>JAACJT020000090.1:453243-493276 GCA_009936485.2 Gymnarchus niloticus | reverse complement strand
TTTTCCTGATGAGGGTTGAGACTCACCATTTCCCCACCGCTTTTCCTGGTGAGGGTTGAGACTCACCATTTCCCCACCGCTTTTCCTGGTGAGGGTTGAGACTCACCATTTCCCCAACGCTTTTTCTGGTGAGGGTTGTGATATGTGACCCATGGTCTTCACTTCCCAGCAGTTTGATTAAGGAGCAGCTGAACAATTGATTCAGCAAGTAATCAGGAAAGAAAATGTTTCCAGAAATATCAAAATAATACCACTTTCACTGCTTTTTATAGGACATACACTATAGTATAATGTACTGGGATGGGCATACTGGCATAAATAAGCATTGCAATATTACAATTTTAAAAGCACTTTATGAAATTACAAACCAACCTGCTAAATACACACTGCACTGCAGTTATTTTTAACAGCCATTGTTCTTTGTGAGGTCCTGGCTTGGTCTGCTAAATGATGGATGGTTGGATTACTGAAATTGAGTGTCCCCATGTGGAAGTCAAAATCAAGTTATGTATTGCAGTGTTTGCACTATTGTGCTATCCAATTATGAGAATAAATCAGACTGTGGTGGACTGGTACCCCATCTAGGGTGTACCCCAGCCTAGTGCCCTGTGATGGACTGGCACCCCATCCACGGTGTACCCCAGTCTGGGGCCCTATGCTACATGGGCTAGGCTCCAGGCCTCCCAGTGACCTTGACCAAGCGTTTCGGATGGATGGACGATTTATTAATTTTTGCATTACATACCAGATCCACTGGTAATGACAAAAGCAACACTAGTCTGAAGTCTAGTCAATGCAAACTGAAAACTACCCCACTTTTCCTATTATTAACAAGTTCCATAGCATACAAATACATTTTAACAAAGTCTCCATACAAAAACGTGAACAATTTAGAAGGAAAAATTAAATATGGTCTAAGTTACCCATTTCTCAATCTTACTTCAACTGAAACAATGAGTTTCATACCGATATTCATCAGGGGTAGCTATACAGGTAGAGATTATTGAGGCCTGAACACTGCTCCCTGTAAACACTTCTCCTTTTGGACAAAGACAGATGATTGGACGTAGTACCGTATTACGTTATTTTTGGAAAATAAATCAATAAATAATTTTATAAATCTCCAGAACCATATGACAAAACTACTTGACCAGTCACCAACTACAACGTCATAACAGCCTCAGTTAAAAAAAGGCGTAATTTGGCGCCCTTGGTTTCCGGTAAATAGCAGGTTCTGAAGCGGGCCGGCATAGTTGTGCTTCAGTGTTTCGCTGGACGCCTCGGTTAAAGTAATGTTTCTGTTGAGGGAGATTCATAAAGATGCCAATAAAAGTGATTGATAGGCACAACACAAATGTTATAAATTGCATTAGCTTACAAAATAGACTTCACTTGTAGTACAGAACTGAACCGAAGTTTGCGCGATGAGGTTTGCTATACAGTAACTAGGAAACCAGATATGCGTTACTATAACAGCGATAAACGCTATAAACAACTTGACATGTACATTTATTTACTAGACTTTGTTCAAAGCAACGTTCAACGAGGCAGATACATTACAGCATACAAAATACGTACGTCTTTCGTGAAAGCGGCATTATTTGAGTTGTGCGCTTATTTTCCGATTCCTCATTGGTTATTATGCAATTTTTGTATGCACATGAACGTTAAACCCCGTCTACTGCACATTTTATGTTAAATACTAAAGGTTTAATAAACATGCACGCAGGAGTGATAAAAAAACTACCAGTATCACACAAATTAAATGAAAATGATTTATATCAAAGTGACACGATACTATAAAAAACTATTATCGAGACTAAGTATTGTTATTCCGTATTGACAGAATACTTTTTCCCCAAATTTATTTTTGTCTAAGAGGCTATGGGTAATTTATTAGTCTGTGTAGGTCTTCCATGCTTTTTTGGATGACTAAGAAACACTCTTGCTTCAACAAATCTTTTTTCTGAATTATTTTCTAGCACCAGGGGGCGGAGTTTTACATTCCAGTATCAGAGGAGATAAAAGCTAAGATGCAAGAACGTCAGAGGGTATCCCTCCATTAATTAGAGCTTCATGTATCAATGGTAGATTCCATAGTTCATATTTTAAACAAAACAAACATACTCTTGGCTGCAAAATTGTGGTACGAATCTTCAAAGGCTAAACTAGTTCATAATCTTCATCATATCAATGACAAACCAACGCTATATAGTAGCAATCCTGGTCCACTTTGGGAAGGTCAAAGTAGACCAAAAAAAAAAAAACCTACAGACTTGCAGGAGATAAGATATCCTACATAATCACGCAGAGAGAATTTATGGGATTGCTAAGAACCACACACACAGACAGGCTCTTCAGTTATGGTAAGATTTTTAAAATTTCCCAAGTACTTTACAATAAAAATTGAGCACCTGTCCTCCACCTAGCTAGGGAACTCCTGCCTCATTTTGCAGAAAAGCATCATGTTCATGATGCAATGTCCACCAGAACCAATGTTGATAAAACAGAAATGACACAACAGTGCACAAATTAAAGGGAAATCATTTTAAAACAAACTCATTTAAGTCTTTTTCTTAAAGGCAGTGAACCTTTTACAACTACAGAGAGGGCAAATTCATTGTGCGGGATATTATTTCAGATCAAGAAAGGTATTAGGACTTTTGTGATTATGCCAACCAGAGCTGCAGTTTTAGATCAAACCAATGTGAGTCTGAGGAATGTGGCTGAAGAGTGAAAGACAGGTGCTGAATTTGATCCAGACCACCTAACCAGCAACATCTTGACAGACAGGATTTACTGTGCGCTTTGATGCCAGAGGGCAGTAACACAAGCAGTCCAGATGTCGGAACAAGCTATTACACTGGCCTATGGAGTAAGGAAACACTTTAATAGACCATTTACTAAAGGGCTTTTTTCATCCCAAGTGAGAAGAAAAACAGGAAAGCTGCAAAATAAAAAAGAAGCCAACAATCTAGCAGCTTCTGTTGCTAGAAAGAGGACGAAGATGACACACAAAACAGAGCATAATTATGGAGATGATTACTTTACTCCTGGAAAGGTCTTAACAAGCACTATGTTACACATACGTGCCCAGAAATGGACTGGCATCCCATCCAGGATGTCCTCAGTCTCGTGCCCAGGGCTTTCAGCGATATCTTTACTGTGATTGTGTCAAAGATGAGTCGCTGTTAAAGATGGATGTATACAAGTTTGGTCATTCGTTAAGTGATTTTATTGTGTAAGGCCACCCAATGTCATGTTAGTTACTTAAAAGTAACTAACATGACATTGTACTGTACTGTACGATGCTATCAATCACACAACTATTCATTAATCATTTTATTGTTCATAAAAGGTAATTAGTGAGTGTGTGTGTGATGGTTATAAGTCATATACAAGTGGGGCTATTTAGGAAGGAGTTAGAAGCTCAACAAAAGGCCAAGACATCAGGTTAGTTAGTAATTAGGGATTGTATGTAATGGTTATATGTCAAATTGCAATTGCTCTTACTTAAGGTGTAGTTAGGATTTCAGCAAAAGAACAATGATGTCAGATGACAGGTATTATACTTGCATTATAGAGTATTAACTGCTGCTACTTCACCTTGAGTGACTGAAAAAAAATAAATCCGGTACCCAAGGCCACTGGTCTTTGGATCCGGGTGGGGGGGGGGGGGGGGGTTTCTGTAAAGTCCTCACCGACAGTACAGAGGTGCTGATCTCATCTCCCTTGCTATGTGAGTGCACAAGACAAAATAATACTAAGGAATGTAATTGCAGCTTTAGAACAAAGTTTAATTTTTGCAGTCCAATTATAAAAATAGTCAACCCCCAGCAAAATGGCTTCCTATCACCACCACATACAATTTCATTTCCCCTTTTTAGCAGAAATGCAATCCCTCTCTAATTCACCCCCCATCCCTCTCACCCAACTCCGGGGGGATGGTGTGGGTTAACGTGACGATCCCATTCTGACAGCGTGTCAATACAAAGCAATTTACGAGCACATGGAAAATCGACCCTCGGATAAGAGGCAATTTCTCTGCTCCGACGGTTTAGATGGAGAATGGGGCAAAGGGAGTGGGACAAAGAAATGGGGTAGCCAAACTGGCCTGATGTGAGGATGGGCGACTGGCAGGATGGAGGTACTATGGGCGAAGCAGTGAGGCCATGTTATGAACGTGATAAACAGGATGTGAGGCATACGTATATGACTTGGGCTGGCAACAGAGCAGCTGATAATGCAAACAGTGTCATAAAAATATAGACAAGAGTTGTCGGGTTGGAGGGCAAGAACTTGGCATTTGTTAGTGTCTTATTTTAAATACATAATTTCATGCACTTATAGCTGTATACTCCCTTTAACACAAGTCAAAAAAGTGCATAGGTGTGCATGTTTTTCACTTAAGTATATTCTCCCAACTGACTAAAGAGTGGACTTACGTGCTTTGGGTGGAGAGGGGCCAAAATGTAGGCATGTCGCATGGAAATTTACATTTATGCGTATTCTCTCCCGACTTATCTTAGGTTTACGCCTTCTGAGACCTGTATTAAATTAAGCGACACTGAGAGGCAATTCAAGGTATTTCACTGTTTTCGTCAAACAGAATGAATTATGGTGCGTTGAATTAGATTTTTACACAATCGAAACTTTCAATTTACGTACGACTTGTGACAAAGCTTTGGGGTTTATCAAATTTTTGATGTAATAAAATTAATGACTTAATCATATTATTGATGTATTAAAATTGCTGATTTAATTTGGGACAGCCTTAGTTATTTAAATAATGATGCATTTAAAAAAAGTCCAAACGCAGATCTCATCAATCATGTTCATGCATGCTAACTTCACCGCACTCAAAATAGCGAGTTGCCGTTGAAAACAAGTATAAACTAAGGGAAAATCCGCAAGCAGGGATAATTTAGTGCCACCGGGGTGGAAAGGAATGCGAAATTTCGTGTTACGGGGCATTGGTGGCGAACAGAAATTTTATGAGAGGGGGATCAAAAACTTTGGGCATTTACATTGCATAGGCGTGAGGTCCCGGCAAGCGCTGTAAACTGAGAGTTTCTTGGACGAAATGTCAGACTTCACATGTATGCGTATGAATGATATTGTGTACTCAAATATGTGACAAATCGCATCTTGTATTGGTTTTAAACAGCACACAGCATTTTACCTTTCAATGTGGGACGATCCCTTATTGTACAGGACAGGTGACAACCCGAATACTAGTGTCAGGTCTTGTTGTTTTTCGTGTGTTGCATTGTACGTTACAATTTTGCAATGTTGTGTTGTATTTTGTTATTAGGCAGAAAATATGTCCGGCTTTAGACAAACGCTTAGAATGACGGGTAGTCGCATTTCCATTCCGAATGGCATAAGTCGCACACCAGGACCATCCACATACCGCTGGAAAGGCCGTGCTATTCTGACCAACTATGCAATTGCATCTGCGTTTCAATTCAGTCTTTGTCGTTTTATTTCGCGTAAAATCCCGCCGCCACTGGCATATCTTAATGGAGTTCATTGCTACTTTTTTCTCAGCAGTATATTTTAAACAGTTACCACATGATAATTTTTAAAAATGAAGTCAACGTTTTCGTTCTATAGGCATGCTTACTGGGCTCGGTCTATTATTTATGTAGCCGCTTATTCAAATATTTCTACGTTGTCTTCAGTGAGTTTCGAGCTCGCGCTTGTTGTATCCTTCTTAAAGGTACACCACACTGCTGTTACTTTCTGTGGCTTTTAGATTCGATTTACATTAGTGGAAAAAAGTCCATGTTCCATGTTTTACTTTAAGCCAAAATCGCCATGAGCGTTCCCCCTTGATGTTACTTTCTGAATTCGCACTTTCTCGTTTGCAAGACTGCCTTCATTCTGAAGTTATGCGCTGGGGGCGGGCTACTTTCGCAGACGGGAGAATACGCGTAGCTGAGAGGCGTGTAAATAGGCGCAAAACAGACGTAAGCGCCTGACGGGAGAATACGGCCCAAAGTGTGTTTAAGTCCGCATTTAAGTCAGTTGGGAGACAGGGTCGCCAGCTCACGCTTTCGGGTCCTTTCACAAGCTAACGAACAATTAACAATGGAGTCAAAATCTCATTCCAGCCACCAGGCGAAAGTTTGCAACCCTGGGGGGAGTACACGCAAATCAAAAACCTGCGTAGCTAGGTATGTGCTTTTTTTGACTTAAGTTGACAGGAGAATACAGCCCGTAGTAGCTAAAATGCAACATGCAAAAGAAAAATAGAATTCTGCCAAAAAATTTTTAAAGAAACAATCTCGATGAAACCGAATGCTTTACGTGCAGTGTACCGGCAGGCCCTGGAATGCAGCGGTAAGAGTACAGGTTAGTGAAAAGATAATGATCTCATTTCTTTCTTCCTGCACAGATAGCCTTCCTTGGTCACAGCCATTCATCACACTCTTCTCTTGGATCACCAGGTCATGCCCAAGCCAGCTCGTGCACATGCAGAGGCTAAGATTACCACTGGAGTAAAGCGTGCGAGCTGAAACATCCAATCGGACCCCTCACAGGGGTGTTTCCTAGACCCTGATCAGTAACTGGATCGAAAAACTCACTGAATGAATAGTGGGCCATTGATTTTGAGCCCAAAGCTACTTGCAGTGAACTTTCAGCAGTAAGTTCTCTTAAAATAAATAGATCCTACTTTCAGACACTTAGGAAAATAACCTGCAGGCCACATTTCAAGGACAACTGATTAGAATAAACAAACTTAAACATGAATTTTGCCTGTAATGCTAATTGTCAATTTGTTTTTCTGTTAGGAAAAAGAAATGGTTGCATGTTTTTAATGAGAATGAATTTCTTCCCCGCTAAAGCAAATTCTGAAAACGGCATGGCAATGGAGTGGCCTTGCCAACAAAGCTTCAACAGATACAACCTGGCTGTTCTGGTCTTACTCAGACATCAAAACTCATCACGCATGGTGGAAAGCCTCTCTGTAAAGCCAGTACTGACAATGAGGCCCACCAACATCACCTTTTTATTAATCATTGTTGATCTCACCTTCATTTCAAGATGAAGTGCAGATCATATTATAACAGAAGTCTGAATGTACCCAGTCTGAAAACAGAATAATGAGTGGTACATTTCCTACTTTATAGGGCAAATATGTACCGTGTCAACAGACTCGAAGTGTCCGGAAAGAGGATCGAGGCGTTCAGTGTCTTTTCCTTGGTCTCTTTTGGCCCAATAGATACATTTTTGGAATGTCCTCCCAGGATACAACGCTGCAAGGCTTTTGGCGATTTGTAATAGCTTGGCCTTGCTGGGTTCGTTTAACTTGGGCCGTGCTAAGGGGATCACACCTGCTCCACTGTGTCTGTGAGGACTAAAACACAAAGCAGAGGTGGGGATGGGATACAGACGGGCCAGAGAAATTCGTAGACTTTTCATGGTTTTATTGAAAAAACAGTTTGCATGTGGATCACCCTTCATAAAATGCCTTTGTGCTACTGGGATTCCTGTACCACGTGACCTCTACATTGCTTATCAGCTCATTAGCTTGCATGAGCTTAAACCTGATACTTCATTCTCTTTCACCCTTCAGCTCTTGTTGGTATTTCCAATCATTTCAGGACCATCTGTAGAGCAATTTTTTTTTCCCAGGTTGCCCAGTGAGCTGGAAATGATGTCTTATCTGAAGGGGAAAAAAAACATTCAATTAACAGCTTAATGAACGGTATTTAATTAGGAGGTCACTTGAAGCACAGCTGACAGACACAAACAGTGAGAATTTGCTGTTTGCATTCAAACACAATAAATTTTACCAGCGTGGTCTGTTCATAACTTTATGTATAACATATGGTGCCTTTGAGGAAAACCTTTTGATGGAACACCCAAGACTGAGAAGCAAGTGATGTCTTACTGCAGGCGTTAAGTGTGTGATTTGTATCTAATGGTCCCTCTTAGAGACACACCTACCCAGAAAGAGGAACAGACAGGCAGGTTAATTCCTGGTGGTATTTGGACTACAGTAGACAAAAACCTGGCAGATGAGAACAGCTGTGCAGTGTCATGTGGCTGTACAGGGGGCCCTGCTTAACGTCACATGACTTATTTGCCTGGTCTTAACTTAGGAACAACACACATCCATGTTTGACTCAGCCATATTATCTCACAGGCATCGGCTCCCTCTGGCAACACGGGAGCTTGTAAGCGTGTCAGTGACCCCACTGAGCTCACAGCTCACTGCTGGTATCTTCCGAAGCTGCCACAGAAGGAACGTCAGTACATTTTTTGAGAACAATACTAAGGTCAAGATAGGATGTCGTATTTAGTGTGCTAGGTCTGTGCTGATTTGATATGTATACCCACCTGGGAACACAGGGAGGACATTATTCAGAATAATGTTCTGCTGTGCTGGAGGATGGAGGTTAGACATCCATCATCTCCTCGATAATGTAATGTAGCACACGGAGCTTAAGCATTTCCCCCTAATAACTTAATTAACAGCCAAAGAACCATGTTAATAAGATTAAAAGTAGTTTACTGTTGCCATACAGTCTGAAATTCACATTCTACTAAAGACCAGCTTGTGGCCACACAAAGAACGGCAAAGTGACAGTCACACATTTCATCTGATCATTCGAGACTGTTCGCCCGAGGCATCACTTTACCCAAAACGCACCTGCGCTCATGTGCCCTGCCACAAAGAAACGTCGCCACACCCCCCACCCCACACATACCAGACTGGGAAACGTCTGCAGGTAGGGCCAAGAGGTGACAGACTTTTTCCACTTCCTGAAGGACACCGTGTTCTCTCTTTCACATCGAATCTGCCCCCGCTCGGGGAGCTGGTGCCACACTGTGATGAATTGACAGTGCAGTCGGGAAGCGGAATGCGGGTCAGCACCCTGATGGGGGTGTTTGGGACCCAGCGGCTGAGGGACCCTAGGGAGCCGAAGCTCTGATGGGAGAGTGAGCCTCAGGTACTGTAGAGGACTGACACCAATCACACCAAGCCCTCCATTCATCCTCCAGCAACAAAAATTATCTTTGTCTTTAAAAGAAAGGAAAGAAAAAATAATGCAACAGTCCACATCTCCCTCCCCACCCACTGTCCCTGACTGAACATCTGAGATATTTCACAGGTAGTTCTGATGGGGTGATTCATTCACACTCCTCTATCAGGTGGTGTGTGTGCGTGTGTGTGTTTGTGTGGGATACAGAAAGGGGATCTGCGTCGCAAATTCTCCAAGTCTGCTTGTGTCCCTCAGATGAAAGCCAGAATTCTCTGGCTGTAGCCGCTGGAGATATTAATAAGTAATTGGCTGGAATTTAACTGAAAAGTTGTAGAACAAGAGTGAGCCTCTTTTTTTTTCGCAGATTCTCAGCCCTGCCATTCTCTCCATTTCTAATTCCATCTGAAAATTCAAAGAAGGCTCTTTGATGAGAAGTTTGGGACTCCCTCAAGCTACTGTCCCAAGCACTGCTAAGAGATTCTCTTCCATCCTGCCCCTGCCTGCTTCTCTTGTTCAGCGTTGCCTCTCCTCTGTTCTTCCCCACCCCATTCATGCCTTCCTTGGATGTGTTTCTTCTTGCTGTCTTGCCTCATCTACCACCCTACATTCAGGCCCTGCCGACTCCTTGGCTTTCATGATCTGATACAGCACAGAACAAACACCTACCCCCCGTATATACCCACCAAAGTGAGGGTGCTAGCTAAGCTCAGTGTAGTTCCCTGCATTTTGGACATTTCCTTATTTTAGTTTATTTATTCTTGTTTTAGACAAATCCTCTCCTTGCTACCTCAGGGCATGCTAGCAAGCACGTATAAACATGCACATGCATGTATGCCCACTCGCCTATTTCCAGTCATTCATCGCACCCCGGTGGCATCTGAAGTGTCCCACGCATGCTGGACAATTGCGATGGCAGGAGAAGCTGTATGAGCCACCCCCCGTTCAAGGGAACCATCTTCACTTTTCCGCTGTTCTTACACCATGTAAAGCAAAATTTTGCTCTCTGTTAGCCAGACTGAAGGTTCAAGCCACACATTCCTGTAGGGCTAAGGAAATGAACTGCTGCAGGTGGCCTCCAATCAGAAAGGGAGAAGGGTTGCTTTTGGGGATGGACCACAAACATGCTACAAATGCTGGAGAGGACCAGAGTGCAGTCAGCTCCTGTGGTTGATGGCAGAACAACAGCGACATCCCACCTAAACACAACTTCTCGATGTTATCACAAAAAGCAGTGTTCGTTAAAGTGAACCATTTTCTTTGCCTGTATTTTCACTTCAAGCTACTTTTACCCCTTAACATCTAATAGCTTTCCTTCCGGGAAGCAGCCATGCAAACTTTTCTCATGCGTTATCTTCACATTGCCAGTCTATTGCTCTACTTGCTTCAAGTGGGCCTCGGTGCCAGCTCGTTGTTAACATAAATTATGTGGGCCGGTGCTAAAAATATAAACATCCAAGGGATTTCTGATGTTTGTTCTTTATTTATAAAATCCTAACATAGGAATCTGTACCCTGGAATGTGATTTATTTTTAAGTAAAAATTAAACACAATGCAGTTTACTTATACATTACGTTATTAAGATTAAACTGGGAATTATGTTTAGATATGTTGGTAGACCAAAAGGACCCAATTTATGGTAGATCTCACAATCCATCTGTCCATCTTTCATACCAGATGATCCAGTACTGGGTTCAGAGACCCTAGGGCCTGTGCCAGTCAACTCCGGGCACTGGGCACAGGACACAGTAGGGGGGATGGGGACACCTCAGACAGGACTCCAGCAAGGTCACCTCAGTCTATGGACTGTGGCAGGAAATTGGTGCACCAGGAGAAAACCCACACAAAGGGGGCAAAAATACAAAGACCCCCCCATACACAGAACAGTCATGAGATTGGCCAATGTGGCAACAGGGCTACCCAGTGCCACCCCCCCATACACAGAACAGATGTGAGATTGGCTGATGTGGCAACAGGGCTACCTAGTGCCACCCTCATTCTCACAATCAGTTTGTCAAAAGACTTTAACATTGTTCTCTGTTTTCCAGTTCCCAGGTTTTTAAGTAGACATAGATGTTTCATTAGCTGTAAAGAAGGTTAAATTGATACATGCTTTCAGTACTCAGTGTGCACACGACTGCTCTGCTGTCTAAAGTCTAGACAAACCAGGTCCACAGTACAGCAAGATATTCCCCAACAGTACAGATCGCAGCCATGGCCTCTTCCTGCACACTGACCTTGAACCTAAAGACCAAGAAACTAAAATAAATGACAGAAAGGAAGTATGGACAAATACCATACATGCTAGAAACCCGTCCTCATAAAGCTTCCATGATCGCAGTCTACCCGCTACCCTGAGTGAAAGACATGGAATCTATCGATATGTGTGCCTGCCAAGGGCACACACATAACACCAACGTGGTTCATTTCCAGCTGTAAGCACGCATGGTATGGTCCTGGCTAACGCATTGTGCTGATGCCTTCGCCACGTTGGCAAAGCATTCTGGGAATGAAAGAATGAAGACCACCCCCTCAGCTGTTTGGTATAAAGCCGTACCATACTACCCACCTGGATGACTGCTTACTACTGAAAACTGCTCATTAGAGATTAATATTGAGAACAAAAAAGATAAATTACAATTATTAAAGTAATTTAATTATTTATCAGGCTAACGCAATGACAAATCAGTTGGCCATGCAAGTTAAACCATTCCCAGAGTGAAAGACCATACAGCCACTGAGCTGGGACGCACTCCGGTCTCCTGCACACGAAGGAGCACGAAACTACACACACTGGCATTGTCACCTGTCTCACTCACTGTCGTCCAATCGATCTCTGTCTCTGTACACTTCCCTTTTCTCTTCCTCACACCTCATCATCCATGCGAGCCAGGCAGACTTCCCCAATCTCTACCCTCCCCTCCTCACCCTGGGATTAATTAGGAGGAAAAGCCATCCTGGGCACAGCAGCCTGGTCTGACATCAAGACGAATGGAAACACAGGGCTGTTGAAGGCTGTTCAAATAAACTGTCACCAGAGCATTTACAGCATTATAAGGTTGGAAAATCTGTCTACAGTAAAAATTATTTCAGGAAGAGGATTTAACCTTAGAACTGGAAGCAAAAGGTCATTGCCTGCCTTTTCCTCACAATCCATATATATAGATTTTTAAATGATAAATGTATTTACTGATACTTTATATAATTTATGCCTCAACACTTGTGTGTGGGATATCGATTTACGAGCATTTTCTATACTGGTGGGATATTGTTTCAGAAGAGTTTTCTAGGTTTAATTCGGGTGGGTTTTGCATGCTGTAGATTAATAACCATTGAAAAGTTAATGCATTCTGTTAGACGACGCCTTAGTCATAGATTGCGTTTGCGGGACAGTGGTAACCCTGGCGAAATAATAAATGAACGAATAAAGCTGCAGACACCGACACCCCATCCCATCGTGACGGTCGTGATCTGAGGCCAGGTGCATTACTAAAACATTTAAATTAGGGCTGTTACCCATTAACCAGTCACCTGTAAAGTCAAAATGAAATAGACGTTCTGATCTTACAAAGTCCTACAAAGCCCATCCTACTGTGAACCAACGTGTTGCTTAATTCATTTTTGTACCAGTAGCGTGTTTTGGAAGCAATAAACCGTATTACAATATGCAAGAGTAAATTTCTCCCTCTAGCGTTTTTCATTTTATGCATTTTATTACGCAAGTAAACACAAATATGAAGAAACAACACAAAATACGAGTCTGATTGCAGGTACGCGGATACGGAAACTGGATCTCAGTCTAGCTCTCCCGCAAAACAACTTATTTAAATTAAAAAATAGACACTGGGGTATAACAACTTCACGGAAACATAATTCTAAAATGCATTTAAAAATATTACTAAACGTAATAGATAACATCATAAAATGGTCAAGGTTTGCTGCTGAGAGACGGCTGTATTCTCCACAACTCTGAGCGTGTTCAATCAAAACTAGAGCTGTCCACTTCATTAAAAAGAGTATTGCAATGCAATTAATTATGCTAATGGACTGTGCACAAAATTATTACGTTGGACCCACTGAGGGCAAATAATTATCATCCAGTCATTAGTATTTCTTATTTAAGCAGTATTTTAGAAACAAATCATATGTTAGCGGGAATTTCACGTACTTAATCTCCTGCTTGGGATGGTGACATTTCGGAACAAATTTTAATGCATTCAACAACTCGTGCGGTTCTTTTTATATTCGAACAAACTTCATAACACCTTCTTTATTTGCAACAGACAGCGGATAGTATTTATTTGATGGATGAACAATATAATATATACTATAAACAATTGCAGTTTTTCGTTATGATCAAATTATATATGAAAAGACTACGTATACGCCATGTAGAGTGACGTGATGTGTGATATTTCAGCCTCGGTGTTGTTGACTATATGCACTGTCATGGACAAGCAACTGCACCCGTGGGCTCGCACGCCTCCGACTTTCGTGGTCACCCATTTCTGCGGAGCTCTCCAGGTTGAGGACCGATTGTGCCGCTTTTCCAGAGTGCCTGTCAGCTTCGACAGACTGGGCCCGGCTCTTCATTACCGTCCTTCACCCTCAGCCACATCACTAGAGCAGTCACGTCTTTATACAAACGGAGGCTGTAGCACATCATGCACGGCAGGGCTGTTGTAAATTAAGGCACAGTAAATAAACCCAGTGAAATTGGGGCAGATTAGTTCATCGGAAGTCGTACTTCGTCTTCTCCTTTTGGCCAAATACTAAAGGACCGATATAATGTTGACTTGAGACAAACGCGGTGTTAGGATTAATGAAGAGCAACCCCTTTCCTTCTCATCATCAGTATCGTTTGACACGACCGAGGCGTTGCTTCCTGTGCTTTTACTATAGCAGGTCTGGTCTATGTCTGATATTTAGAAAAATTTACCTGTGTTCGATGTTAAGTAATTCTAACAGACATTTAAAGTAATGTCATTATCATGCTGCTCTAAAAAAGAAAATGTAGTAAGATCTGCTGTTGCGGTAGATTAGTTTTAAAGGTGAACTCTGCTGGTTTCGCAGGGCAGCAAATCAAGAGGCATCTACAAAAAAAATTCAACAAGACTTGACTTTCATTTATGAAAGAGTGATCCGAAAGCAAATTTAATCTCCCACTGCCCCAGAGTGTGGCCTCTGGAGATGGCAAGAAGTTTTTTTTTTGTTAAAATAAATAAATAAATAAATAAATAAATAAATGCTGCATTCCCTCAAGGTGGGAATCAAACCTACAACTTTGGAACAGTGAGATACCACATTTTATTGGCTTTTCCTTATCTGATGTGTAACCACAGATAGTGACATGGAATCGAGGCGGGAAGGCATGTGGTTCCACACAGGCAAAGTTCTCCTCACATCCGTTTCTCCCTAGCTGAACGGAAATGTCACTGCATTTCAGACAAGACAAGGTCTAAGAATGATTTCTTTTGCTTGGCTGCTGCACTGCTGGGTCAAAAAAGAGACGCAGGAAATGTAATGGAGCTCAAAAAAAACATCTTGCACAAAGTTGTGTCGGATTAGCTTGCAGAAAAGGAACTGACCTTGAATTATCCACACACTGACATTGAATATAATGTGATAATTCAAGTTAGTCTTAGTTCTTATTCTTAAGTTTACAGCATGAAGCCTGTGTGGAACTCTGTGTTGAATCATGAGGGACACACGATCAATAAGTCAAACACATCTCTTCTAGGACAGAGAGTTTTGAAATGTGCGTCACCTTATGTGTACTTAACAAGCCCTGTTACCTGCCCTGTCCAGACACGGGAAGTGAGTGGGTGTCAGGTACGGAGACGTGTGATCAGCCTCACTCCAACAGTCTGTCAAAGCGGGGATGGGTCAGAATTACCCTAACCACAGGACCCACAGGCAGGGCATGGAATATGCTGAATGCTCTTCTACCACATTTCTCACAATCTTCTTGGCATAATTCAGGAGATGCTTATGCAGATGTCACCAAAGCAAAGGAAGGTCAGGGATGGAGAGCTTCAGTTCAAATGTGATACACTTCAGACAATGATAAATGAAACCTGTCTACTGTCATATACAGACCCAATCCTATATACTGGCCCTGATGCATTTGTAGATGCATTGCATGGACACTGCACTAATTACTGTTGTAATTGTTATTAGGTGGAGGTGTTTTCAATTGGTTACCTGAGCTCGAGCTTGCTGTTTCACTACCGTATCAATATTCAGACTAATCCAGTTTAATAAAAGCATTTAAGATACTGTAAAATGGCACTGAAATTGTAAAATTAACTATTGGCGTTTTTTGTGTCCAGTTCTGATTTATGTACAAAGAACATTCTAAAAATAACAGAGTACCCCTGTGGCCACTGGAGAGGCTCTCTGATAAACTTCTGTCTGACATGGTCTTCTCCAGTCAGCAGGATGTATGTTCCAGATGGACACCTTGATACTAAGAAGCTGCTTTGCCTTCAAACGCCCCAGAAGGAAGCTAATCTACCCCATAATAAGCTTGTGTTTCTCTGCCAGTGCTTTTTTAGTTGCAAACCTGGCACTGTGTTGCTAGACTAAGGTCTGCATTTTCCTGTCATTAATAAGAGATACACTGCAGTTGGGGTAGAGTGACAAGGCTTAATGGATGTTATATGTAGGACGTTATCAATGAATAAAGACCCTGTCGACATACCTAACCCTTATTCTTTGAAAAGCTCTTATCTCTCCTTCACAAAGTAGTTTCTCTCCTGCTGAGAAATACAGCATCATCTACCGGCATTCAAAAATGCTGCCCCATGTCTTTTTTGTTATTAATTTGCCTAATTTAATCTACACTTCAGTTTCATCACCAGTGGTATCTGTGTCTTATCTTTGGCTCCTGATACTGTTAATCAGGTTGCCCCATAACGGAGCAGATTAATTAGCTGTAACTGACAGGTGAGACGTAGAATGTCGCCATGTGAGTTCAGCACTCACCTGAAGAACAGGAAGCCAGCCAGACTGACGTGGGCCTGCAGCCGGCTGTGCTCTGTCATTCAGATTTGAAGATGCCAGGAAGTCCTACGCTGAAGCTGTTTCCATGGCAATGGGGCCCAACAGCATAAAAAATTTTCACAGTTTTGAAAATCAGCGCTTAACACAATAAAGTTATGGTGAAAAGTGGGAGGGAGACACATATGCACAAGACAATTTAGCCTGGAGAAAAGGGAAATGTAAATAGCTGTTAATTTTCTATAGTTCTGGCTTTATTGATATGTTTTTTCTTTTGACAATGTATGGATCCCAGATGGCTTCTGTGGAGCAATTTGCTTCAGTCTCTTCACACAAAGGCACTATTGATTGCTTGAGTATTTAGTATAAAATGGCTTAATAGGCCTGACAATCGAAAGGCTTTCCCATAACTGAAACAAAACAGCTTTGTTAAAGCATGGTTGCACAAAGGCTGGGTTGCAGCCACGTAACTTATTTTTCCAGTTTTGTAAGCTGATCTCAACTGCTATCAAAAGAAGTTGTCATATTGTCAAAAGAAAAACTCGCAATCGTTGGCAGCTTAACATGAGTGGCGTGTCAGTCGACCATTAAGACTTGAGAAATCCTGAGGTTCAGATGTCTGGCACATGTAAAAATTTGACCAGTTTAACCACAGTTGTTCACCTGATCACCATACATGGTTAATGTATACGAGGTCTTCTAAGTGCTGATGACTCACATGGGGTATATGGACTGATTGCAAGTTAATGGGTATCTTGACAGAATAGCCCTACTCTAACTAGTGTTGTTGCTGTAATCCTGCCCTGCCGCTCTAAGACAGCTCTTTAGTATGAGATGCTCCAGTGAATAGTAAGTTGCATTATAAGAGCAATGGGGGTAATGGAGAGGAATGGACAGCACTGGTGCACTTGAGTGTTTAAGAGTTTCGGAACAATTTTGACAGTCAGGGACTGACACGGTGATCTCCTCGACCCACCAAAAGGCCTGCGTCGCAGTTCCATTTCACCTCCCGTAAGACGTGGCGGTGGTGATGGGTTTTTGTTTGAGGCAATACAAATCCTATGCCAAGTCGTGCAGAAGCAGAGGGCATTGGGACGCCAGCTTGGATACCCTTCTGCTTTCTGTTCTGAGAGGAAATGCCTCAGCAACTGGCGAATCATATTAATACACACATTCAGCTAATTTGGGTAAAGCTTTAGGGTAGGGAGATGTGCAGTTGGGTGGTTATATGAAAACTTGCCATTTTGTGTCCCTCAAAAAAAAATGCTCTGTAAATTTCAATAAAGTATTTTCTAGTTTCAATGATATGTCTTTTAGCATAAAAACAGATTATAATTTATAAAATGTTAAAAAAACAAAGCTTTTTTTGTTAAAAGTGTCTTGCAAAGAAGGTTTTGCTAGTATGATTTTTCTAGTTTTACTAGCTCTTGAGGCCAAAAAAGTCGAATTATCATATAAAAACAAACTTGAATGAAGCCTCAAGTGTCCTTTCATTACTCATGAATGAGTTTTATTTGTAATATGTGTAAAATATTATTAAAAAAACTGAGTTGGGTCTCGAGGTTGACATCAACCCTGTTACTTTTCATGAAAACACCCCTGAAGAGATAATAGCCTGTTCCAAAAGTTGCATTATTTGGAGGAATTTGCATCATCTGCCTTTTTTGAAGTTGGTTGTGAAAAGACATGCAAGTGCTCTCTTCTTTTAACTCATTTTCTTTATGTAAAATCAGACCGAGGAGGGCAAGCTCATTGTGTCGGCCCTGTTACCACAAAAGGATATGTTAAAAAGTTATTTAAAATTTCAAATGTACATACTATACAGCAACATATAAGCCTCTCATGAATGCACACCATGTGGTGTCATGTTCGTTACCACATGGCTAGTAATGGCTGCTAATAACATTTTGTCAACTCTGTAACTGTCAACCCTGTTACCCTAGAATGGTAACAGGCTGATAGAAAATATGCTTTTACATAAAGCTATATTCTTATTAATGGTATTTACAGGTTTTTGCAGGATACATCCCTAAGTGGTAGAATGATCGTATAATGTGTTCAGCTTATTGACCTATACTGATCCATACGCTATCAGAGAACTGGGTTTTAGAAATGTCCTTTATCATTCATTATTATTTTATTAGAAGTTACTACAAGATATAGGTTACTGTTATTAATAAAGTGATTTATGTGTTTTATATGACTTGGTCGGATGCCTCTTTCTGCAGCTGAGAAGCAGCGCAGATACAGACAATGTAGAGATACTGATCCAGAGAGACGAGAAACATATTTAGAAAAAGAGAGGGCTAAATGGAGAAAGGACAGAGACACAGGGAAAAAGCAGTCTGTTAGTGAATTAAATGACAGGGAAAGGAGAGCCAAGAGACGGTACTGAAGAGCAGCACAAGTGAAATGCAGAAGAGCCAGAGCAGAACGAGCAGCAGCCATTGATCAGTGCATGATGCCACCTTTAAGTCCAGAGTTAGATCTAGAGCCAGCACCAGGGCCATCAAGGTTAGAATTTATGCTATGGCTTATTTTTCAGTGTGGTTGTAGACGGGGTCTTTTAGCATTTTTCATATTTAGATAACTAGTGTGTGTGAGTGATTAATTATTGCTTCATTGTGCTGCAGGCAACATAATCAAATTGACTGGAATAGTGATGACATAACTGGAAAATGGTGTGTTGACATATGACAAAGAGCTCGACCCAGGAATCATCGTGGCGAAAGACGAAAGATATGCCCAAGTGAAATGCATGCACTGTGTTGGCCAGAATAGATATTTCTGGCCAACCCACAAGGACTATATCTGGTACATGTCTAATGATATTTTAAGACTGATTCCTGCTCCTGTTAGGGCGGGAACACAATAGATACGAATGTTACATGAAGTCATTATTACAGTTAGGGTTTGCACACATTAGAGCAAAAAGAAATAGAGTGATGCAGGTGTGAGAAAGTTCATATTTTGAATAAAAACTTTGGTTTACGTTTACATCCGCATTATCATAATTTTTCATTTTCTATGTGAAAACCTCTTGATAAATCTGTCTCCTATATATTTTTTGGTCCTGTTGAATTAAAGTTTTATAAATGTCCCATCATAACTCAATCACACCCATAACTATAATTTAAACAAGCAATATAACCAATATGGTAACTGTTGTCAACCCTGTTATTTGTATAAAATTCTAATATAATTTAAAAAATGAAGACACAATTGTAGAGTCAACCTATTTTATAAGTTAAGTGAAAGAGACCTGTTATCCACCCCAAGAAATTAGGGAATTATTATTTTGTTTTCATGACCTTTTCTTAAAGGAGAAGATGCTATGAAAGTGCCAATTGTAAATTTGCATATTTATCCATGAAAAAGTGGAATTCCTTAAAATTCCCACTTTAAAACCACATTTAATGTGACAAGGGGGGTTTTATCTTTCATGGTACAACAGATTTGTTCTAAATATGGATTTAAAACCTTTTCAAACAGTACTTGATATGTTAGTAACAGAATTGATGAAACAGACATGGACGTTGATTGTTTGTGAAAATACGTTTAAAAATAAAATGGCCTGAGACGGCACAGCACTTTTTTCTGAGGTAAGGATCTATGAATCCAAAAACGGGCTTAAAGTATTTTAAAACAGTAATTTGAAAATCAAACATTAAGAGTGAGAAATGGTGCCTTTTCATATAATTACCCCGTTACCTGCCTGGACGTCTTTTTCCTCAAAATCACATCCAAACAGAACCCAAAGAATCAAAGCTGCCAACTCATACACCTAGAGTCACTCTACTTGCATTGTCATAAACTACTTTTTGAAGAATTTATTATATTTCAGCTTCATAACTGTATCTCCTCTTCATGAATCAGCACCACTGTGTGATAACTAATGACGGGACAAATGAGGCTACAAAACCTGTGGTGGATGGGTGGGAGTATCCTAAACTAACCAATCAATGGTGGTGTCTAAAATTTCATTGTCCCATCACTAGTGACAACCACACAGCTGGTTACCTAGCCAACAACTTAAGGGCTGAAGTAGCGAAGACCAAACGAAGGTCAGTTAAGTCACCAGGGAGACGTGTCTGAAGAACAGCTCTTTTCCCACAGATACTGCTTTGGTTTTCTATATTCAATGTTGCCAGTAAACTTCCATACATATCTTTCAAATATGAAAGCGGCTCAGTTAGCCTCATATCATGTTAACAGCAGTGTGTGTATGTTCCCTCCTCTTGCAAGACAAGCAACTGGAAAAACTTGATGGCCTTACAAGCCCAGCTAAGCGGAATGAATTGGAATCGTGGTCTCCATGAAACTTACCTCGCAGTTTAGTCCTCATCAGCAAGAATGAGAAGATGCAGGTTGTTGAAGACAGGAGAAAAATTACATTTCTGGAAGATAGAACACTGGACATTAGCAAACACATTGCAGATCAAGGGTTCTCTTATTTACAGCTTAAAAGAAACACTAGTGATGGGACAAATGAGGCTTCTAAATCTGTGGTGGGTGGGTGTATCATGAACTAAATCAATACTGGCACTAAACGGGGCTTCAAAGCCTGTGGTGGGTGGGAGTATCCCAAACTACCAATCAATAGTTTCAAACCCTCATTTGTCCAATCACTAAAAAACACCCATACGACCTTAGGCTTACCTTTCTTTTACCAGTTCTTCAGCAGGGCTTAATGTTGACTGAAACAAAGTAAATGTGTCTTTTCAGGATAGAGAGCAATCAAAAAAATCCCTCAGTTTCAAAGACAACTTAAAAAAAGATACAAGCTTGACAGTCTCTCTCCAGTCTGATCCTGTTTGGAGACCTCAAGGTGTATCCAGCAATGAAGAGCCTATTTAATTGTACACTCCAGCATAACCAGTGCAAAAGGGTCTTTTATTAAAACTATTACCATTATCTCCCTCACTGATGTCATTGTGAGACCAGGGTAAGTTGATAGATTTTTTTGCTGACACCGTCGCACAATATCACTGAATAAGTGTTTTCTGGGCATTAAACGTAGAAAATATTATTGCAAAGAACCCAGCAATCATTCATTATGAAAGTCATTCCCATTTTACTTGGGAAGGCACGTACCCCATCAAAATTTTCCAGATCTTGTGTGGAAAAGCAGACATTTAAGTTAATTGCCAATTAGTTTGGATTGCTTGTTCTTTCCAATATTGATTTTTTTTTTTGGTCATTGGAACGACACTACGGCTGGGGAGCTGTAAGCACCAGCATAATAAATATCCGTCTTGCTCCAATTCCCCACGAATGGTTAGATGAGCTTCAATTGAAAGGTTGCAGCAACTTATATTTTCCACCACTTCAAATGGCTGGACTCAGCTAAGATGGCCAAATACTTCATGGTTTAGTTCACATTTAGCTAACTCAGCCAAGTTAATTTAAAAAATTCTATTGTGCATTTGTAACAGCTGTTTAACTGTAAAGTAATTGGAAATTAGATGCAATGAGCAGTTATATAGCAGGCGCTGGAAATTATTTGGTTCATGAAGCCTCCTGACAATTTCGGAGCTTATTAACGAAGGTCCAGAGTTCAATTACAGAGGCAGATTTATTTTGTGCTCTACAGAGGGCTGTTGTTTCTAATGTTTGTGACCACTTAAATGAGAAAGTTTCAAATCCACCCCAGTGAAATACAGCAAGCTTAGAGCTGAACTCCAGATGAAAAATGGTAGGCTGGCTGGTTCTCCAGTGGGGTGCATAACAATACCCTTACACGGGTCCCAACGACATTCGCAACGCTCAACATATGACTGAAAAGCAATTACCAAAATAAAAACATTACTTCAAAAGGTAACATTTGACACACAATGACCACAAAATACTTCTGATTTCATTTGTCTTGGGATGATAATCTTATATTTCACTCCAGTGGAAACGTAATTAAATTAGTCTGCATAATGCACGTGTGTGTGTGTGTCTGTTGGGGGGGGGGGGGCATAGACAGATAAAAATGGGGCTGGAACACTAATGCTTCATCAAACTTGGTGGTTTACACTCTGCAGCTGCACAAGTTACCACGAGATACACAAGCACCAGAATGCGGTTTATGAAGTGGAAAAGCAAACAAAAACAGAGAAATACAGCAAGCACAGCATATCATTTCAGATGCAACAGGACTCAGACAAGGTGACTTGACCATATGAATAAATCAAACTCATTAGATTGAATATTGAAGTCAATGGACAAAACACTGTATATCCTAGTCAAACACTCAATGACAAAAAAATTCGAAAAGGCAGCAGCATTTAGCAAAAAATGTTTAATCTCTCCTTGATGTGTTTATTTACATGTAATAAATCAGCAAAATAGGAAATAGCAGAATATTTACACAATGAGCGTTTTACAGCCAACTTGTCACATTTGCTTCAAGTCTGAAACTCTTACAAATGTATCAGAAGTACTATAGTAATAAAATTGCTTGTATGTCTTAAATGTGTTGAACCAACTTTTCCACATTCTTTTCCTCTCCATTTATAAATGACAGCTTCTTGTTTTGTCATAACATAAAAAAGGAACAAAGATAAACTCCTCCAGACAAGTCTGGTATGATGTAGATGACACCGGATCTGGACAGTTCTGGAAAGTTCTAGGGGCAGCCATGAGGCTGCAGTACTTAAGACGAGAACATGGCAGCAGGTGGATATCATTCAGGAGGGGAGGATAGGAGCTGGCAAGGCACTGCGTGCGAAGCGAGAGCTCTTTGTTGGAAGAGGATGAGAACATCTACCCATTGTTTTATTCATCAGACACGACAGAGCCAACATTGACGTCTCCCCAAATATTGCACCATTTCAAAGAAATTTACTGTACTGTTAAATCACTGTCTACCTCTATACAAGTGGCAAAAAATGGGCATGGGGGGGACGGTCAGGAGCATACATATCCAGTGAGTAACGTGTTCTACACACTTTAGAGCAGTCATGCAAACAACTACACAGGCCAGCCCTCAACTTACCCTGGCAGCACCAACAAACAACCCGTATTGTTGTTCAGCCTCTAAACAGCTTATACAAAACAGCAAAAGAACATTCAAGCAAGAAAAAGGAAAGATATAAATCCTGAGGCTATGGAAGTCAACTAACCAAAATTCAAATTCAAACAAGCAGAGTGGCTGGATAACCCACATGGAGAGGTCCAACGAGCAAAGTCAGGCCTACATTTCCTGGTGAACTCCGTGGAGGAGGTCTGAAGCTGTCTGCTAGAAGATGACACGGATGGGGTCTTGGTATGAGGTTGCTCGTCACCACCAAGGCGGACAGTATACACTCTGGATTTCCCAGACACTCATTCAGAGGCGACAGTGTGGAGTCTCTTTGCTCTGGGGGGGTTACATCGACCAAGTTTTAGGGAAACCAAAAACAGGAATATAAATGCAAGGAAAATCTGAGGGATTCAAACAGACCCTGTGGTACCTGGCATCCTGCTGAGACTCAAACGAGTTTTCCCCCACCCTAAGCATCCTGGACAAACAGGCAGGAAGTTCACTTTACTTAGAGGAGGAAATGGCATCATGGTCCCTTCCCCCAAACAAAACAGGCTGATATACAAAGATCATGTCTATAATTCTCATCCTGGAGACCTGCTATTAAATATTTAGAGGTGGGGGAAGAGAGAACTGCCTAAAAGATAGAATGACAGAAACTGGAGAACCCTGGCAAAAGAACAGTGAGAGTCCAGATTCACAGACAAGACTTCTCAGAATACAGAAGATAAAGATTCTTCATACATTCAACTTTTGTTTGGCCATAGACTAGCAAAAGACAAAAACCTT
The DNA here is from genome assembly GCA_009936485.2 of Gymnarchus niloticus. Classification (NCBI taxonomy): domain Eukaryota; kingdom Metazoa; phylum Chordata; class Actinopteri; order Osteoglossiformes; family Gymnarchidae; genus Gymnarchus; species Gymnarchus niloticus. Next base: position 469,483 of record JAACJT020000090.1, on the reverse strand, counting down.
AAAATAACTCATCTCTTACTGAGGAAGAAAGGTGGGCATTAAAACACTTTTAATCCAAACCCCACACACTATACTTTTTTTTGAAGAACTTCTCAACCTGTTGCACTCTCAAAGGATTTGGTAAAAATGGTTAGACATTCTCATCTGTTTCTGAGGACAAGGCAGACAAATGGGGACCAAAAACACATTTTAACTAACAAATCAGGTAACATTACACTGGAAATTCACAATCGGCTCAGAGAGAATTAGGCAGCATTTTACTGCGATGTCACAAATGCAAACATGTATCTACCTTAATATGTTAAGCTTGAGTCAAAAAAAGGGGTTTTCTTTTGTGCACCTATCCAGAATGATACTGTACACACCAATTTGTGTTAGACTGACACAACCAGTAACTAAGATGATAAAGTGCGGGAAGGCAATACTACACAAAAAAAACAAAAACAAAAACACAAGCAAGCAACATTTCACTGCACATCACTTCAGGAAGGAAACAACTACAGTCCAAGACGACAGAGTATGTTACTGCCCATCATGATGAAAGTAGGCTGGAAAAGTATATAGCATCAAAGCTTGAATTCTGGATTTAAAAAATAAAAAAGCAGCCATGTTGGACCTGGATGACTTCTGCAAATTCATGGTTGTTCCAGACTATTGCGTGTTTCCGGCAGCTCCGTCTTTATAACACCCTGTCCCAAGAGTTGATCTTTAGGATGCCTCCACTGCTCGAAATCTAAAATAAATAAAATCTGAGAAAGCGGCTTGGGACTCCAGAAGGAACGGCAGTCCTTTGTTCACTCCTGGACTTGCCGACCTCATTACAAAGGAAGGGGGGGGGGAAATCACAATAAACTGCGTCTATAATTCCATTGGTGAGGCTTAGCTGAGGAGATAAGGGCAAACCAGTCCTACATACAGCATTTTCAGATAGGGAAATCTCACTGTGCAGGATGCTAGAAGCTATCACATTCCCAGAACGAAGGGATTTATTGGAGAGGTGAGGAGTGTTGAATTATGCAAAGGTGTTAATCCAAGATTTAAAAAAAAAAAAATAAATAAAACATTGGTCGGTGCCATGGTTTTTGGTAGTGGGCACTAATGAGATTTTCTTCAAGTACTTCAATGCACTTCATGTAACACCACTGCAGACAGAATTCTTCAGAGGATGTAAACACAAAGCATTCTCCATGACGGACAATAGCTGAGGTGGCTGTGTTTTAATCCAGGTTCCAGCTCGAGAACCCGCTCATTCACCATGTTGAATGTGTTCTTTTCGGTTAAAAACATCAAGACCATTCCCACCAATTTTGTACCGACTCCATCTTACAATACTTTGTTCTTCCTGCCTTCAATGCTTTGTTTGTTTTTGTTTTCTCCCCATCCTTCCAGTCTTTAGGCATGGTCATATTTAAATTATAGCACATTTCATTTTACAAAACGCTTTTGCACTAAACAACATTCAAATAAATCATGGCACAGGACTTTTTTTTTCCATTTGTTTTTCAACGTGTTGTTGGAAATATCAAAACCGTTTTCAACGATGTTTGTTGTTTCGGTAAACTTAAAATGGAGCAAATGCGGCTTTATTTTTTGCTCGTCTTTAAAAATGGAAATGTATTCATACATCGATAGTTTTATTTCCTGTAAATTGTGCAAATTCAGCAGTGACACACTTGGTTGGAGACAGGAGTGGTAGCCAGTTGTGTACAGTTGCTGGGGGGGAAAAACACACAAAAAAATAAAATAATCCCAGAATACATGTCCTGTTCAAGGTCTGTGACATGGCAGACCGTCATGATGCCCGCAGGATCTTCTCCAAAAGATCACTCTCCAAAATGGACACTGCTTTCTGACACTCCTTCATGGCTCAAAGACCAACACAGCTTATTCCAGTGGTATCTGTGTCGGACATGGTTGAATACACAAACACGAAGGGGAGGGTCAAAACTAAAGAAATCCACAGTAACAATAAGCAAACACTTTGCGTGATGTAACCGTGACGAGCGTCTGGCGTCCAGCTCCATGGGCTCTCCGGTGCTCTGCTTCTGTCCTCGCAGTCCCCAGGTTTTGGGTTCGGAACCATGCCATTAACTGCGGCCGCACCGGGCCTCAGCTGGCCAGCGCCATGGTGTCGATGACCTGCTCCAGCTTACAGCGTAGCCTCTGCCTCCGGGCCTGCTCGTCCTTCTCTAGTGCCGACAGGATCTGTGCAGGATCACATAGAACCAGAGATGCCACGGTGTTAGGGGACACATTCAGGTGGCACCATGGCCAGCGGAAAATGGAAACGCACAGATTGGCCATAAGACACAACACGGGCACTGCAGAAACACCACTTCTATCTGCCACTAACTCCTACGCGTTAAATTTGGCACGTGCAAGCAGGAACTTTAGAAAGTCATTCACGACTGCACCGCCACTCAACGCGACCTCGTAATGAGGTAAATAGCTGGTTCCCATCGCATTCCGTGCAAAACAACGGCTGGGACCGGGCAGAACCCTGCGACCACTCCCACTGAGGCAATTACGCATAACAAGAGCGACGCTCTACTAAGTGGAGGCAGCTGCAGTGCATTAACTGAGAGAATGGTGGCTGGACCGGGTTCAGAATGTGCGGGTCTCTTCGCAGCACTCCACATACACTCCTAATTGCACCCTCCCTCTACCTCATAACAAAGATGGAGGCCAACCTGGAACATTATAACAGTGGGGCATTAATGTAAAAATCGTGTGCTATCGGTGGCAAGTCACTGGGTTCCATGAAGCACCCATCTCAGTGGTGGGACAAAAGGCTATGGCCCCCAGTTGTTTTCAGACAGCTCAAAACCCTGGATAAACAGCCTAGGTGTACTCCATCAGAGCCCAAATTTATTTTATGCTATCTACTATCTCTTTTTATACGATTAACGTGCATCACTCTCTGATACACAAAAACAGACCCTTCTCTCATTCCACATTGATACAAGATCCTGTAGGCACGGGTGTGTCAAACAACAGTGATGAGACCACATATGCTATTTTATTGAGGCAAAATGGACGATATGAAATATAACCATTTAAGAGCCTGAGCATCATGTGACAGGCGGTGATGGCGGCCAGCTCACCTCGTCCTTATACTTGACGATGTAGGAGTAGATCTCATGCAGGGCACTCATACTGTTGAACTGGCTGAGGTGGAGGCGTGACTGCTCCGCCAGGTATGCGCTCATGTCCTGGTCGCTGATCGCCGGCATCCTTGAAATGTCTGAGTAGTACCTGTACAGGGAGTGGAGGGCCAAACCACGCCGGTCAACCGATGGCCCACTGAAGAACCACCTTGCCTTGTATTGAAATGACACTCCTGTGTAGTGATGTGGGCTTAGATCTGGGTTTAGGTTTGGAATCCATGTTACTTCCACTGCCTGTCAAACTTGCTGACTTGTACATCACATTCAGTTAGGACCGGTGAATTTTAATACCTTTGGCCTAGTTAATGTTTTGAAGTTAACCATTACCTTTCCACCCAGTTCTTGTAGTTGGGGATGTCTTTCGCGTAGAGCAGCTTGTTGGAGGGAGAGTCCTTGCCCAGTTTGTGCTCCGAAGTGGAGCAGGAGTCCATGAAGGTCTGGGCCACCACGGACAGACAAGCGTCCGTGATACTGTTCTTGTGGATGTCAAAGACGAACTGCGGGTTCTTGATCACGTTCACCCAGAAACGCAGTGGCAGGCTGAGCAGGGCAATGAGAGGGGAAGTGGGAACGAGAACAAAGTCCATTCAGATGGTGAAGAACAAGGAGCTTTAGGTAGGTGTGGGGGATATCAGCCATAACACAGCAGCAGAAGGTCACAGTTTGTAGTCAAGCTCATTCTTTGAGAAAGGTAGAAGGGAACCAGACCCAACATAACCCCAGGAGCACAAGTAGCGCAGTGGCTAAATACAATCAGTGGTGGGGGTGGGAGGAAGCTTGGTCAAAATTCAAAGCAGAACGTCCACTGAGCACTCTTTAAAAAAAACAACCACAGCAAACCTGACTACCATTACTAACAGTATTATAAAGAAAATAGGTGATTATGCTGCTATTCATAAGTTCATGTCATGTTCTCAAAGGAAACTGAGGTGAGAATATGATAAATGGTAGCCTTTTACAGACAACTGGGTGGAAAACGTAGCTGGCCAAAGGGGAAGCACAATAGATGGTGGGAAGTTGCTTAGTCGCCCCCTACTGTTAGGTACAGGCACCAGACAGAAGCCATGTTTTTTTTTCCTTTTTTTAAATCTGTCTCATGATTGGAGGACAGGAGTTTTGCTGCCCACCAGGACCAGTACTGGGTGTTTTCTGGCACCCAGCAGACGTACCAATTACTCTTCCAGGTGTGGCGCACGTCGGGGTCTGAGATCTGGTGTTTGTCAGCCTGCTCGTCCAGGAAGTCGAACATGTACTTGATGGCAAGCGGGAGGGCACTGCCGCGGTGAGCCGTGCTGAAGATGGTCTCAAACAGGTCGTCCACAAACTTTTGCAGCGTTCCCTGGGAGGACGAGATGGCCAGATGACAACCGTACTTGGCAGTTAGGTCTCTACGGCCCCATTGCCCCTTGACAAGCAGAACCTTGATTTAGCATGTCCTCCCACTCGCGGTTAACATTTTCATCAATGTCACAACACAAAGTGTACTCTGACTAACAGTAACTTCTGAAGCTGACTCAGCCTGGCGACGGACCCCCAGAAAGGCACATGGGGACGCAGAACGACTGGATTGTTAGGAACCTATCAACACAAAAGAGCTCGGTTCACACCACCACAAATTAGCCTTGAAGGAATCACGACAGCCACTAATGTTCACTGCTTCTGGAAGCTAATTTTCCTAAGGGTTGGCTACACCCCCCTACTCAGACAGGTACTGTACTCACAGACCATGTCAGTTGTTTCAACCTGCTGTTTTCACCCCCTTTCTGCATTTCCGTACACCCAATGTGCAGAGGAAGTGCAACAAATTGCACTCCTCCTCCCCGACCCTCGGACCCCGGCAGGAGCCTGTCAGCCAATCAGAAGCAGACACCACAATGCTTTTAGCACTGAGGCTATAAATGCAAGTTATGCTTTACAGACCATAAGCCTGCTTACTAGGCCTTTGTCTTCTAATGTCATTCGCGAGCACAGTTACGCTCGCTGACGCACACACACTTAGGGGGGAAAACTTACATGGCCGCACTGGCAGAATGCGACACAATTAGTGCAATAACGAATGGCCAGCTGACGTTAAATGACACTACATTAGTAAATTAGCAGCACTATCAGATGAGTGCCAAGTGCACTGGTTGTACATTAACACAGAGCTATTCCTGATTTAAGGACAAGCGGCAGGACTCTGTGGGCAGACGTGTTTTAAGGTGGTGTCCCCTATTAAACAAGGCCCAAAGCAGAGCCGTTAGACCATCTTAGCAAAGTCACCTTCTGCTCTGGCTTTTGTTTAACACGAGATAAAGTGCGAGCCCTCAAACAACTTCCAGAAAAATGTGTTTTCCTTAATGTCTGGGTAGCTCAATAAGACTTTGCAAGTCAGCTTTTTCACCACAGCCCCTCTCTCTCTCTCTCTCTCTCATTACAGGGCTACAATACATCTAATCATTAACACTTTAATAGTCTTCCGTTTCTCTTTCAGAGCCGAACCACGAGCTCCCCCAGGAACAGCAGTCGGGGCTTCCCTTCTCCTGTCCTTCACAGCACACGGGGCAGCTGACGCCGTTACCTTGGTGGCCAGCAGGCGGGTCAGGTAGATCTCGGACACCATCTTGCTGCCGCGGTCGCCCTCGCGCTGGTCGGCGTGGTCGTGGTTCTTCACCAGGTGCCATAGCTTGGTCCCGCTCTCCAGGTCGGGTGTGATCATGGGGGTGCGAGATCGCAGGCTGTCGGGGCTGCTGGCAGTACGGAGCATGCTCTCTGTGTCCACGGGAGGTGAAGAGAGAGAGAGCATAAAGAAGAATAAGACATTTTGTCCAGGCAAGTAGAAGGAAAATGGCTCTTAGGAAGAGGGGAACTTCAACAATATTATAAACATATATGTATGCATGTGTGAGTATAGCAAGGCAAGGTGTCAAACTTGTGAGAGTCATCTGAACATCAGAACCAATTTTTAATGAGAAAACTCAAAGGCGGTCCAAGAATGGCATTTTAGGCATTATAGACTCACTCATTCTGATATTCTGATTACTCATTTCCGACAGCATGCTAATTGGCAAAGTAGAAAAAGCACACTTTACAAACAGCAGCACCATTTATGCTGGAACCAAACTTTCCTTCTGGTTTCACTTTGAATTTATCGGTTGGATTTTGCCTTCCACAATTATGCATCAGTTGTCGAAATAAAACTATCCAGTATGCTTGCTGGTCGTAAAATGACAAACACTGAGTATACGAAGATCATAACCTGATAAAGGCAACACGGCAGTATCAGAGTCGCCAGGCCGCCGCTCGCCTTTAATCTGGTAAAGTACATCACCAGAGGTGTGAATGTCAAATTTTATTCTGCAAGGCTGAAGAGATGTCTATCTGGCGGATCCTGCTTATCGACACAACGGCAGGCGTCGGAAGACCGTGGGGGTGGGGGGGTGGGTGGGTGATGCATGACTGTGCATCACAAGCGTGTCAACAGAAGGAGCGTGAGACCCTGGGGGGGGCACCAGCAACGCAGGGTTCCTTATTCCAGGAACACTTGCGTGAGTCAATCAGCAATGCAAAACATAACGGACTCGCAGCCTTGCTGCCTCTGAAAAGCGAGGTGGATGACAACGAGCAAGACGGCATTACAACATTGCTACTGTTCCTCTTCACCCTCAGGGCCTCCTGCCTTGACAACAGAAATGCTGCAAAAATGGGGGCTAAAGAAAAACGACCGCAGAACATCAAGGACAGAATCATTCTTGATTAGTGGGTACAAATATTAAAAGCAGGAGAGCAGAAAGATCCTGGAGACCTGTCCTTAGGGGAAGGGGCTGACAGAGCGGTGAAGGACCACTGGCCAAGGGCTAGCCGTGGGTACCCTTAACAGGCCATGCGCAGATGCCGAACAAATGCCACTGCTGGCACGAGCCCTCGCATTTCCCAGCGTGCAAAATAAAGGGGCAGGCTCTCCGGGTTCCTATATAAAACCCTTATCACTGCAACGCGCTCGGAGGTATGGAGAAGTGAATGGCATGTGATGGCAGTGAGGAAGTGACAGCTTTGAAGCCAGCTATTAACACACGACACCCTCTCTGCGTCATTGAAGAGGGGTTCAATGCCCATCGCTGCCAGACGTGGCTGCAAACAGGTTAAGCCAAATATGAGCACTTGCTCAAAGTAGCAGGGCAGCAGGAGTTCTATAGCATCTCCTCTGAACTCTGTAAAGAAGCGATCGTTTGGCGATTATTATAGAGAGAAATTACAGGCTCTGAGGAGCACGGAGGTCTCGCTTTCTGTCAGTAGTGATACAGACCCATGTAGAAGGGGGACATCCCCTTACTGGGTGTAGGAGACCTGTGAAAGCCTGGTGTGATGTGAGGGTTCTCTCTAAAAGCAGGTCGATCTGCTCTTTTCTGTGCCACACTGGGTTCACATTTCACATCTACCAACCAGGATATCCCTGCAACACCTGAAAAGATGGAAGAATGCTTAAAGGCGCACCGGAGACACCAGACAGACCGTGCAGCCGAAGATGACGGAAACCTCACCGTATCTGCTGAGCGACTTGGTAAACGTTGAAGAATTAGAGATGTTGTAGGCAGAGTTCTGCTTGGGCACAAGAGCGATCACAGAGCCATCTGTCACCTATGGAGGGGGGACAACATAAGGGAGGGTCACTGTACATCAACACTTCAGCCAAATGGTGGCTATATGTTCACTCACTCACTATACAGGAAAACCTATGTGGCTCACTATAGAGGAACGAGTCGCAGGAACAAGATGGCGGTCTCAGACACCCCATTCCAAGATGTCCTGATGGTATCATAGCAACCTCACATTTGTGTATAACAAAAAAGAGCAAAAAAATAAAAAGGATATCAACTGAAAATGGATGTGCCAGTCATTCTTTTTACTGGAAAGATTTTATTTTAAAAGATCAGTTAAAAATTGAAATGTCTTTTTGCAGAGATCTCCAGTATACATGACTTTTTAACGTGTGTTATGCATGGTCCGTTGACAAAAGATGTCACCTTCACATTGCATTATGAAATAAATGAAGTGATGTATCGTATATTGTCTGTATGGTGCAATTTGCAGTGCACTATATAGCTATTCCAATTTGCCTGAGAATTCGAACAGCACTACAAAATGGAGGTCACACAATTTAGCCAGATGGGGGTGATTTCAAAAGCAGCTTTCCTCTCACCAGTCAACCGGATTCCCAGGTGAGAAGTGCCCTTCCCTCTCACCTGGTAGTGCGCAAGTGTGTTGAGGCGCTTCCAGTCATTGTCGATCTTAGTGGTGACGTCTTCGTCCTGAAGGATGATTCGGGCCATCCTACCCTGACGCCATTCTACGTGCCAAGGAGAACACGGGACGGTCCGTCAAATCAGCATAAAGGAACGAGTCCTCAGGAGCCGGCACTGAAGAGCACAGAGTGACCGCGTCCTTACCGAGGTCCATGTCGCTGGCCTTGGGCCGCTGGGAGTAGGGGGTTCCCTTGTACACAGCATCCAGCAACTTCTCCTTCACTTGAGTGATGGTGTCACAGTTCAGCCCCTTCACCGTTACCTCGGGGGCGTTCTCATTCTCAGGGTTCACGCAGTGTAGTGTCTGTGGGTGTGGCAACACCAGAGACCCCGTCAGACAAGGACGGGCTGCTACATACCTCCCTTGCACAGTGCACTCATACAAACACCCTCCTTAACAATATGAACGTTAGCTGCTATTCATATCGGCCACTCATCGTAGTTTACAGTGAAAGGTTTTCAGACTAAGGTTTCCACCAACCAGGGTCTTGTAGTCGATCTGCTGACGGATGAGCTTGTCCTCGCTTAGGGAGTAGCGGGCCTCGCCGGTGATGGCATCGATGGGACCCTTCTCCATCTGCTGCTTCATGGCGCAGTAGAGCATGAACAAGGGCTCACCGGCGCACTCCTGAGGGAAGACCACAGAGAAGGCGGTGAGTGGCGCGGAGCCCCAGAACAAAGGACAGGAGCACATCCATGAGCTGCCAAACGAGGGGAGCCACCAGGGGCCTTCACAAATCAAGAGCCTTAAGCTGCAGAGCGGGGGAGAATTCCGAAGAACTCAATGTGGGGAAATGGCAAAGAAAACCCACTTAAAACCACTGGGCATTTGCTTACAATACGCAATGTGGTAGATCTGTTTAGTGATGCCACTTAAGCTCAGTGGAGACGGCCTCCCCAATTCAGTGAGCCCAGCACAGTCAATAACAGTCAGACTTGTGGTGATTAATTCAGTTCATGTGGAGAAAATTCCTGCAGAAATGACATTTTCATTCATTTTATTGTGCATCGTACAAAGCCCCATTCTTCCCTCGATGGGCACCATGCTAACGCTTGGCAACGGCCACTTGAAGAGCCCCAGAAAAGTACAATTTAAAGGGGCCCAGCAGACTGGCCCCTTGCTTTGGGGGACAATGACTGGTACTTATAGGGAGGTTACAAATTTAATACCAGCTCAACAATTCCCATCAAAAGAGGCACTTAAAACACATTAACTGTGTATCAATGATGCCACTGGGTAGGGCTAGCTGGGAAGTGCGCGCGCACACGCACATGCACACACACACACACACACACAGCAGGAGGTAGAGGCAAACCGAACTTAATCCTCTAATCCCAGCATCCACCATGCTGTCAGGTCTCTCCCACTGTCACCATATGCTATTCGCGTCTCGTTATCATCTGCAATAATTAGACAGCTGCTAACTAGTGGGAACATGCATATATCTATTTATATATAATCATTAACTGACACCCTCTGATAACAGGGCAGTCTTTGAAATTACTGCCCATTTCAGTATCCAGAGTCATTGGGCCTTGTCTCAGTGGATGCTAACAGACGAGAGTTCAGGGTTCGGCCTGGGAGGACTCCCTCAGGAGACTCACAGTCAGAAGCACTCAGGACTGCTAAAGACCCAGCATGCTGTCCCAAAGCCTGCACGAGTCACCTCAGAGCCACGGGGGCTAACGTGCCATTTCCTCCTGGATGCTAATGCTAACATCTCGGATTAGGCCTACGTGTGCTCGCTGTGTCCTTCGCGGCCCGGAAGTCGGCAGATGGGGGGCCGCCTCAAGAGCAGCGTGAGGCTGAAGGCACCGGTGGGGTGGAGGAGCCACGGTTTGACTTCCCCCACAAACCTCCACAGAAAGCGGAGAGCCCTTGTGGAGCACGGCACAAAGCTAGAGCAAATCAGGCTTAATTAGCACTAAATTGATATCCAGAGGGCTACGGGAGCAAAGCCAAAACAAGTGGTGGAACTCAACAGGAAAGGGCTAATTGAACAGCCAGCTCTGGCTGTTCTTTCCCCAGCTTGGTTCCACACGAGGGACGGGTGTGGGTGGAGTGTGTGGTAGAGAGTGGGGGATGGGGGGAAGCCACAGGAAGACGATCCAAGTGAGAAGGAAAGCTGAGATATTTGCCACACTGCACCCACCGATTATTCATTATACGTGATTCAGAGGCAGACACGCCATCCAAGGTCGTATCTCTCTAAATGTCAGAAAGTCGAGGTCTTCCATAAATGGAGTATAAGCTCCCATTAATGGCGCGACATTACTTCCGTTTCAAAATAACATGCTTTTAGCATGACAAGGCATTGAGAGACACAACAGCGCACACATGAATACCCTGGCACCCTAGCTGGGAGAGGGTGGCATTTAAATGCTTCACTGCCGCGCTAATGGGTGGACATTGCGGCAATTTAGTTTCCTTTATGGTGGGAGCCGTACTGCGCCCGATCACACAGCTTGGTCTCTCTATCCTTCCTCCTATGGCTGCATGCAGCCAACACGATCTCCCTTCCTCCGCATGCGGCAGGCTTACCTTCAAGAACTTGTAGAGCAGGAACGTGAACCAATTTGTCAGCATCTTCTCGGCGACGGACTCCGTTCTGAGGGCAAGACCATGAGAAGTGAACGCGGCTTCCAGCAACGGATGCGTGAGGATGACGGTGTCCAGTTTGCAGTTTTCACATGTGCAGCGTCAAAAAGTAGCAAGTAAAAGAGGGAGCGTTTCTTTGACAAATTCGAATTTCGAACTTCCTTTTCACATATGAAATGCGAAGGGATACTTTACAAACTGCTTGCAAGTAAATGAAAACAACAAATACTCCTCAAATGAAGCTGCCAACCCCCATTCAACATCAAACCAATTTAGCATTTTCTCAATTAAGAAAAGAAACGGTGACCCCTGAAAAAGTCCTCTAGAAAGTAATTAACAGCTATTGTAATTAATGTACTTTATTGCTCCTAATTTGTTAGCAGCTCACAGAAAACGCACAGGAGATGCGTGATCAGGGGGGATTTGGGAAAGCAGTTTGTTTATTCCATTCCTCCCACTGCGTCCGGTCGCCTGCCTTCTGGTTTAATTATACATTGTCTGACACTTTGTTTACAGGAGAGAGATGAAGCGACTGCCTTCCTGAAACGTTCAGGAATGACGAGCCAAGCGCCGGCCCGGCTACGGAGGCCAGGAATGCCAGGAGGCACCACGCTGCCCAAGGACTCCCAGCTGGCCTGGTTAACATTCTGCAATCAGTAGACACATGTCCAACTAGGTAGAGGACTCCCAAACGCTGAAGCTCTTACCGAAACCACCTGATTCCAGAGCGAAGCTGCCAAACGCAATCCAAAATAGACACCTCGGAACTGCACACGTCTTCGGTACGACCGCCTTAATCGCTATGAATGTTCAATGAAACTCTTTTGGGGCTAAACCTTGAGAAGCATATAAACACCCCCCACTATGGAAGGTGGCTCTACTTCTCACAGTGACAAAACAACAGTTAACGGAGGTCCAAAAACATGTCAGACAAATGAGTGGATGAGGCCCCACAACAAATATCACACTTCGAGTCAAATACACCTTATTTCAGCACCTCCTGCCAACCAAGAGAATTCAGGCTTTTAAAAAAAGAGTACTGAGCATTACTACATATACCTCTTATGAGGAATTGGACCGTGACAGAAAAACACTACATGACAAACGGAGTTTGGTTTTTCTTTGGGCAAAACATGCCAGCGTTTCAGACAGCATCCCGAACAACGACAATGAAGGGGTCTCGTTCATTTTCCTTACGTTCTAACAGTCAGCTGGAGCCACTGTTTTGCTTAGTGAGGATGCTTGTTTATCTACACCTCGCCGTCCCCTCCTCTCTCCACGGAGATGGCCTGTGCACTCAGGAGTGTAATCCTCTCTGACAGCAACAGGAGGTGCTGAGGGGATTCAGGGGTGGTGGCGGGGGTCTCGGCCACTCACCGGCGCAGCAGCAGTTTGGGATGGTTCTTGCTTTCCAGATTCTTGTCTATGAGGTCGGACAGCAGTTGCTTGAGGACGCCTGTGGCGTACTCCATCTCCCCCTGCAGGGCGGTCATGATGAGCGAGGCCACGTTGCCGCGGTCGCGCATGGAGAAGGAGCGCTGGGCCTCCAGGGTGCGGATGAAGGTCAACAGGAAGTGCTTCTTGTTGAGGAGCTGCCCGAACAGGGTCAAGGCCTTCTCCACGTTGGCCTGCACCTATAAGCAGGATGAGACCCAGCACTTAAAGGGGAAGGAAAAGACTGGTGCAATACAACATAGAACAACATGAAGGAATGACGGCGTGCTCCCATCCCCCTCCTCTAGATCATGTCTGGATCGACAGGCTTCTAGATTAACGAAGAGCAAAATCAGGATTATGAAAACTCAGCAATACATGGCTAGATGTGACAAAGGGAAGAAAACGTAGATGTTCTACACTGAGAGGAGGGAAACAAACCTGTTTCTTTTTCTAGGACCCTGAGGACCTTCCCATTACCCCATCAGCATCCTTTTGTGCAACCCCAACCCGGATCAAACACTGAATTACCAGCACAAATCACATCCATTCCCGTTACCACGTCAGCCCTTTACTATACATAACCAGATAAATGCGGTTTCCCGATCTGCAGTAAGCATACAGTCTGTGCTTCAGGTGTGCCAAAAAAACAGGTTCACACGCCGCACTATCTAGGACAAATCTGGACAATTCCAAAACAAACAGTTGTGCATTAATAAAAAAATTTCTTCGAGGGCTCCAGAACCATCCATCGTACCAGAACTTTTCGCCATTCAAGTAATTAAGCATTTCATTGTATACTATGGCACAGAGAGGTATTTTCCTGCAAGTGTAAAACAGATTCCCACTCTTTCAGTACATTTTGTTGCATAGTTCACTCAAGATTAATAATCATAAAAGCATTTGGCTTAGCATACAGGGTTTTGTATTTATAAACTTGGTGGTTCAGAAGTAGGTTAATAGTTGAATTACCATTTTCTAAATGTGTTTAATAAAGAATGAAACAGCGGTCACAGTAAATTTGAAATTCAAAGTTTCCTGCCATAACAGTATTTTATAAATCTGAAAGATAAAAAATTAAATGGGGATCATTCTTACACAAACACTATAAACCTACTTTTGAGCCACCCTGCATACACCGGTAAACTATTCTTTGGGATGGGAATCAAAGGACATCACAAATGTATCTGGTTGTGACTGCATTTCACACACCCACTGACTTCCAGTGGAAGAGACGAACAGCACTTGTACGTACGTACGTGTGAAACGGTAACAGTGAGGCGAGCTCTAGAGACCACCCACTGTGTCCCATACATCATGTCCTCCCTGTCATGTTCTGTCCATACCTCCATCTCCTTCAGCACGGGGTGGTCCTCGATGCCCGGAAACAGGACCCTCATGGCGTAGGTGCGGTAGTCTAAGAAGGGGATTCCAGCACCGTCCAGTTCCTGTGTCAGTTCATGGATGTCTGTCTGCAGCTCAGCAAACGCTGGTTATCAGGATGGACGGACAGACAGACAGACAGACAGACAGACAGACAAGAGTGGTTAGCTCAATTCACCTAAAAGGGAGGCCCAAAACACTGATGCAAAGGGGGCACACAAAATGGGATGAGGTCCGGACACCGCACCACAGCAAGGAGGGACTTATTGGGAGCTCTGAGTTACCGCCTGCTTTAATAATAGTGTAACATGACCAGCCACTGACTGACAGACCGGGCAAATGACTACAAACAACACTGGCACCCAACGTGGGTGCGTAGTAGACCACCACTGGGGTTACATGGAAGCTGAAGGACCAGGCATAAGGATGAAAGGAAATGCACACAATACGATACAAAAATAATAAATAAACAAGCCAGTTCACTGTGCTGGGGCCAAGTCTGCCCTTTTGGGAAGATGTGCAAAATGTTTTTAGTGTGAAAAATTGTACAGACACACAAATGGAACATGTCACAGACCTTTTGAAAATTGTCGGGGAGACTGGGTATTGGCATTTCCCATCAGGCAAAAGGCAGTAGGGGAGTACAAGCATGCATCACTCCATTGATATGGACATCAACATTCTATCAGCTCTCTTCCACCTCAGTCTTAGATCAAATGAGCAGTGTCCAGGTGACGTGATTATTCGATATAGTATTTTACCAACATCATGCTGAAAGAGCTGACCAAATTTCAGATAATTAGCTGCTCAAATCATAACATTTCTTACACTCTGCCACCTCTGATCTGCAATGGCATTCGGTCCAAACACAAATTAGAAAAGCTAGTCCTACAATGAAGAGCTGTTGAACTCAAGCCAAGGCTGAAGTGACAAGGGACATGCTACAGAATGCTCATGGCCCTTCACAAATGGAACACTCTTTAGAGTCTTCGATGGGCTTGATAACTTCGTGACCATTGCTGGCCCAGACTCATCTTCCCTTCTCTACTAGGCGGAAAGCCCTGACACGCTTTTAAACAAAGCCATATACTCTGACCATTACCTCCTACTCGCATGCTCGGCATTCTCACAGGAGCGTGTGCTTACTGTGCAATACAAGTCATTCCCCAGGGAATGTTTAAGAGCACGAATAAGCACATGAATAAATGAAAGGAACAAAAATGGCCTTTCATTATTTGCTTATTTGTCATGTTAAGGCACACTGTAGAGACGACATTCCTCACAGAGCTCCTGCACCCGTTGGTGACAGAATGTTGAACTGCAAGGCCGACAAGGTCGCAGACCCTGGACGGACGGCTTCACTTAATGGCCAATTACTGTGCATCCCCATTGCCGGAAAGCCGGCAACTGTCCAGCCTGGCAGAGAGGCCTGGTGCCACGCTGACCCTCTTCCCCGTCCCGGCAGACTACGAGGGACACCGGGACTCTGACCTCTCACCATGACGATGCCTGAACGTGCCGCTCTGAGATGAGGGTTGCTCCAGTGCATTTCACAGAGACCAGTGTGGGCTCGCATCAGACCTGCCCAATGCCGCAAGCATGCAGGTGGGCCCAGGTGCAGCAATATAAGAGAGGACCAACTTCTGACAAAACAATACAGCAACCGAAATGCTACCAAAGGGTGACACGCCTGGGAAACGCACCTTCCTTACACTCCAGCGCCACCCGAGACTCCAGGTTGTCCATTTGCAGCTGCAGGCGCTTCAGCGTGCGGTCGGCATCACGTGACTTCCGCTTGTAGGCGATGAGCACGACGATGATGACCAGCAGCAGAAGGCCTCCGCCGCCCCCGATGCCAATGATGGCGGGCAGCGTCAGTAAGCTGTCAGAGTAGATCTGCAGCGTTCCAGGGGAGTACTCGAACCCCCCCACTCGAACCTGCAACACGCAGGACACTCGGTCAAGCCTTCGCTTTGCCAGCTTTCCGTGAGTGTGCTACTCCTCCTGTAATTATTACTGCTATTATTAATAAACAACATTCATTCTTCATGGATCACACACTGGCCAGTATGCGGGTCACAGGTAGCCATCAACACAAAGGAAAACAAACTGAAGTCTATTTATAAACAGATTAGTCACTGGTTTCCTGATCTGATTTGTTATCTGTGCATGTCTCCCCTACCACCTTGGCAGCCTGATCCTTTAAGACGGTGCTGTGGGGCTGAGAGGAACAGGGGCCAAAGTTGTGGGGGGGGGGGGGGGGCCCCCCCCCCAAACAAACAACAGCTGCGTGGAGGGGAGCAGGTCGTGTAGGCAGGGGTGGCGAAAACCGCCGGCGCCTCCGGGGACCAGGCCCCGGCGCGAGCGGGTGGTGG
>JAACJT020000090.1:414071-444394 GCA_009936485.2 Gymnarchus niloticus | reverse complement strand
CGGAGAGCGAAACCGGCTTGGACTGGCTCCCCGGAAACAGCGTCGGCGGCCTGACTGGGCGGTGCGTAGAGAGGGGGAGCGGCAGACAGGAGGGTGGGGGTGGGGAGGGGGGGGTGGACTAAATTATCCAGTTCCTCATTCCAGGAATTTTCCAAGTCAGCAGAACACATTCCCAGCCACTGCTTTGACACTTTATTTTCTTATTTATCCTTATAGCCATAAATCTGAAAGGCTCAGTCAGGCGCCTGACAGTTACCATCAGTCAGACGCAGGCGGTGCAGGACAATGTACCAAACTCACACCTTGAAAACGAAAGTGTGACGAGCCGCAGGGTATAAATTATGCTTTTGGGATAATATTCAAAAAATAGGATGATTCGACAGTAATGAAGAGAAATGGGCACCATGTTTAAATGGGTACCTCTCCATGCAATCTGAAGTGAAATCTGTCTCTTTGAGAGGAGGTCAGTCCAGCTTCAGCTGATGTCAAGCAACGCAATTTCATTCCACACATTTGTTATAAACAAGTGGGGGGGGGGGGGGACCCCCCAGTTTTTCAATACATTTTCAGGCATGTTTTTAATTAGTACTGTTAACTGGGCTTCTTCCTCAAATTTTCCTAGCTAACAAAAAAGCCCCTGAGCTCTGGGGCTCTTCCCCGCCTCCCAGCCCCACTTCCCCCACCAATGTCACACACAACTTGTCACAGGCATGTTGTCTGCAAGAGCTCCCACTGTTCCTGCAGGAAATTCTAGAAAACTAGAACAAAAAAAAAAAAAAACAACAACACACCCGAACATACTCATAACTGCCTCTTTTCAAGGTATACGGAGTCTACCACATCACGGGAACACACTCCGAATTTAGCCGAGGCGACGGCCCATATCACGCAGCCGGGTGTTCCACTTACGCGCTGTGAAGGACGCACCAGCCGCAGTGGGGATCTCTGGAGCCCAGACACTCAGCGCAGGTGCCGTACTGTCCGCAGCGCTCCACCGGAACCTGGCTCACCTGCGCCGGGGAAGGACGAGAGAGGCAGATGCATTAAGGGACCGCCGGCGCACACGCTGCAGGTGTACGTACGTGGGCCGGGAAAGGCTCCACAGGAGCGCGGCACAGAGCACGGCAGGCAGGGGCGTTAAATTAATGGCTGTGGCAGATTTGCAGGTTAAACCGGCCGCCTTTCTACAGGTTTCCAGGTGCGCTACACTCTGGTCTTCCTGTCCTGCAGGAGTGCCGCAGGCAGCGACAGACTGACCGCACTCTGTGGATGAGCCTGGATCTACCGTAGGTAAGGCTGGCATCCACACCCTGACAACCTCCCTGGGCTCTTCTGGACAAACCGTAGTAGCCGCTCTCAAACAAAATGATTTATTTATTTTTGTGCTTGCATATTTGGCTCCTAGACCGTGACATTATTGCAAGAGCCAATAAGATAGACCTACATTTCTCTAACACCTGTTTTTGTCAGAAACCACCAGAGCTGAACCCTGCGTGTCAGATCAAGTGAATATGTTCTAAGGGAATCCACATCTGCAAAGACTGCTGGGTTTAAAAAAAGACACCAAATATTTACGTTCAGGGAAAATGAAATGGGCGAGTAAAAATTGCATTGGAGTACGCCAGAATCCCCCATACCAGTGTGGAATGCAGGAAGGAGGTAGGGATCCAGGTGTTTACACTGTATCGTGATGACTGGAAGTCAGCCAGCGACAGAAAGATAAGCATCGCATTTTACTGGAGGGGCACCTGCAGGAGCTAGGTGTAGGTGTGTGTGTGTGTGTGTATTAGCCGGTGAACCACACCACAGGGTCTGCACGTTGGAGATTTAAAGGGTTTCCAAAGCGCACCTGCCCAGGTCAGACGTCCATCCAGCCAGGTGAAATCTGCCCATGCACAGGAAGCAAGGGCTGTGGGACACATTATCATAATCATCTTTAAAAGCGGAAGTGGAGGATCTGCCTAAAATAGCAGTCACACACTACTGGCATTCACCCTGCCATCATTATCTCTGCATAACAAGGCTCGGAATATTCCAGCTCAACTGGACCATAAAGCTGACCACGTCAGAGCCTCTCCTTCCGTTCCTGTGCGACTCTGAGTGAAAACAAAGATGCAATTTATTCATTTCATTTGCTAGAGTGAGTGTTTAAAAAGAAAGGCACAAAACAGGAGAGGGCAGAAGATTTAATGGAACGTTATTCCCACCTACCACAAGCCAAGGAAGAGCGTCTATATAAGCATCCCATGGGTGTGCGGAGACAGGCAAATATTTGAGAAATACGTTTTTTTTGTTCCTCTCATAAAAGGGTCATATGCACTGGATCGATTTACACTGGCTTTCTGTGAACGACCCAGCTGTGCACTGTGATATACCACCAAAACATGGCAGATATCCTATTCCTTGAGTTTCACAACACACGACAAGACACCACCCCAGCCTACGGTTTCTAAATTTCTTCTGGCAGAGGAAGGCGCAAATCAGTCCATACCTCAAACTCATTTGGGCAGGGAAGCCCCTTTTAAAAGGAGCCGTCACTTGAAGCTGGACTGGTTGAACCAGGTGAAGCAACGTCATCTAAAAGTCAGCAGTGACAGGAGCTAAAGATGCTCAAGACAACTGACCTCGCTTCCCGCCCCCGAAAGAAAATGCGCTCGTACAGCCGGACGTCTCACTTCCAAGTCTGACGTCGGAGGAGACAGGCAGTCTCAGCAGAGATTGATTTGTATATACCTAGCGGTACAGGAAGGGCCATCAATAAAGCTAGATGGTGAAAGAAGCTGACATCACGGTCTGACAGCTTTAATACAGTCACGCTGTCAAACGTGGCCAAGCGAGGAGGACAACGCGAACGGACACCAATCTGGCCCAGCAAAGTTTCCACCCCAACGTTAAAGTCCACCCTGGGCAGCCTTGTTACAGCTCACATGAAAGTAGCACATCACTTATCTGTTAATGAAACCAGAGGCAATAGTGTGACTCACAAATTTCAACAAGGTGGTTCGTAGCCAGGGCACACAGCCCTTCAGTAAGAGTGAAGCCAGAATAAGTGGTTTTATTTGTATTATGTTGTTACATCACAGGCCCACCATAAAAGAGCTTAACAGTGGATTCCAGACGGCCGACGTTAAAGCAGAAAGTTAGCTACTCGTCAACTTCAGTCCATAAAACCAAGGCACAACGATAACTTAAATCAGGCCTCTGACCTACAACTCTGTAGAAGCAGCTCTCCTCGCTCCTCAAAATCTTCACCTGGTGAGCCTGAAATGCTCACGGTCAACATCACCCCCACCCAAAAGCCCAGCTCCATCACAGGCAAAGTCAGCTGATGTTACGGGACAGAGGGAGGACTAACTGGGCCTGCACGTGTCACATGCTCCATGGGAGCATGCTTCTCACCCAACTAGACCTACAAGTTCGGGTCTGTCTGTCAAAACCTTTCAAGTACCTTTCAAATACCCAAAGCCAGACCAACTCAACGTTAGCAAAATTCATTAGTTGCATTCTGCAGAACGCAACTAAAGGCAGCGATCCAACATGAAGCCTACACCTAGATTACTGTGAAAGAACCTCAAGGAACAGCCACGATGATCAGAGACAGAGACATGTCTTACTAGACATGATTCATCGATCAGGGCTGCCAAATTAAGTGCACATTACAATGATCTGATAAAAACCAAGTAAAACACTTACTGGAGACTGCCATCTCGTAAGCATACGTTACTTTTTTTTAAACGGCAAAGAGGAAGAATGTCAGTTAGTAACAAGGCTGACAACAGATAAGTTTGTTAAGTCCGAATACCGGACGCCTCTGCATCTTCGAGGAAGAGAGCATTAACTTTAAGAGCTGCTGTAAAAACTGAACAACAGAGTGTGAGGCAGGAAGGACATAAACGAGTCACCTTGAACAAGAACGACTTAGTGTTAACAAATGCATTTTTAGAAGAGTTGACAAACTCGCCAACTTCATTCCGCTAGTTAATTTGCTCCTTACAACCCATTTCATTTCTGGAAGCCGGCCCTTTCTCCTCCGCTCCGGCCATAAAAGTACCGTGTATAAAGAATGCTTTCCTGGTCATAGCACATAACACTGACGTGCACAAATCAAAAGCTTTATTCCTTTAGTTAAACACCTGCTGTCTCGTCCTACGAAAGAGCACCACTTCCTGCAGATAGGTGTACATCTGGCTATCGGGAACTTTTAATTAAATGCTGGAGAACATGTGGAATGGTAAATTACTCTGTCAGTCTTGTAAATGAGGATTCTGAGGACTGAAGTGCACCAACATTCTCCACACTGGCATTTTCCATTATCCAATAAAATAAAGTTTGGCCGGAGGGAGGAGGAATGGAAAAACAACACACAGAGAAAACACAAACGACTCATCTCATATGCTTTAAATATATCTTCACGTCACACCTGTCAACACTGACAGTTAATACCAGCAGCATTTACCTTTTTTTTTTCCCCCCTCTCTCTTTCCTCCAGACAAAACAACACACGACACAAAGCAAATGCCTTAAAATCCAAACAGGACTCGAACGATTACACTCCAGTGAAATTATGGTTACGAGGAGATAAGCAATAGGCCGGAATGGACCGCCTCAGTACAGAATTTTAAAAAGTGTCCTTTATCGGTTTTATTAGCTTTGTTAATCGTAGATGTGAAAAGATAGGCCACTATCCGACCAGAAATAGCGACGGCACGAAGAAAGATACATTTCAAATGCCACCCCATCCACAATCCTATCAACAAAAACCTCTGCTTCAAAAAAGAAAGAAAACTATTCCACCGTACAGCCAGAGATACAAGGGGAAAGAGATAGGGGGTCCGATTCCCGAGATTAGGAGCACGTTCGGAAACCACTAGTGCCGGCAAATTATCCCATCTGACTGTATCGCCTTCACCGGCTGTCACTTTCTAAAGGGATTACAATCTTTTACTCCCTGTACCTCAGACTCATTCTCCGCAGTGGAAAAAGCTCCCACATCTCAAAATGGATGACCTGGGGATTATATCCCATTAACTCCCTTACAAAAAAAGAGAGTTTTAAAAGAAGAGGTGAAGGGAACACATCACTTCAAAGCAATTCATTTCTATTCCATTTCTGACCTGCCAGATCGTAATAAAAGCCAGACTGAAGTTACGGCCAAGTTTTTTTTTTTTTTTTTTTTATTTTAAACATCCAAGCCTGTCCATTTCTGGATCATCGACAGAACCCATATGAGGAATCAGACTCATCTTAAGATGTGAGGACCAGACAGAAGAACCAGAATGCGACCCGATTTCAGGTCTTTGTACGCCTATTGTGGGGTGGGGCAGCACTGAAAATTGATGATGGGTTAAATGAGACTAAAATCCAAACATGGGAAGGGATTACAATGTACAGTCAGTCACTGATTGGTTTAAGCCACTTCCCATTGGGCTAAACCAGGCAGTGACTGACAGCACTTGGTAATCCAATCACCAAGCCTTATTTCTCTTATCAGGGCTGAAATAGACTGTCTGCTGTTCCATATTTATAGCCCCCAGGCATTTGATCCAAGGACCTGTGGCCTTTTAAACCAGTGGTCTGTGCACATCGCTTAATACAGCAACTAGCATGATTCAAGACTGCCGTCTCGACATCCATTGTTGGTGAAATCCTTAGTGAATTTAAAAAAAGAAAAAAAGATATCACCTGCCCCTTTTTCCACCAACATGGTGCTACAACTAACCAGCCCGTATTTCCACCACCTTTAAGGCCAAATTCAATGCATCAACAACGTCAGTGACCCGCTTCAGCATCAACACAAAGCTGTAAGGTTAGCTTGATACCAATTTCTAATCTCTAAAAACAAAAGAACCCTACATACTGGCCGATACCAATGCTGATCCAATAGTCATTATGTTTCTTCTGATGTGTATTATGTTAAGTTGTGTTTGGCCTGTCCTGGCCACTGTATTTCTACCATGCTGTAAAGCTGTCTATAGTAACAGTTTGAGGACATGGAGACTATTACTGTATTTGAAGTTAACTCTTTGCATTTACACTATACAGGGTTCATTCCTTCTGTTAATCATAATACATCTTACACATTTAAGCCATTTGTAGGCCATACATAGAGATCTTAAAAAAAAAAAAAAAAGTTTAAACTGTGAAAACAAATACCTCAAATTGCCTAAAGAAATAATTACAAAACAAAATGCTGTTTTGGCAACCAAGGCGCACCCATGTATCGTGTCGGATTATAACTTTGTTGTTAACCGATTGAGCTTTTGGCCAGTATTGGGAACGATACTGCATGGAACTGGCACATCCCTATTGAGAATTTGATCTATTAGATCATTTGGATCACAATTCAGATCTGGTGTGTTAGCAAATAGTGCGGCTGGCTGTTAATTGGTCACATGAAGGTAGAAGAGTCAGTCAGAATAGAAAGTGATTTGAGGAATTGCTGCTCAAAACCATGACTTCAGCCTGGAGGAACATCATGCATGACATGGGAGCTAGCAAAGCAGACCACGAACTGCGGCACTGGACTGTGCGTATGCGAATGACGTCTGCGGGTATGGGAAGGAGCACAAGGTAGACTGCAAACACCACTGCGGATGATGGGCGGCACCAAGGAGGGAGACTGTGTTAACGATGCTCCAGGCCATGAGAGGAGGGGGGAGGGCCAGAAAGTATGACCTCACAGAAGTGGGCATGGCCCTGAAGAGATTCCATCAGCTGGCCCAATGGCAGCCTAAGGCACAACAGCTTCAGATGTCACACAAACATCTGTACTTTGTTCTGTTTTGGAAACTTCGCAGAGGAATTCTTCCAAGTTTCTGCAGCCGGTTAGCACCCCAGCAAGTAAATTTAGCTGTCAACCGTACATTTCGATGTGTGAGGCTGTTTTGTTCCAAAGTGACTTAAAAAATGTGATCAGTTTATCAAACTGGAGCCATTCAGAAGTATCTAGCTCAAGTGAACTGCACCAAGACTCTGGGATTAACAACCTTACAAGTTAAAGGTTCACGGGACCAATCACTCGCACTCCCCGGTGGCTCCACCTTCTCAGACACGCAGGTATTCACTAAACAAAGACAGATGTACAAGCACAAGTGTGCATGCTTACGTGTGGGGAAATTTGTATGTAGATGCAGGCAACTTACACACCACAGGCACATGGCTCGCTCACACCAGGGACACAAAAAATCCGGTGTGATGATCTGGATAACCATCGCCATACCACTCTGGGCGCACTGGCCCACGTAAAGCTGGCAGCCTCACTTACGGCATGAATTAGCCTCGGCTCCAAGGAGTAATGAGAACACCGTACCGAATGAGCACTCTAAATAATTACAATTTAATTAGCACCGAACTACAAACTACAAGCAAGAATGAGCCTATCAGCATTTTTAATCAATAAGGCTTTATTTTTTATTTTTTGAACAGGCCCTGATTGATTAGAGGAGATTAGGGCTAATCTATAGAGGATGATAGTGTGTTTGTAAAGAGTTCTGCATGCTCGGATTAGGAGTATCACAGGATAAAGTAATTATGATAAGAGGGAAGACTAACTGTGTAAACAGCCCTGGCGCTCATTATAGAGCAAGCCACCCAACGTGTCGTGTGGGGAATGTGCAGTGTAAAACAGGCCGATAAGAGCACCGACTCCCGCAGATGTGGAGCACGCTGAGGGAACGAGGGGGCCACCAGCCTACCCTGGTGTACCCATGAGCCGGCCCACCCGTTACCAGGTCGCGGACCAAAATCGACAGCCTCGTACAAGAGGCTGGGCTCGCCGCTTAACCGGGACATTTCATCACTCTTGTCACAAAGCCACAGAGCTGTGCTTAGTTGAGATTTTTACATTCCTTTTCCCCCTTGTTTTTAAATGGTGACCACCGGGCAGAAAAAATGAACTGGCTGGCAGGAGGCAGACAGGGACACGTTTCAGCGCTTTAACCACCAGGACCACTAAACCAAACCCAGCTGAAGCAAGGAAACCTTTAACCCCGTAACCACCACAGCTCTGCCGTGTGGCTCGTGGAAGGTACAGCGCCGTTTCGTCAAAGCAACGCCACACGTGTGCAATTTCCCTACATACGCTGGCCTGGACCGCTGCCTGTATCTAAGGTGTGGGGGGGGGCTGCAGGAGTTTAGGGAACTGCTCACATGGCAAGGTTGCTGCCTATAAAAAGTTTTCAAAGCAGGTTTTCGCAGTTGTACTGAAAATGTGAGGCCAAAGTTGTCCCTGGTTGTATGGGACCACACAGCAGAGGAAGGAGGAAGACCAAGGAAAAGCTCTCAGTCTATGGGCAGCCAAGCATAGAACCCGAAGCGACGACAGACAGGTTTGAGATGTTGTCGTTCATCTTCTATTCCCAGACCTCCTGATGAGAAGCCCTAGGCTCCGGCAGCAGAGGATGCTTCCCCTCATGACCTTGGAGGTGGGTCGACACAACTGGGGCAGGCGATCTAAACAGGAGGCTCCCCATCACATCAGCCGGCACCATCTCCCAGCAACAAGTGGGTGGGGCAATAACTCTGGCCGCCCCACCCCCGAAAAACAGTGAAAGAATAGCAGCAGCGCTGTTTACATACGCACACGCGGCTGTAGTGATGAAAACAGCTTGAACAGAAAAATCAATTATCTTTGACCTTTTCTAGGGTACGACGGTTATGGATGCCAGCTGTGAGCAAATTGGGAGGGGGGGGGGGGAGCTGGCAGCAGAGCAAGCCTTGGACAGCAAGAAATAGAAAGAACGGAAGCCGCTGGATGTGCGGTGACACCTGTGAGGGATTTAACAGAAAGACGAAAACAGGAAGCCTAGAATACCCAGGCACCTGAGCCGCAGCTCGGCCGTCAGAGTAGAGTCAATGCGGGAGAGTCTTAAAGAACATGTTCTCACAGCATGACAAGAGGGGGAGGGGGAAGGCGGGAAGCAAGGTCATTTCATAGCACAGAATGCATCACACATCATAGATATCGAGCACATAAAAACAAAAAGGCGGGCAGCTGAGCACAGTCTCATAACAGGAATATGACACAGACTCACACACACCAGCGGGTTCCTAACTGAACATGGGAAGCACCAGTTTTCTATCCCGTCCTGGGTCGGGACAGGTTTATTTGAGACGTGCCACACCTGAACCGAATCGATGCTAGTCGTCCGCTCTCAAGTGCACAACCAGGACAGGGGTGTTCCATACCTGCTTCTCGGTGAGGGTGTAGATGTGCTCCTGGTCTGGGCTGAAGAGCAGGTCACGGAGGACCCCGTCGCTGACCGGAACGTTCTCATACAGCAGTGACGGCTGGCTCACAGAGTTCACCAGGATCTGAAACGGATATTCACCGTTACACGTTAGACGGCAAAATAAAGGGCGACTCTCAATCGGTATTCATTTTTATTTTCCTCCTGGTGTTCAGAGCAGTGAGATTCAACTTTAAGAAGAAAAAAAAAAATCTATTGAAGCAGCAGACACACAGATGTCACATTCAAAGAACGAAGGCAGGAGTCTGAAGAGATCAGGCAGGGAGACAGATTGGATTGTTTTCTCTTTCAGTCTGCAAAGCTGGGAGCTCAGACAGGCTGTCAGGGTGCTGACCCTCTCTCAGACATCCACTCATTGCAAGCTACCCATTCAATACCACTTCCTGGGCAGCCCAAGGCCATGCCTTCAGCAAACGGTCGGCCGAACACTCGGCGGGAATGAGCAGCGGGCAGTCTAATGACGACAGCGTGAGGGGAACAGACGCCACACTGACCGCGATGATTAAACGCTGCTTCTCTGCTAATGATCCGCAGGAAGGCCCGGGACAAGCCTAATAAGTCACGACGCTTAGCTTACTCGGGCTGGCGAACGGGCCGTAATTTGTCTAATCGGCAGTCTACCCCCCCCCCCCCTCCCCCCGAAGTGATTTACAGGTCGGCGTGAATGATTGGCGCATTAAACAACAGGCAAAGGAGCAACAGCACGGGCATGGATCCAGTGAGAACAGGAAGTCGCACGCAGCTTCCGATGCAAGATCCTGAGACATACCTCTAACTCAGAGGGACAGGTTACCACAGTGATCGGCAGGGGAGAGGAACAAACATGCCGCAGCAGACCTGAATGTTAGCCTTCCGAAGTCGTAGCATACACCCAGACATGCAGGGGATTCCATCCATAAGAGGAAGGGTTTATCAATCAAAAAAAAAAAACTCGACATTTGTACAGCAAAGTCACAAGGTGGTTGCCGGGAATGTGAGGAGCCCTCAATCGACTCTTATTACAACGTAACCATAACAATCAAATTCCACAGAGAAAGACGAGCTAGTGTGTCAGTGTGGATGGTGAGCCGCTATCCCATAGTAATCATCGGGCTATAAGCTGCGCCACTTCAGCAAACATGCCTAGCGTGCACACTACACAGCACAGAGTCTCGTCACCCACGGGTCCTGCTCCACTCACGGTGGAGGGTTTGCCCGCACCTGTCCTCGCGTGGAACGATCAGGTCGACGCACACCCTCATAGCGGCGAGGAGGAGGCAGTCACTCAGTGGGCGCGTCCGGCGCAAGCCGTGCAAGAAGGTGCGCCCGAGAGGCTTCTTGTCTGGTACTGCTCAAGAAGATGGCGGAGAGAGCCCAATACTAACCGGAGAGGAATGGAGGGATAAGGGACAGCAACCCCTGCGTTCTAGGGGCCAGCCGCGTATGGCCAGGTGATTAATGTCCGTTATTTTTCCAGCGTGCCGAGGGGGGTGGGAATTCAAGGATCCAGATGGCCGCAATCCTCCAACAAGGAAACAGGAAGGGGGGACTGAGGGAGCTGCTGGGCCCATAGGACCAGCTCGCTGACCCATTTTTGCAATTGGGACAGAGGCGCAAAGAAAGGGGGGGAAATAAATGCAAGCCAAAGCACACATGGAAGCAGAGATGCTGGGAACAAAGGAAGAAGCAGCAGGCATCTCACTACTGGAGGACACGGCTTTTTAACAGACATCAGGGACCAAGGAGGACCATTTAAAAAGGAACACCGTCTGGTGTCCTGACATTGAGTCTCCACACTCCCAAACCAGAGCACATTCAGGGGCTCCTTCTATCCTCTTCTGCACTGTCTAAACTCATTTTAAAATCACCTGAAATACACAAGTTACCAAAGTTTGACAGTGACCTCTGTTCGTTCCTGAACAGCACAGGTACAACACGGAAGACACCACGTACATACAGAAATATTCCCATACTCCTGCACAACATTGAACGATCAACGGTGACGATCTGCTTATAGATGCGGCTCTTGGCCTCCAGCCTGCAGCCCAGTGGGGAGGAGCCCATCCCAGTCCGGCGTGCCCGGCAGCGGCAGAGAGATGAAAGCCGAGGATACGAGTCTGCACGTGGAAAACAAATTCAATTTCCCAACCAGCGCCTTTCATACAGCGACTCATCGGGGCATGCCGCCGCCTTACTGCAGTTCTTCCTGAGCAGATACTAAGATACAGACACCAGCAGGTTACATCACCCTGGGCTCCTCCACCTGAAGCTGTCACAGGATATGCCAAACATCAGATGAACCAAGGCTTCACTGGAATCAAACCGCTTCAAAACCGCAAGACGGACAAACCGATAAACAAATACATCTTCATTATGTACAATTTCGCTAATTACCCCCCAGCTCTAAACTTCACGAGCAAAGAAAAGGACAGGGAGCGGAGGAGTGTGGCCCAGGCACAGTGTCTAGACTGTCGATCGGCAGGCGTCCTCATTCACCCTCCTCGGTTCAGTCGAAATATAGCGGCGGATAAGAAAACAAGCAACATGTCACCACCCAGCCCATCTCACTCTGGATGCTGCTACAGCTACGCCGAAGCACAAATTGCGGGCTTTGTGATCTTGTTTCCGGGACAAACTCAGAGAAGAACAGAGAACAGACAAGACAGGTTTGGTAGGCCTCACTGCACACAAACCAAGCCTGAGGCAACGTCAGCAGGAAAACCAATCCGATTTCTGTTTGGGGGGGGCACTGTATTCCAAGACTGATATCTTGGAAAATTAATAAAAAATGAGGTCTCGTTTTCAGATTCATGCGCTGCTACTGAGCCAGTGAACTGCAATCAAATCCCGGTTCCTGAAAATCAATTTATTCAGAGAGGGATGGAAACATTTGGCTAATTAAATCAAACGGGGTATTTTCCTGACAGGACATGAACCAATTTAATTAGGCTTCCAGAGCTGGGGATAACGCAGAAGAGATGCCCCTCTCTTCCTCTCCTCTCCTCTCCTCTCCCCCCCCGTACGTCTAACACGTACGACAGCTGAAGGCCGGATCTGGATCAATACCGCAGGCGGCACACAAACATGGGATGTCCAATAACATTCCTCTTCTCCTCACCTTTTTCTTTCGGCAATTATCATCTGTTAACTTCGGACCGGGCGCGTTTGATTTATATGCCCGTCACTTTGGAAACAGCAATAACGAGCTTTGGGGCCGACGGAGCAGATCTCGATCGATTTCCACAGGGCTCCATGTCGGAGTCGCTGAAGTCCGGCAGAGAGTGCCGATGTCTGCCAGCGGAATGGTTGACGCGTAAGGTGAGCAGAGATAGAAGACGACAAAACAAAGTCAGAAAAAAGAAGGTTAAATGGTTTTAAACCGCTAAAACATGGCCCTGTTCATCACTAAATCACAACATACGTGTGAAGCCAGGGGCTGCCAGAGTCTCCGGCCACATGAGGACACTCCACCTCGATCGTCGGCTCGTGTTCAAAGAAACCGGAAGACTGACCACGCCTCCAGGCTGGCACCATCCATAGCTGATCAGCAGCGCCATCTCCAGGCTGCACCGAGTCCTGCAGGGGGTGCGTCCGTCACAAAAACCCGTTGACATGCCAGCTGTCATGAGTTTCATGGGCACGTGCTCAGAACGCCATGATAATGGTAATCACTCGGCAACCAACTGCATAGGGGTCCAATGGGAAAGGAGATGTAATACAGCAGAAGCCTTCGGGATAGAGAATCCCCAAGACCGTGTAAGAAGGCAAAGGCCGATGCTTCCTGCCCCCACAGGTGATAACATTAAACTGACAAGAGACATGAACAACCAGGCGGCCCAAAGGGGCTCCCTCAGAGTGCAGCTATGCTTGTTGGGCCACAGAGATCCAAGACAGACCTGATGATGTCACTCCGACTTCAGGGGCTGCCTGGGACACCTCTGCCAGAACCCTTTAATCCTAGAAGGGTCTTATTGGTAAGGATTTTCCAAACAGCCCACCACCGTCTGTCCACCCCCACCCCCCCGGCCTGCTAGCTCAACGGGCCCCCTCCCCTTGCACTTGACATAACTAGGCCTCTCCATGCATAATGAACTCACCAGATCCGCTCCTTTGATGTGCGACCCATTGAAGTGGAGATTCGCGTCTGCATTGGAACAATCGGGACGGATGATTAATGAGGCCAGAGGCCCAACCATGGCAGCCACCAGCTCCGTCTCCACAGGGGCCAAAGCACTCCTGTCACACAATGCCCCCCCCCCCCGCCTCCTGGCTCGAGCTCTGTACACAGATCTATCCTTTACCACGTGCACAACTGACGAGACCTTAGGGCAAAGCTAGATGGCAAAAATCGCAAGAGGGTAAATTAGCAAATTCTGGAGAGAGGCCTTCAGAACACTAGAGACCCTTGCGTTCAGAAACCAACAACTGCAATTAGATAACCATCCC
Source organism: Gymnarchus niloticus (assembly GCA_009936485.2). Classification (NCBI taxonomy): domain Eukaryota; kingdom Metazoa; phylum Chordata; class Actinopteri; order Osteoglossiformes; family Gymnarchidae; genus Gymnarchus; species Gymnarchus niloticus. Next base: position 430,721 of record JAACJT020000090.1, on the reverse strand, counting down.
TTTGAATAACCACAACTGAATATTTAAACCTTTAATACCCAGAATAACACAATAAGAACCTTTAAATGTTTGCCTCATTCTAATTATTCAAGTTCTTTGCCTGTGAGAGGAAAAAAAAATCTAAAAAAAATACTGCAAACACAGGTAGAGCTAACAACTGTTCACCTAATTTGAAACCGAACGCATCGAGATGAGAAAGGACGGCTTCATGGACCATGTAACGCTATTCGCAGAGATCCTGTTGAAGTTACGGCTGTGTGGCATCAAAGATAAGGGAAATCAACTGCCACCTCCACAAGGATGGGACAGGAGATGGTATCTGGCATCTGAAGATAAGCCGAAGTTTGGGCAGGGCTGTGGCGTTTCTCATGTATTTCAGCGGAAGCTCTGTCAGACTGTCGCCATCCGTACTTGAAACTAGACCCTGCTGGTTTTTCCATGTACACGGACCCCCAAGCTCAAATTCACCATGAGCATCAACTTTTTACTCACTTTCATCTTCCATCAAAGAGGTTTTGTGATCACTTGCACAGTTCATGCTCTCCTTCAATGCACTGTGCAGATCACAATATGGAGCGCAGATGGACAATACAACACATCAACAAGGGTAAAAGAATATCAGCCAAGTGCACAGACAACAAGCAGAGCACATTTTCAGTGACTAGCGAGGAAAAATGATGCTAAACGCCCAGGTGGAGAGGAGTCAGAGCTCCTCCTCTAGCATTGTTGTAAATCCTGGGCCATTTCACAAACCAGAACCACTAAGTCCATTTTCACAATTCACGTCATATCAGAGTTCAAACAGCTTCCATGTTGTGCTCGGAACAATGTAATGCTCCACATCCCTGGTAAAGCAGACAGATCTTCGAGTCCCCACCTCAGTAGAGATAAAGTATACTCAGCCTTTCCATATGTTCCTTGTAGCACACCAAATCTGATGCCTGCTTTTGTGTGTTCCACCAATACCTGCCAGATGCAGGCCATCATGGAAGATGCAATGGGTGGGTCACAAGAAAAGAAATGAAAGGCCTGCCAACCAATAGTCATTCAGTGTCTTCATGGCCGTAAAATGGAGTCTACTTGTCACTGATTCACATACCCCACAGACAACCATACACACGAGACAAATCAGTGAGTGAAGCAGAACGCAGAAGCATATCAGTCTTGTGGGCCCCATCATAAAGCCACACCAGCCCAAATGATCAAACAAACCCCCAGAATCCTCTCCTCCTAGTAGGAGCACACAGCAAGTACAGCAGAATGTTGGATAGTCCATAATCCGGATAATCAAGCATACAAGAGAATACCCAATTAAGAGAAAATGAGTTGAAGTTAAAAGACCGACTGAACGGTAAACTCCAAACCACCACGCTCTCACATTCGCAATGGACCACGGACAATGAGGGATCAGGGTTACAAGAGACTGTCTGGGCTCTGCATCATTTGATTGTTATTTTTAAACTCCTGTACTGACAAATTAAGCCTATTTCTATGCTACACTGCATAGATCTTTGAATAAATAATCAGAAACAAATGCATTAAGCACCACGAGTAATACATCAACATAACCAGCACACTAAAAGTAGATCCTGGTGCCGATGGTTCGGATGATTGACGCTTTACCATACTCACTCTCGCTCTTCGAAAATTGTAACAACTCCTGAATAGCGAGGGATCAAACCTTCATTCTCAGTACCCTCGCTCATAGACTTTAAAAAAGAAAATTAAAAATTAAATCTACCTTCTGTTTGTTGGCAAGCCATGCTATTCTGTACTTAGTGTGAACCATGCATAACGTAGCGATTTGTATTTTCAGAAGGCTCGGTAGCGAATGTTTTGTGAAGCAAAGTATGAGCGAGTATGACCTCTGGCATGACCTTTTAGAGAGGACCAAAGCAATGCGGGGGTACTCGGCGTTAAAGTGTCCAAAAGGCGCTCAGAACACAAGAAGCCAACACTGACTGCATCCTTACAAGTTCACAGGAAATGAAAACCCCATAGTAACATTCCTTTAGTTTATTTTGTTGTTCCTCTCCATCTCTTCCCAAGGCCATGATGCTAGTGGAGTCTAAGAAAGAAAAAAAACACTTTCCCAGTTTTGTTTTGTTGGTGGGAGAAGCAATGAGCCCAGGAGACTGGTCACATGCATTCTCTCTGGAGTCAGTCCGGACAAATGCCACCCCACCCCCATCCAAACACAAGAACGTGGGATACCGGTTAGAGAATGTAGGCTGTACAGCACGTCCACCCTCTCAAACAGCTATTAGGACAAAGAGCTATAAGAACAGTGAAACCACTCCCCCCCCCCCCCCCCCAAACAACTGCTCTCTGTTAATTCTAAAGTCCATTCAGGACAGACCCTGGATGGTCAGGCAAACAAACACAGGGCTTAACAGGACCTGAGAAGAGTGTCTTAGCTTGTGAAGACTTTCTTCATTAGAATGGTCATATATAAGTAAGTGGGGGTTTGCATGGTCTTCCATCTGCTACTCTGACAGACAACACAACCCAAGAGAAGCTCCTAGAACATCTACATGGTGTTGCTTCTTGGTCAAAGGCAGAGGACACACGGTCCAAAAACAATAGGACCATTTCGACGACAATTTGAACCATCCAGCCATTCAGGATGACCAAATAGCAAACACTGAAGTGCTACCTGAAAGCTATAACACTAGTGCAGTCCCCACCACCCCCCACCCCCAATAATTTACCATTTTTATCTGCAGTAATCATGATGACAAAGGATACAGACAATATAAATTGGTGTGGCTCTTCAGTAAAACTGGCTTAAAATTGTCATTTTTGCTTCCAATAGCTATTTTTGCTGCTAAAGCTGGTGACACTGGTAGCTGCAGACCTGCTCCTCGAATTCCCCAGTCAGCAGACCCAGGCAATGACACGTATCCTTTGCTGCTTCACATCCCTTATCCTGGACACCCTCAGCTCTCAGCCACCGGGCCCAGCAGGTGCACCCCCCCGCCAGGACACCGGTCCGGCAATCAGATGCTCGTCTTAACCCATTTCACCGCTATTTCTTCCTGCTTGCTTCCTGGGGTCACCACGCTCAAGGAGCTCCATCAGGTTCCAGAGGGAAGGGGCCTGAAGTCAACCTTCCATTCAGCCACGCCACATGCTGGGCTTGTTCAGCATCACGGCGGCACACATGCATGTGTTCTGGAAACCCGCGTGGCAAACCTTATGTCATCTCGTGGGCCCCACCGGGAAGTGACACGGGCAGGTGAAAATGCAGAACATTCTCGAGGGGTGGGACTCCTTCTGGTACCGATAATGCTGGGTCAGTTCCAGACTAAGGTTCATACTCCAGTGCTAGCTTGCAATTACTGAGCCCCAAGTAGACACAGCCAAGCTACACTTACTCCCAAGTTGGCTCCTAAACAGCTGCATGCTTGTGTTCTATTTAAATCACTATACGTTGGCTTTGACTAAGAACTGCTCCTAAATCAGACACAAATGTAAGGTATAACCCAGCAACCCAGGGGGGGTTAGTCTGAGATTAACAGGTTGATGAGAAAACGGTCAGGTGCCAACACTGCCCTCCATCTTTCAGCTACAAAAATTTCCAACAGGACCCATCGGGGCGGCCACAGTCAAGTAGCCCAGGAGACAAAAGCAAATGTCGATAATTTTCCAGCCACTGACCTCGCTACTTCTGCTATGGCCAGACAGCCCAAGAGGAACCATATTTCAGTGTTAACAAAGGACAGTCAAAGCGTCCTCTTCCTCGGACCCAGCTGAGCACACCCAGCACGTGTGTAAACAAACAGCGCTAGAGATGCATGCAACGAACGTGGTGAACAAACGTACAGAGTGAAATGGGGGAGGGTAGGCATGCGTGAGACGCGACGCAGGAGCGACTAGCGAGGATGCGACAGGACAGGAGTCCTCCATCTCCTGGGTAATAAATTCTGCCCACTTCCTTTCTTGCTCCTGTTTTTTTTTTTTTTTTTTTTTTTTGGGTGTTGTTACTCTGTACCCTTATCTGCTCAGCGAGGTGATTAATTCCAGTGCATCTAGAGCTGTGAGCGAGCTTTACGGTGGAGACGCCATACTTCAAAGACGGCGGACTTATCTTCAAAAAACACCCGGCCTTCTCCCCCTAGATTCCTTAACCCCTTGCGGCCATTGTCACCCCCCCTCCCAAAATTGCAGTTTCGTTTGCACCCCCCCACCCTGGCAAACCCTTAACATTGTAGGAGTCATCTTTGCCTGTACCTATTCCTTGGTGCTAAAATGAGAATTATTAGACTACCCTAAGATCACGTCTTGCATAGCAGTTTAACAGAAATGTGGCTCACCGCACACTAACACCTGTGTATGTAAGAGGTTCTGACCACTGTGCAGATTCATGGGGGGGGAGCAGGAGTCCAGACTGGAGAACATGGAACCTCAGGTATGTTTCCTGCACACTCTTCTACCTGTCTACAGCTCAGGGACCAGGATCAGCATTAGGTTAATGCGCCAATGCATTGCTGCCATATGCTGGCAATGCATTACTCACAGCGCCTCAAAATCAATTAAAATTTTATTAACACTCCCCTGGATTTTTGTGGCAAAGGTCTAGACCGTAAACATCTCAGGCCAAGCAATTGCGATTTTACAACACCGGTGAAAGGAAAGAGCAGTCATGTCCTCTGTGTGCGTGGTGGGGGATGGCACTGCACCAGGGTCTAGGGGCAGTTGCAGCCCACACACACACACACACACACACACACACACCACTCGAATGTCTGAAAATTGCAGGTGTTTCCAAATAAATTTGGGGGGGAGCTGCAAATAGCAAGCAGCTTTTAGTCTGAAATGCCATGCTCAGCACCACTGTCCACTCAATATTTCTGTTCCTTCCCTGCTTATTTGGTTCTCAGTTGCTTTAATATCCCTATTATTGTCGTTGTTATTATTGGGCAGGAGCACATTAGTGTCGGTACCCTTGAGGCAGCTGGTGGCACCGACTGCTGACGCGGCCGGGGTTGTCATGTAGTTACACGGCCCCCACTCCCAGAACAGTCAATACTGCTTCGCTGACCAATTCTATGGAAAGGGATTGCGATAAAATAAGGGGCAACCTTTCTGATATGCAGACACAGCAAAGGTCACTGTATCAGTCACTCATCAAATATCGGTCGCGGGGGTGTAAAGGTCAGGCACTGAAATTAGCCAAAGTTAATTTTAAATATTCATTACGTTCCCACTAAGAACAGTAGAAGCATCACCTCAGCCCACATAACACAGCTACCATTAGGCAAGGAAGGAATTACTTAAAAATTGTGTGCAGACTGCAGAGCAATCCACAGAAATTAATTTGTCCCCCAGAGTATCGTTCTGTGTCTAACGCATTTCGGAAACAATTAATCAGATGGTGATTAGCAGATGAAGCGGCAGCAGCTGCCGGCCTGTCCAGCAGAGGGAGCAGGAGTGATCTGGGAGCCAAAGCCACACAGCTGCGGCTCGAACTGGTGAGACAAATTAAAACTATCCATCAACATTACGGCGCTTAATCCGCACATTCCCAGCAAACACCTTTTTATTACGCGGTGTACCGCACTCCTCTTTCAGGCAGTTTTCAACCTCTCCCCCAAACCGAACACACTGGCCGGTTAATAAATTACATTGACACTGATTTGCCTGACAGAGTGCTTTTTACAATTTTGGGGAGCACTTAATCTAAATAAAAAATAAATAAACTTCTCAAAAGCCTTCTCAGAGAACTACCCATTTAGGTTCCAGGTAGCCGACGTGAGCCACAGTCCCAGCCTGACAGAAGCCATGCCTTAAACTTGCATGGTCGATAGTTATAATAGTGAATATAATGGCCAATCTAGACAAGATCAGGCAAAATGGAGCACTAATTAAAGGCGTGAGAGGCCCTCACACTGCATAAAGCAGGGACGTTAGCTGAGCATTTCAATAAAAGGCACCCAGAAACCAGAAAAGCCCGGCACTCCGCGCTGGCTTCCTTCCACGGCAGCTCAAAGAGAAGCAGGAGCGCTGGATGCCGTGTGCATCACCGCAGCAGGCTCAATCTTTACGGATTATACGTTTGCACAGTTCTTGCAGAAAAGCCCACACGCTCAAACAAAGCGACACAGAAGGGAGAACCGGTGGCAGGCAGCACCAGTCCCCTCAGTTTAACTCGGGTAGTTTGGTGCTTGAATAAGAACTCGTCTCCGTGACCAAAAAAAAAAAAACCCCAACCACCCAGAGCCCGCGTCTGCCGATTCGGCTGTTGGGCTCCTTGGTCCCCGTGTGTCGTCTTCTTTACCATAAACCCACCAGCAGGCTCAAGACACGGTTCTGGACACTCGGGAGCCGACACAGAATGTGTAAATCTTATATTGGGCTGGCCGAACTAGGAGCCTAGAGCCTAGGAGCGCACAGCCCTGAAACGGTACACAAAACAAGACGAAGACAAGCAGAGTGTTCCCCTCGACGGCTTGGCGACATTGACTGTGCTTAACATCTATTTGCTATTCATGGAAACGTATTGGGAAGGGCACTGCATCTGAAAAGAGTCAAAGCAAATGAAACACTCCAGCCAAGCTTCTTAAAAAGATAAAGGATCTAGTAAACAATGTCGTACAACATTACATCTGCCTAACGCAGGCTTTTCTGGGTAGTTAAGCAAAGCATTATCTCCTCATCTAAACATTCGTTTCATTCAGAAATTACACTGAGGGGTGGAGGGGAGTGGGTGTTCACACACAGACTCCAGAAGGCAGCACAGACACAGCTCTGTGGAACTCCCTTTCCTCTCTGATTAGGACACCCCCATCTGAGGCCATTCCGCCCCCTAGGCTACTCCACCACACAGCAGTACAGATGTTTTACCCGAGACTAGAAGGTAACCATCCTGTCATGAGACCAAGCAAAACCGGCTTCCCATTCACCACAAAAATACACCGTACAGAGTACCCAAACTGGTTTTGATAAAAATCCATATACTGTACTTATTTCATGTGGCAGAACTTTGCAGAATGGAGAAGCTGGTATTATAGTTTTGTAAGAGAATAAAAGGACAAACAGGCAAACTTCAGAGCCATATAGAGGCTGACAAACCCAAAACATGGCCAAACATACGGTCAACACAAGCGAAGAATTTATACTTTCTCTACACAGCACCATTTCCCCACTTGACTGCTTAAAGATTTAATTAAATTTAAAAAGAGGCTAACAGCATGACAGGCATTATAGACATGATCACAGGACAACATGGAATGTGTGACAGCAGAGGGGGGACAAACCAAGGGGGGTTCATGAGGGAAAATCTTATTTTGGTCCAGAACCCGACCTGCCGGCCAACAACTAGCAGACTGGCCAGAAAGGAACACTGGCCCAGAGGTCTCCAAAGTCATTCCCGTCCTGCATCCTGATTGGACGACTGCTGTATGTCCATACTGGCAGGGCCGAAAACCAGATGAACTGGGAACTGGCGGGAAGCTCAAGGTGGCTAATTCTCATGAGCTAGAAAACCACTGTGTCCTCAGCACTGCCTCTATCCCATGCCCCCATAGTTGGCATGGTTACTTGGGACTTAGAATTTCCGCGACATCCATCTCTGTCAAGCGTCTTTGTTCGGTGGCCGTACTGATTAGCGGTTCCCGCGCGCAGGACGCAGCGAAGTCCATTTTGCCTGCATGTGAATCTGAGGTATAAATTCATCTCCATAAATCTCATTGGAAGGAGAATGAATAAAACCAAGTAAGTCCCACGCATCCAGGACTTGGGGGGGTGGGTGGAAATATCCAGGAAAGTCGACATGAGGAGCATCACAAGTACAAGGACAGCGGGTGATGCGGGACGAGAGCAGATCCTTGGGAACCTGCTACTTGCACTAATGAGATGCACTAATAACATGACAGCTGAATGCACGGCTTTCATTTGCTTGCAGAATTACCCAGGGAAGCTCATTCATTTTGCATTCCGTCCATCGCGTTCACCCGGGTGGGAACGTATGAACAAATAAAATAATCATAGGACGGCTTCATTCTTGTACATGATCCCCAGCCAGCCGCCCACATTAATCTTTACTCATGGCACTAAGTCACGGGGAGCTGACGCAAGAGGAAAGTGGACAAGGTACAGCAACACAAATATCAAAAAAATACAAACACTGCTCTCAAAAGGAAATGTGCTTTGTGTGCTGACTCTAAGGTGCAGTTTGGTTTACGATGAACAAAGTGAGCAGAAAGTAAGCAGTATTTCTGAGGTGAGTCTCTCACACACACACACACACACACACACACACACACACACACACACACACACACACACACACACACACACACACACACACAGCTTTCCCGACCAGGCTGTCCAGCTGGGCGTACCTGCCAGGCGTCGTCTGTTTACCCGCACCGGTGCCCAGTGGAAACACTTCATACGGGATTTATTTAGAAGGAGCAGCCACAGTCCGGACAGCTCGATTCATCACTTGGAATTCCTTTGTATTGTCATAGGAGGCCATTGGAAAAGGTTGGGAATGGACTCAGGTGGGGGGAGACACCCAAATGGAGACTCTAAAAGTATAAGGGGATGACGTAGGTCACTAGTTAGGGCAGAGGTGGACTTTAAACAGTAATTAAATTATATGAGAAAGGATAACTGGGTCCAGGCAAATTGGGCCAAAGTCTTTGGCTGACTATACATACAAGACAGCATAGTTTGTTCCTACAGAAATACCATTTTATATCAAATAGCATGGTCCACTGACTAAACACCCACACATTTTCGGACACGTAACCCATTTTAAAGTAAACCTGACTGACTCTGGGTTGAAGCCTGACCACCATATGCATCATACAAAACACAAAAACGACATTTAAGCTGTGATAACAGGCCTCGGCTGCAGGCGGAGCGTGCTGACCGCTGACTGCTGACCGCTGTTAGTACACTGAAACCGTTCGTTTGGAAGCGGCACACGGCTCTGTAATTACAAAAAAAAAAAAAAAAAAAAAAAGTGATAAGGGCTCTCCACTGGGAGCACAAGGCTGATTACAGATGCTCCGATGCCTCAAATTGCGATTTAAAGGAAGCCGTACATAATTAAACAATTCCAGATTCTTGCCCACGCCCCCGCACTATACACACTGAACCCAACTCACCATCCCTATCCTCCTATAGATGATTAGACACCTTATCACCATCTTACAAGCATAGAAATGAGGAAAAAAAGTCCAGCTTTCTGGGACTTTGCCAAGTGAAGCTGTCCTGCAGCTCTGGTCCAAGTTCTTTTTAAACCAGCGCCCCAGCCTGCCTGAGGCCAAGAACAGCCAGAAACAGAACCGGCCCCATGGTAAAGATTCACTGCCAGACCAAACATTTTCAAAAGAATGACCTGAACAAAAAAGACAGCAATTAATAGAACAAACAATTAGGAAGTAGCTCCCAGAACAGAGGGCAGGAGAAACAGAGCACTCTGGGTTCACTTCAGGGCTGAAGCCCACTCTCGAGGCACCATCTTTGCAGGATTTCCACATCCAGGCCTCGCTGCGTCATCCACACCCCCAGCCCCTCCGAGGGCATCCCTCCTGGGGTCTGTGAAAATCGACAGCTGGCCTGAGCTTCCACAAGACGCCCCCCCGTCCCGGGCAGACAAGTCTCATTCTGTTAGTGAGGCGATAACCTAACCCCGACAACCAATCCTCCACCACTTCAGTTACAGAAGTAAGAGCACACCATATATAGTTACATGTATATCTCATCAAAAAAAAAAAAAAAAAAAAACCATTGAATTAATTTCAATTTGCTCTTAGTGGTAACCTGACCGCGGTCCTGTCAGTAACTAAAACCTCACGATCGCCGTTGCCAAAAGATACTTCGTTACGGTCCCATATAACCTCCCTTTGGGCTGTACTAATATAAACAGACAGACAATCAAATGGTTCCTTGCTTTATGATTAATTCAATTACAATTTTAGCGCAATTAAAAGGAAGCCAAAAAGACAAAATGAGAAAGTCAATAGCGCAGTTTTGACGGAACTTCCAGGCAGTGATACCGTATCGAGTCGTGAGCCAATACCTGCCGGCAGAGTTATCCCATTCTCCCAATCCCACCCAGAATAAAACGCATCACTGCCTCCACCTACCAACTGAGCCACTGAAGTCCATCCATTTGCCTTGACAGATAGGTGTGATCATGTCACACTCTGTCCCCATGTGAGCACAGGGGAGGTGGGGTGGGGGGAAAGTCACTCAGCTCACAGACTAATGGGGGGGCCACCCAAAGACATACAGGTGATAAATTCATGACACGGTCATCATAATTCTAGTGTCCTGCATGCGTCACGTGTCTGAGCTCTTGGTCAGGTAATCAAAGTTCATGCATGCATGACTGACTCTCTGACACACACACACACACACACACACACACACACACACACACACACTTTCTCTCGCTCTCTCTCTCTCTCTCTCTCTCTCTCTGACCCTGGAGCACACAACACCCCCCAGGAAATGATGTGCCCAAACCAAGACTAGGACACCCCAGGCTTTAAAGGACATGACAAGACAGGTGAGACCTAAGAGGGAAACGTCTTGGGCAATGAGAGATCGCTCAACATTAATCTTGGCAAGACTACTTTCGGGAATAACCTTAAACGCATCTGAATGGACCGGTGAGGAAAGAAAATTTCATTTGTCCTCTTGGCGCTGCACCGCGTGTCTGCCGATAGTAGGAGGAAGAGTAATTTGAAACTCAGCGCTGCTATTTGACGTTTATTTCACTGTGTCCACATGGCCTTCCTCAAAATGCAGCTTCTGTCTCAAAATAAAAAACAGCTGCACTACAAAAATTAGAGGAATGACTTTTAATTCTTTATATAAAGGGATATGCAACATTTAGCGGATAATACACATACAGTATATTCATTGTAACCTTAAACTCAAGGCCTCTGGAAATGCCACTGAATTATCCATAAGATGTACAGTTCTTATCACCACGGTAACTGATTTTAGTCAACAATTAAAGGGGTGGGTGGTGCGGCGGCCCAGTGATCAGCAATGCTGCCTCATGCCTCCGGAGCTCAGGGTTCAAATCCTACTCCCACTGTGTGTGGAGTTTGCCTGTTCTCCTCAAGTCATGCCGGTTTCCTCTCACAGTCAGACTGAGTGGTGTTTCTAAACTGCCCGAAGGGTGTAACCGTGTATGGCTTAGTTTAGCCATGTGTGTCCATCCTGTGATGGCCTGGCATGCTGTCCAAGATTTACCTCACCCTTGTGTCCCAAGTTGCCTGGGACAGGCTCCAGGATAGGCGGTTCAGAGACGGATGGATTAAATGGGGCCACTTGATGTGGACCACACATAAAAATCAGTACCATACATCGGCCAGTGCTTTCTTGATTTGGGCATGCTTCAACTGAACAAGCCTGCATGGGTACATTAAATACTTTTGTTTGTATGAAGAGCCTGAAGTGCCTGATACTGAGGTACCAGGCAAAGTGAACTGTGCAGCCAGTGTACGTGAGGAGGGCCGTCAGATCAACGTGAAAGGCGTTTGGTTGACAGACTTGACCAGGGGAGCAAACTAAAAATGGGCTGAGGAGAAGATGAGGATCACTGGGGTGGGGGGCTGGTCAGATGAGGTCCCAGAGGACGACCCGCAGAAGGAAAACCCATAAGGGATGACTGGAGATTTCTCCTCCCTCGTGGTTTGAAGTTCATTCAAGTAATTGAACCTTTCAGTTCAGCCTTCCTGGGGCTTTAAAACCTACCTTCACAATCAGTCCAAGGGCACTTCTTCCCCATAAAGGCCACAAGGACAGAAAGAGGGAGAGTCATTTAAAAATATCTTTTCATTCCATCACATCTACTGGAACTGTAGCGACGGAAAGTTACCGCACCGATCGCCAGACTACCGCGCTGTTTCGCTTGAGGAACTTTCAGTAAAAATTGGGCTTTCACATTGGGAAACCTGCCCCACTGCCAATGCTGTGGGGCTTCCCATGCCTCCTTCACAGTCTGCCACCAAGCTACACAAATTTAAAAAAAATAGAGATGCCTGGAATTGTGGGTTCCATCCACCAAACCACAGGCGACACCATTAGCGATTCAGAAGTCAGGATGAAGAGCCATCACCCTCCCCCCGGAGAGGACAGTCCAACAAGCGACCAAACATCATCACCACACTCTACGAGCCGTGGTGACATAACTGGAAACACCCACTCTGAGTCCTACCATCAATCATCTTAGCACCTATAGATAGCAGGGAGTTTGCAAGGTTGAAAAACATATAAATTTAGCTCTTCAAACTAAAATCTTCTGACACATCCACTAACGTCAACCTCAGCTGAGCAGCAATAAGAGATTTATTTGGTGGGAATAATTTTTAAATATCAGCATTAAGTAACCAGGTCAGAAGGTCATTGGTATAACACACTGTCAATCAAACAGCTGGCTCCAATAACTGGAATGGACAATTGCGCCCACAATGGTCAGACAGTTCTGCAACTTAACAGGGGCTGGCTGTATTTTGAAGGGTCTTGATCTGTTTCGCACTCATTTTGGAAACCCCGATTAGTCATAACAGCACAGGTTTTTTCAAGGGCTGACTTGAGTTCTCACAGGATTGTTAGATAATGTATACAGAAACCGAGCCGAGTGGAAAATAAACTGCAGAAAATGTACGCAGAAGCAAAATCTTCCTGAGAGGCGGAAGAAAAAGCAACTGACTTCCAGTGCAAGGCAGTGACAAAATGTCATCCCGGGAGTCAGAGCTGCATTTGCCGACTCTTTTAAATCCACCCATAACCCACCAAGGAAAAAAACTTTAAGGCCCTAAATCCTGATCCAGCAAACATTCAGAAAGTTAATTTTAACTCTCCCCATTTGAGACGTTCTCATGGGTCCGGCTGGGAATATTGTTTACTGCGATTACAGCGGCATCCACAAGGGGCAGGTTCTGGACTGCATCTGTAACCCATAGACGTCGGTTTGACTGAGCGGGAGCAAGATGATCGTCTGATGAACGCCACGCAGCAGGCACAAAGATGTTCGCGGATCAAAGGCAAACTCCGCAGCGATGCTCCCTTTAAGGAATAAAAATGTAAACACACATGTGGTTGGGGGGGGGGACTTTACCAAGAAGAGAATAGCAAAATTAATTACATTTGATTTCATTTTGTACAGCCAACAGCTGAACAACACTCAGAGGTAAAAACACAGCTTTTAATTAATCTCAACCAAAGCTGACAGACGAGATACTCCACTATACAACACGAACACACTCCGCAAAAATATTCAGCGTGAAACTAAACGAATGTAACAAACAGGTCAGTGAGATATGCTGACAAACAGACCAGTCAGAAGCAGACGACGGAGCCTCCTTAAAATAAAATATAAAATCTTTCCTTGGGTGGAGGAGTATCAGACAGGTCGGCACCACCCCCCAAACGTTCTAGTCTTTTCTTGAGACACGAGCCTAGGAACTCCTGGAATTTCCTCGCTGGCAAGGCAACCTGCCGATCATGCGGAATGACCTCATACGGCATTCCATCAGGAAGTACTTTGATTTTCTTTAAACGGCATTCCGACTGATAAAAGCAGGACGACATGCGAGCCGTCATTCTTAGCCGCCAACATCGATACCACTGGATAAACCCAAGCGGTGACCCTGTCGAGGCACCGCAAAGGCTAGTGAAGTCAATGCAGAACATCAGCCGCTTGCAGCAGAGCAAGGCTTTTACTGGAGATACCTCTGGTCACCCCGCACAGGCACTCATCCCTCTCTCCCCAGGAAAGCAGCTCAAGACCATAAACATCCGGACGTCAAGATTCTGGGACGGTTTTCATCCGAAGGTCATGGGGCTACTTAACAAGCACTGATTTACGCTGCTCTGCGGTGGCTGTTACGTAATCAGACTACTGCAGTCACTTGCCACCGTCCCCCTGGCTCACGATGGAAAGCTGCACATATGGCAGAATTGTGCTTGGTGTCTACGCTGTTATTTAATGTTCTCTCTACATCTGCTGTTGAGTCACAGGGTTGACACACGAGTGAGAATTTCACTCTAATAAATACAATGAAACTCTCGACCCCTCGAACCCGATGCCCTGCACATGGGAATGACTGACACCTGGGAAGGCAGCATCAACAAGCCTGGAGATGAGGCTTCAGCCTTGGAAAGTTCTCACTGAAAATCCACACTCATCTCTTTGCCAAGTATAACCAAAACAGAGCAATAAAGCCTTAAAGTTTGAACGCGATCTTAAAGGAAAATGTTTGCTCAGTCAGGTACTTGTTACCCGGTTAACTATAGCATGCGGTTCGGCTTACATTCTCATCCAGACCCATTTTAGACATGGCTGATAAACAGCCCAAACAGCACCACTGAAAACAAACGTTTACTGTCTCCCTCCGAAAATTAACACCTCGACATAACGAGAACGAACAAATCTTGCATGGCTTATGAAGGACGGAATGAACATGTCTGTTCTGTCATCTGTAATACTGTCTACAGGACACCTGACCTGAAACGGTGACAGCAGCATGCTAATTTTGAGACTTTTACCCTGTCAGGAAAAAACAAGAGATTGCAAAGGAAGCGTTCGCCATACTTTACTCTCTCCGATGGTTTAAAAAAAATGAACAAAAGCAGTATTGTGGCAGAGAAGGGTCAGCCATTAAGCCCTGGCTTACAAGGCAGTGATGTGGATGATAATCCAAGGGTAAAATACATCCCAGCTTCCATCTCAAAGCTCTGCTTCCCTGGTGCCTGGGTAACCAAACTTGCGAGCACAAAGAAACAGAAATGCAAAATCGCCACAGTTAAACCACCCACAGAAGGAAGGACTCGGATTACACGAGAGTGGACTGAAGGATTACTTGTGATTTCACGCGACTTCGCCAACTTTTTTTTGCAAGATAATCAAGCCTCCTAACAGTGGCTCGGTGCACAGAGGTGGTCAAACACTTGGTAAGAGGACACTTTAGAGGAAGCTGACGGGATGGGTGCTGCTATACCACTTCATTGCCATAACAGGCTTTTGCCGAAGCTTTAGAGATTCATCTCCCTGCGTGCCCACGTCCCGATCAGCACTGGACAAGATGTTCTGTGGAGTCATTTGGAGAACCTCAAACTGGACCACTGAAACATTTGACCCTCTTGACATGGAGTTAACAGCCTTGTCCTTCACCATTAAGCCTCCCGATTCCCAAAGTCACCCCCACTTTACTTCTCTCTCCATTGTCTCGTCTTTCTCTCCAAATCCAAAATGACTTTCAATCACCCACATTTGAGTGGCGTGGCTGCAAACCACGGGGGCCTAACGAGGGCTCGCTTTTGTGTGCGCCGAACGGCAGCGCTCCATCAGATACAAACCCCGCTACAATGTGTAACCCATCCTTTGCTCTGAAGGTACCCGGCGCCTCTGGTTCAGCTTGGGTGAATGCGAATTAAGTACCATTCAGAGCGCTTGTCAGCAATTTAAGATGTCAATAAATGCGAAAGCTAAATTTGAAAAACAGTTATTGGGCACTTTGGGAAGAGTAACACATAACGTGTTAAACCACTAACAATGAATCATGGAGAAACGGGACCTTTAAAAGTCATCATTCAAAGTGATTACAGGTTTTAAAGTTAAAATTTGAATCCTTGGCAGTTACAACCCTGAGGTGATGCTGGACGGTGGACAAATGTCGAGGTGGGCGTAGCCAGACGTCATCCTCAGACCCTCTCTACCCAAAAGGGTCCCTGTCTCCCAAAAAGACGACTGACCGACACCCCAATGGGTGGAAAGCACCCTTCCCCCAAAGTCCCGCCCCTTCCAGGAGCCTGTTTACATACTGAATTTGCTTAGCTGGTGGTCTATTTACCAGCTAGACAGGGTGATTTACAACACTGCCCATTTGACATATTACACGCTCAAAAGCCCATTTATACTATGCTGCAGTTTAAACTGTAGAGTCCCGCTTGGGGTTAGTGCCCTCGAGACCCCTCTGCTCAGGGTCTGAAGCCCCCCCCAATGCCAAACTGATGCGCTCCAGGTTTGCAGCTTGGCTGTCGTCACACGTCTCGCAGTCTAAACGAATAGAAAACCGAACCCAAACAAGAAAAGCCACATCCAGGCCGTGGGTACCAGACCTCGGCGCTCGGGGCAGCTTGGCAGGAGGAAGAGCACTGCATGACGTCCTCACCATCTGGGGCGTATTTAGCTGTTTGTGTTGAGTTGGAATACAGAAAAGGATTATGGAAAGCGCTGATTCCAGATCAGTGGGCAAGACAAGACACCAGAGGAAAGGCTACCAGGAGTATGGATTAAAAAAAAAAAAAAAAAAGGGCAAGGCAAAAAGGAAATGAGGTGAATGGAAGCCAGTGAGAGTCATCGTTAGAAGGCAACAAAGTTTGTAGAATGTAATTAAAGTTATTTCTGGAAAAACAGAAATGTACACTGCACACACACGTAGACAATACGTACACATGCAGAAAATCAGAAACACTATGTATGGCTGTTTGCATAAAGAGTCTTGCTTTGATTTCTTCTTTTTAACCAAAATAGATACAGTTCCTCTTGTGTGTGAAGAAAAATCATAATGACCCACCAATCAGTTGGGGGGGGGGGGGGGGGGGAAATCCCCCAATTACCTAATAACGGCCCATCATTTCGCGTTTCCCCCCACCCCCCTCTACCGGACAGAA
>JAACJT020000090.1:382828-411636 GCA_009936485.2 Gymnarchus niloticus | reverse complement strand
AGCTATGAGTCGTGTCATTCTATGCACGAGTGATACGAGTACACTCTCTGTGGCACGCCTGTCTCGTACCTTTCGGGGGGCGGGTCGAGGTCGGCGGGGGGGGGGGGGGGGGGGGCGGGGGGGTGCTTCTGCTCAACCCACAGAGACAGCGCCAGCCCGTCCCAATGGTACCCCTTACCGTTTTCATTATCTTTAAAAATAACACTGCAGTCTTCCACCTGACCTCTGTCGGTCTCCAGACACCCTTTGCTTTAATAAATCAAGCCTAAGAAGCTCCTGTCAATCAGCCCACTCCTCCCCCTCCCGCAGCACGCCACTCGCCTCCGAAGATAATGTATTAGAGGAATGATGCAATGGCAAGTAAAAAAAATCAACAGCAATCAACGGGATTAAAGGTTGCAGCTCCTTTCTCATCTGAGCACCATCCCCATCCCCTACCTACATCCAACCTCATTCCTTCCTCTGAATTTACGATTATCCTCAAACACACCATTTCCAGAAAAGACAGCTCAACACACCAGGCGGCAATTAAAGCCACACACTCCAAAGGGCCCGTTTAAGAATAAAACCTGCACGTCTGGAGGGTCACCAGCAATGGTTCCTTTAATCTTCAGCCTTTAATCTGAACCTTCGGAAATTATCAGCGCTCAGAAAACTGACGCTGAGTCTGGGGCGACAGTCTGGTTGAGGTCCAGAAAAGGTTCATTCAGCTTCCCATGATGCCAACTCGGCCCAGATGACCCCTGGGGCTTCACTTCCTATGATGCATGTCGCCATGACTGGGACACAGGTGTCACTCGAGTCCCAAAGATGCACCCCCACCCCTGCTTCTAATGGAAGGCAATGCAGAGATCGAAAGGAAGGCTCATTCATGTTTAATCATAACCTAACTGTGTCACAATCAACACCCTCCACAAAATACTCTAACTCTCCCTTCCCCTCCCTGTTTTTCAAGCCACGCCCCCCTGAGGTGACTTTGCCGTGACCCCTGACCCTGGGGCACAGCAGAGCGCTGGCCTCCCGGCCACGTAATGAAGATCACGTGCAGATGTGATCACCAGCCCTTAATGTAACTATAGATTTCCCCATTCAGTCAGTGACGGGAACCTCTTCTGCTAACCCAATGTAGTTAATCTACCCCTGCATCAACTGGAGGGGGAGGGGGAATATGGAGAAGGAGACGTCACCAACAATAGGAAAAATCGGGCAAAATTAAACACGCTGTAAACCTGCTCGCAAGCCAAGGTCTTAATTACTCCTGAGTAAGACTGCTAATAAAACAGGAGAGCAAAGAGTCAGTCTCACTAAATTTAGGCCCAGGGAGCGACCCACACCCAGTCCCTAAACTCCTGAAAAGAAGGGGGAAAATTGTTACTCTGGGTCCCCTTGGGCAGACAAAGAATACACAGTTTTATCTATTGTGTCCGTCACACCACTGCAGTATCGCCTCCCCGTCTGACGGCATAGGATGACGCGCTCTGCAGCAGAGGACCCAGAGATGGCACACGGATGCATTCTGTCAAGGAGGAACTGCGGTCCATTCACAGGGAAACCACGCCAGCCAAACCGTCTCGGCGATGGGCAGGAGGAGCACAAGACTGTGATCTCTTACATGATTCCCCCCACACATCTTTGTGCCACCCACTCAGGCTTCTGCGAAAGCCATCCTTCGGACATTTAAAGCAGCAGAGGTCCACCACAGCATGCAACCAGCACATCACAAATTACCTCATTAAAGTTCATCACATTAAGTCACTTCTATGAATTTACCTCAGTCCCAGGACTATTGTTCACCAGTAAATTAGATTAAAAACATTTGATTCACCCTACCTGCCAAATATGTGCCTTCCAATTTTTTCTGGAAGAGCAAAACATGGCAATTCTAATAAAATAAAAAAAAAAAAAGAGGGACATTCTCTCCTTGTTAGGTTCAGTATGGGGGGGAATCTCAGTAGTAATCAAAATAATTAGTCTACATGTGGAAATATGGACCATCATTCAGCTGGCAGGAATTGCATCTTATTATCTGCAGCTAACAGAATTATTCTTTCTCACACATGCACAGATACTCCGGACCCATGCACACAGGCTGTAATCTGGATACAACTTTCACAGCTGTCAGAGGAACCTTCCTACAGCACGATATCGATGTTGCAAAAGGCAGATGCTCTGTCTCCAACACAAGGTGGTGTTTCAGAGCGGCTGTTCCACTGTTTACCCCCACAATCCCTCTGCCACACGCACGAGCCTCAGCTGCAGCCAATGGTGACGGTCAATCCCAGAATCCATGAACACAAGATCCAAAAGTGATTGCAAAAACACAGCCCCCTACTTTACTGGTTAAAAGATAAACATCAGCAGGGTGTAATTATGCAAATCTCCTTTATGACCCCCCCCCCCCCCAACACTGCTGGCAACAAAATCGCCATGACAATAGGCCCTCCTGCTTTTACCTCCGTTTCTCTCCTCTTCCCCTCAAGTCTCCGCACAGTCGCACATACATGCTTGCCATGTGCAGATACAAGTATGTATGACCGCTGCTCCGCCACAATCTGACTAGGCTTTTTTTTTTTTTTTTTTTTTTTTTTAAGCGATGTGCCTTTAAGAGGTGGCCCACAGGTACAGCGCCGATCCCCAAGGCTGCAACACAAATTGGCTGTACTCCGCACATTGTAAGGGAAAGCCAAGCCTAACTGCTGTTGCCTATCTGTCCCATGGGACCCATGCGGTGAAAGTCAGTAGCAGCAAAACGCCAGACACAAACTCAGGCCAAACAAAAAACAACACCCGAAAAAAAAAAAAAAAAAAAAAACAAACAAAAAAACACTCACACTCTGATTCCTCTTGTTAACTTCCGGCTCTCAGAAGGTTCACTCAGCAGGCCTGGGTTCTATCCCCACAACCCCCCACCCCAGCAGCCTTCCAAGCTGCCCCGCATCCTCACCTCAGATCAGTCCACGGTTGCCATGGAGATGCATGGGTGGTAATCGGGGTCCCAGTGGCTGATATACTGACTAACATGGCAGCTCCATGTAGGAGAGGTCCAGGAGAGGTTCGGGGGAGGTCCTGAACCCATTTCCTAACATTCCCCATGAGCAACACCACCAGAAGATTTTTTTTAAACAAAGTCAGTTCACGCTGGGGATAAAATGGTGTGATTATGGAGTGATTACAGCTAGGGGCCACAGCCTAACCTCCATCCCAGTCAAGGGGAGTATGGAGAGGGAGGGGCCCACTGATAAAGGGGAAGCCCACTACACCCACCTATCCAAACAAGAGTGGATTGACAACAAATCATACCCCATCCAGCCAACCCCTTTCATAGCTGGATAATGCAGGATGCTGATAGTTGTCAACATTGCAGCTCATACAGGACACAGCCGTACTGTGACAAACACGGACTGTGAGTGGTACATCCTGACAGTACCACTGTCACCAGAAGCCGTCCATTAGTCGGGCTCCATTTTCCCGATATTTCCGGGTTTCGGTTGCTCAGAGTATAGTTCCGGGATGAATGGTGAACCTGACAGCCCTCTTGCTGGACAGAGAGCAGGCCTCTGCAAAAAGGAATATGGGGAGAGGCACTGCCCTTCTGTACACAGAACGACAACACAAACAACACCTCCCCTCCCCCGACCTTTGACATGTCCCCCATTTGATGCAGAGTACCACGGCAAGCAGAGAAAGTGACAGGAAACAGATACATACTGAGAGAACCCAGTGCCAGACCATGTGATCTGCGGTGTATGGGGGGACCCACTGATGGGTTTTAATTGGTTTAATCTGGACACCGGATGAGGTCTTTGGGGTTGCCCCACCCACGCTCCATCCCTTACCCACCACTGGGGGCAGGAAAAAAAAAACAAAACAATATCATTAAGCCAGTCAGTGTGCACAGAATTTCACTGACCAAGTTCTGGTTCGGCTCATGTCATACAAACCAGGCTCAGGACACAGGAGGGTCCCCATGAAATAAAGACTAGACCGTGCAAATGCCAAGGCTAGGGACCACATGGACATCCGACCCGCAGGTCAGGCGGCGACTGACCCAATACAGCTCTTTAAATATACCCCAGAATCGATGGAGAGCCCTCTCTCCGGCTCCCAAGGGCAGATAGTAACGGCTGAATCCTAGGGCTGCCGGTGATGTCCTTTCCTGAGCCTAACAGCATTGCCATTCAGCACTGCCGGACCGTGTGTCCTCCGAACATCCCGGACCAACGACGGCAGGCGAGGAGAGGCCTTTCAGAGGCACGGCAACATCTGTATGTGTCAGCCTCGCCACCACCACACAGATGGAGTAGCGGCAACAGAAGCACAGTTGGGAGACAGGCGCACATCACCGTGTATGACCTTCCACGATTAAGAATGGGGACACTGTCAGGTAGAGAGGCAAACGTCGATGTCCAGCCATGAATGGAGTCTCCACATACCATGGTCTTCCGCCTGCACCCCCAGCACCAAAAAAAAAAAAATCCCTCCCCTGCGCCATGCTGCCAAGCATGCGTGCTGCATCTTAGTTGATAGTAGCTCGCAACCATAAGTGGCTACATGCCAGAGAAAGAGAGAGGGTGAAGGAGGAGAGAAATAAGTGCGGTGGGGAACCAGGCAGAGGTCAGGGGAGCAAGCAGCTCTAAAGACACATCAAACATTAGAGAGAAAGGCTGCTGTTTATACTTATAGGGTTTATTATGTCTATGTAGCGACATCACAAGGTCAGCGCTGGCAGAATTCCCGCTTATAAGAGACTTGAACTTTGTCACCTGTGCTGATTATGTAAACCCCTGCGGCAGAGCCGCACACCGCAAACGCGGGTGGCTCCACGCGGGACAGAACGTGCCAGGCTGGCAGAGCCATGCCACATTTCCTAGGAAACGGGAGCATGCGTCCACGTGTCATCACAAGTGCCGGTCCGGCAGAATTCCCTGGGGTCCACAAGCTCGACGGGCCTATCCTCTGAGTCACCGACGGGGAAAAGCGCTGTGACTGAACACGCTAGCCCACACTGTGATTGCCCCAAAGAAGCGAGACCTGCCAATTAAATTTTGTATGAATAAGAAGATTGCCAGGTAGAGAGAAGTGAAACAGCACCAACTCCTTCATGTCCCCGTGTTTGGGCCTAGTTTATGAGCAGAGAGAGATGCTCCCAAAGTGACATGAGAAAGAAGGGGAGGACAAAAAGACGACATCAAAGCTTAGCACAGGACTCAAAAGGCAGGAAAAGGAACAAAAATAACAGCAAATGCTGGGTGAAAGCTGGGAGGAAGGAAATGACAAAAATGCCATTAGGAGAGCCAGAGAGAGCAGAGGTAGAGGAAGAAAGAGACAGAGTCTGTCCTTTCTATTGGGACAAACTCGGGCTAACGCAGAAAACGACAGAAGTGCTGGAATACCCTGACTGCGCTAACACGGAAAAAGATACACAAAGAAAAAAAATAGTCTGGTGTCAGAGTAAAATTAATGAATTAAAGAAACACACAAAATGAATAAAGAGTATCTATTAACAATTAAAGAAATATCAGCATCACCATCAGGTGATTTTGCAGCACTGGGGAAACGAAGGCCAGGTTTAATAGCGAATCACTAAAGGTTAAAATTGAAGCTGCTGTAGTTTCACTTGCCTGCCTTTCATTTCGTTTTGGAGAGAGTGCTTTCTAAACGGCTTAGCGGAAACTAAAGCTGAGCACAGAACGCAGCAACAGTCTGCTAGTTTACTGGGTCAGTTTTGTTGCAGTCTGTAGCATCCTGGTGTGGCGTGGGAGGGGTATTCTTTAGAACCGCAGATGCTAACAGAAAAGGTCGAAACAACGAATAGGAGGGGCCGGCTCAGGGAGTTTGAAGCTGCCATTTGACACCACATGCTGATTTCGGACCACAACGGGTGCGAGACACACAGCTGTCAGACAAGCAGACCTATGGAGAGACAGCCCTCCCCATGTCAAGAGGAGTGAGCTAAATTAATAAAAGGATGGCACACCTAACTCCCGACTTCAGTTAATTACACCCACGTGCAAACACATCCACAAGCTATGGAAATATGAAAATAGACAGGCTATGCTGATATTTAAAAAGCTCTCACCTGCTACCTCATTCCTCTTAATCCCTCACCTTTAACCCTGTTATATGTTCACACATTAATAACAGCGAATGCAGCATTAAATCATCGTGAAACAAACGTCAAATGCCAGACCACACCCACTGAAGTCTCCAGGAAGACAACCACCGAAGGGGACTAATGGGATAGGTATAAGGGAGCTGACGCGGGCGTGGTCACGCAGGGTTTCCCGGTAGCTGGGGAACGCCACCTTCTACGGCGACACTGTCACACCCACTCTCTCCAGCTTTAGCCAAACTTGTCGCCAAAGGAAAAGGCGTCTTGGGCACAGGGATGTCAGGACCACAACACGACATCCTGAGAGCGGGCACCCAGCCACAGCCTGAGTCCAGCTCATCAACCCATCCAGCAAAGTCAGGCTTGCGAGGAGGTGTGACGGAGAAAGGGGGAGGCTGGCAGATGTGACACCACCCTGACCGCCGCGGTCCCACCCAGACCCACCCACTACCAAAAGCACCTTGGATACTTCCTCCACCCTGTGCCTTCCAAGGACACATTTCCCCAGTGGTGGATGTTCATTCATTAGTTTTATAATAAACTCACAGGGTAGCCTGCACCCCCTACTCTCTCAAAACTTTTGAAGGAATACTACTGCAGCCAGCTCCTCCCAGATACCTCGATGGCTCCTCCACCTTTTAATGTCTACAGCCCTTGCTACACCAAGAAGAGAAACGGCCAGAGATAAAAATGGTAAACTACACCCTCATATCAAATTCAACACCACAGAAAACCTACACGCGAGGGCATTCCAATGGACAATGGTTCTGTCGGAGGTACACAGGAAAAACGCTGTGCCTCACCATCTGGTTCGGTTTGCCTTTATCGTCAGCAGACTTCAGTTAGACAAGCCAGCCGAGCAGAAGACAGGTCTGGGGCAGGGCAACCCGTCTCTGTTCTGAGCCCAGTGGAACAGCCCTGTTGTGAGATGAGTCAGACCGTGCACAGGCCTGCGAAACCACGACTTCTGAGCCAGACGGTAAATTGACCCCCTCAAGGCCAACAACCTCAGTGCTCATGGTTGGGGAGGGGGGATGACACACAGACAACAGTACGGCACTTTGCCAGGGGTGTCCCCTCTGCCAACATTCTGTGACAAGCCTTTTGGGGGGGGGGGGGGCCCCCTTCCACTCATGCATTAAGTTATAAAAATGATTTCATAAATGCACAACACACATCTGGTTCCCCCACCGCTATCAATGTCAGCGAGATAAATAAATTATGGACTGGATAAAAACACAGCAAATAAAAACAAAAACCTTAAAGGAGAGCAGCCCAGGTTGATTCTGAGCCTCGGCCTTGGCCCTTTAAGAACATGTACCAGCACATGCATTCATTATTCATGATGGTTCAGGCCCAATCCCCCCAGGGCACAGGTCATGATGGTTCAGGCCCAATCCCCCCAGGGCACAGTTCTCCAAAGGAGGGTAAAGGCGGTTGGACGGCAGACCCACATGAAGCCCCCATTCACAGGTTTAGCAGAGACCGGAGCCCCATCAGATGGAGTCTGCGCAACAAGACGGATCCACCGCATGGGATCCTGCCACCTCGGCCTTAAGGACACACTAAACCCAGTTAAGCGAGGCTCCACTGGAGCGAGTTTGTGCCCACGCTGCAGCTGCCGCATGCATGTGTCATACGAGTCGTCCCCTTAATGAGGGGGGAAAAAGGAAAGCACCGGCCCCCGGTTATCTGCAGAGGGAGGCATCTTTGATCAGAAACAAGATTGGGGGTGGGGACATCAATGCCTGGAGGGACATCTCAGCTACCCTCCAC
Source organism: Gymnarchus niloticus (assembly GCA_009936485.2). Classification (NCBI taxonomy): domain Eukaryota; kingdom Metazoa; phylum Chordata; class Actinopteri; order Osteoglossiformes; family Gymnarchidae; genus Gymnarchus; species Gymnarchus niloticus. The sequence continues at coordinate 403,748 of JAACJT020000090.1, read as the reverse complement.
CTCCAGGGTACGACATGACGCCCTCGCTCACATCACTGCAGGGGCGGGAGGGGGAACTCTGGGTTCTCTCAGAGAACCAGCCCCTCTTCTTCACCCATGCTGGTTAGAAAGACGGATAGGTGCACCGTGTGCCGGAGCATTACGGCAAGCGGGAGCTGAGACGAATTAACATGTGGGGAAAGGACATGTTTGCTGGAAATAGATTGCTGGCATTAAAACCATATGCTTGAGCACCAGAAATGACCGATGCGTAATAACGGGGAGGAATTTGATCGTTTTTCCACAAAGCTGGAGGTGCTGGTTACCGTCTCTAGTGTCTACCCTTGCCTTGGCATTAAAGATTTAGTCCCCCTCAGATTCGTCATATTTATACTCTGCAAAATCACTTGCCCACCCTTTTCCAGCTGAATGGCTCACAGCGCCATTGTTCTACTTAAGGGTGCAGAACCCATGGTTATGCCACTGTGTCTGGGGTCAAAGGTCAGACTGAAACCACATGGGAGAGGGTGGAATTAACCACACACACACACACACACACACACACACACAGTCTGCACAGAAAAAAAGCATTTGCTGGCAGGAATGCGATTGGTTATTTTCCCCAGTGCAGAACCCAGACTGTCAGGCCAGGTAGTACCAGGGTACATGGAACCGTACTGCTGAAACAGTGCGGTGATGTCACGGCACGAGGTTCCATTTTGACAGCGGCTACTGCTGGCATCATGTGATCTCATTACACATTCAACTTCCTGGCTCTTTTGTAGAAGCAGATCCTGGAAACTCAAGCTGAAACACTGGTTGCAGCCTTGCGAAATGTTCCCCCACAATGCAGTGCGTCCCGACATGGAGCAAGTCACATCCCCATGTGGCTATTCCAAAGAATTTTCACTAAGCAACGCAGAACCCAGAGGAATGCGTACCTACTGGAAAACTATTTGTTTAGGAAAAAAAAAAAAAATAACAAAGGATCAGTTGTACTCAAAACAACAGACAAATGTATGCAAGTTACAGGACTGAAAAGGCAAATGAGGCAAAAATGTTGTGCATTGTAAAGCAAACTATTTTGGGAGAGTAACTATTTGAAATGAAACCGCACATGTTACGGGAAACAAGCTCAGAAGAACCATCTCCAGGAGCAAACGAACTGAACAAAGATTAAACAGGGTATTCAAGTTTTAAAGCAAGAACCGTAAAGGGAAATTAGCAAGGGCAGTGTAGACAGTCCTCTCTGGAGAACCGTGTCTGGCCATGTAAAGCATTTACACCCCCTCCCCAGGTTCTTGAATGTCATACTTGGGTAATTAGGAGTGCACAGCAACATCATTCATTTAAAAATTTTAGCAAGAATCACACGAAGGAGTTAATATACGGGTAAGCAGGAGACAAGGGAGGCGGAGATAAGAGTAAGCCAATGCATGAAATGAGACCCCAGTGTATGATAGGTGGGTGGAGGACAGGTGCTCCATCCACACACATTAACCTTTGCCTCCATCCGCAGCTCGGGGCTTCTCCCAGAGGGGCCTTTTTGGAAGGAGGATGTAGTTTTGTTCTTCATGAAGACAAGCTAACAATGACGTGCATCTGAATCTGTAATTGACAACCTGCCTGAACAAAATGGCAGCCCTGCACAGTACGTCTTATACGACGGAGAATGAGGCCAGCTTATAAAGAACGCCAACTCAGTGCCCAAGAACTTCTTTTATAACCTCAAAAGTAACACTGACACGGCAGCCTTCGAATGATGTATGTCGAATTTCTGCAGGCACCATCTTTAAACAGTGACGCTCAATACAAAATAGGAAAGTAGGCTGGTTCACTGAAAGTCCAGAGGGCTGGCCATGTGCAGATGTCCCACTTTAAAGGAGTGTACCTGACTCAGGCACACAGAGAGGCTTCAAAAAAAGGGAAGGACAGCACCAGGAAGAACCACCCTGGCTCTGGGCAACGGGAGGCTGGCCGCCATCACTTCCAGTGTCTCTGTGCTCAAGTGCCCTTGTAGGCTGATTGCAGGACCCTCTGGAAGATTATAAAGGCTACTTGACAATCAGGACCCCGCAGAGCTGAGCAGAACTGCAGGTCCCAGAGCCTCGAGATGCCCCAGCCTCCAACCCTCCCCTTTAAGGCCAAACCTTTCCGGCACCAGGCAGAACAACAATGACTAGAGTGAGGCTCCTGACCAGGTCAACAATACTGTCCCAAAAGCATGTGGGAGATCAAACGAATGGAGGTTTGTAACACCCCTGAAGGGTCTCCACATGAAACCCAGTGATTGGTGTGTTCTCCACAGACATCTTCCCATCCTGCCACACTTCAGCTGTTCAGAATACCCCCCCCCCCCCTCGCAGGAAAGGGGGAGGTAATCAAAGCAGATAGCAACCTCTATCACTGCCTGGCAGTCATCTTCTGTCTGGAAGAACCAGTATGCCAGGACAAGAAATTGGGCAGTGTGCTCTGGGGAACACAAACCCTACATGTAAAATGTCACAGCAGTCCAGGACAGCTAAGTTCATGAATAATCGCAGAATGTGTCCATGAGCACACTGTTCGGACATTGAAGAGGAGGTAACCTTGCACTCAAATACCATAGAGAGATGATGGCATGGACCTGGCACAGAATCTTTTCTGAGGTGACCCTGCCATGTTCAGAAAAGGAAGGGAATGCAGACCTGTCTACAGACACACTGAGTGCGCCTTGACGACATGGTACGCTTGGAAATTCCTGGAGATTTTGGCAGGACAGAACAACAATATGTCCCTATAAATAGGCATGGAGGTCCAGGAAACAGCAATGACCAAATTGGGCTCAGCACTCAAGCTAAACATCCAATTCGCAGGAATAATCAAGCTCCTGCCTTATAGACACTCTCTACTTTAACATGGTGGTGGGATTTATGACCGAGTTCAGCAGGCAGCTGTGTCAAGAGATTATTTGGGGCTTCCAAAGAAGAGCTCCATAACTGCTCCCTGGGGGCAGAGACGACACTCCATATATCAGCTGGCATATTCAATACCCCATCCACCCACCATACCTTTTCCACCACACCGTTTACATTTGCCGTTTTGGGGGGACCAAAGCACAACCCCCCCCCATAGATGGATGAAGAGTTGTACCAAAAAGAGCCATGGTCATGAAGTCCTTTCATCAAAGGTTACACCATCATCGTCTAATCAAGACACACACAAGACAGGGCAGCGAGCCATCAGCTGCCACTCGAAGGTGACCGTAAGATCTGCCTGTTCCCAAAGCAGCTGTGGTCACCGATTGACCCCTTCTGATCAGCTCACTAAAGCTTTGTTAACTTGTACAACTAATACAACACTGCAGCACACAGCTGGATTTACGTGGTTACGCCAAAATCAGCTCAGTTACACAAAGACACCTTAACCTAGTTAGCGCAAAAAAGTGACCGCTTGCATGTATTTCTACACCAATGGCCAACACAAATATAGCATGCTGATCGATGGGGATCAGGCAGGGTGAGGAAGGACAGCAATTCCTACTCCAACATGAGTGCTGGTCTGACAAGGAGGCAGCAAGCTGGGGAACCATGTGGAGACCCCCAGAGGGCTCTTTTTTGCCACAAAGGAGACTGAACCAGCATCACAGAACTGCCATGGAAATTAAATCACCGGGCTCCTCTCCCCATTTTCTCCAAACCATTTGCTTTCCCTGTGTCTGTAGGACACTTCTAACCAGAAGGGAGCAAACCTAAATCAGTTACACAGGGATTATGCAAGCTACCTCACTTGGGCAGCCTGGCATAGATCACACCCTCACCGGACACAAAAGGATTTCAAAAATTATCTTGTGAAAACGAATACCCCCTTCCGCCCCCCAAATAGTCATATATGTCCATCACTAACCACATGCTTGAACTATCCAGAATGAACAAGTCCTGCACCGCCTCATTCACACTCACCCACTGGAAGTGACACGGCCTCAACAGCGAGAAGTATCATCACAACAAGCAGCGAGAGCAGTGATGAAAGGAGAAGCCGACCGCACCAACGGTGTTCATTAGCACCAAGTGCTGGATGCCGACTGAGCGAGAGGAGATACCATCTCGGGCCTTGAAACTGGCAGCTTCTTGAGATGGAGTTCTTCTCTACTGTTAAGTGGTTGGACATTTGATGCACTACACTTAGACTCGTTACCAAACCCTTATAATTGCAGCACCTCCCCCAACTCCGTAATTAAATTTCTGTCCACATACCCATCGTCAAAGCTCAAGCAGACAGGATACACTGAGACAAAGGACACATACTATCTAGAAGGACCTGGCCAGATGTGCCACACGTTCTTATGAAGCCCACCTGGGAAGGACGTAGCTCTGGTCTACTAAAGACGAGGGCTGCTATGTTCACACACTCCTCCCTACTCTGCACACCTGGGCTCTGGTCAGCAACCCCCCCCCCCTGGCCAGCAAAACGACAAACACGCCAATGTCTTGTGTTGCAAGTTACGAAGCTGAACCGCACAGTCAAAACGCAACCGGAAACGGGTTCACTGCGGCAAACGTGACTCGGCGCGAACTGAGTTTGCCCGGGCCCACCGAACCCCCACCCATCCCTGTCATGTGCTCATCGAAATAGATCGATCACGGTGACGTGGGCACGGAGACCAGGCAGAGGATCGTGCCGGCACCACAGTGAACCCTGAAAGGTCCGTGTCAATAGACATACGCTTAACGTTTCATTAGGACGTGGCAGGCGGTTTAATGCCCAAGTACAAGCAATAAAAACACTGAGCGATGGAGAAAGTGTAGCAGTCGATACCCCCTGACCCAGGCTGACGCTTCTCATACCTCCTGGAGGACTGACAACGCCCAGAAACCACTGCTGTTGCCACCAGTGAAAAGTGTCTACACATCCACTTATGGCATCAGCCATCAAATGCAGTTTGCCTCTATAGTCAGTGTGTGTTTGTATCCTAGTGATGGACAGACATCCCCTTCAAAGTGTCCCCCCTCTCTTCTGTTCTGTGCTTCCTACCAGCTATGAAAAAAACGGATAAAAAGATGGAAGCGGCTGGTTAGCAGACGCTTGTAGCTATAGCATTATGTAAAACGCTGTTCCATTAGCATAAACTGCTACACCAATACGCTTCAGTGGAGCTGCTTAGGTTAAGTACTTCACACTCCAGAGTACAGCCACACCCGAATGGACAGCGGCTGTGTCATGGGTTCAACTCTGAACGTTACTATGCTAATGGCTGAAATCTGCCCCTGTTCTCAAACACAGGTTGGGGGGGTAAGAGTAAGAGAAGATCATCAAGAGAGCTGTTGACCCTTGTATTGCAGTCTGCAGCCTAAGCCCACAGCTCATCGATTTCTGCAGGCTGTCTGCATGCTGCAGCAAAAGAGGGGACGGGGGGGGGGGGGTACAGGAAGCCGACAGCAGGGTACGGTTTCAGGCCCCCCCCCATCACAGCACGTGCACCTAAACCCACAAATCTCAACACCATCCCAACTCAAGGAGAGTGACAGGGTTTCATATCTGCTAAGCTGAAGGGGGGAGGGGAGTGTGTGTGAGAGCACCTAATGTATGCTTTAAAAAAAAAAAAAAAAAAAAAAAAAAAAAAAAAAAAAAAACACACAACACGCTTCACTCTAAGGAGTAATAAGGAGCTCAGCAATTTCATCTTTAAAACTGCCTACCTTAAACCTTCCTAGCAATTTTTGTTTACAATCAAGTGAACACAGGCAGACGGCACCAAAATAAAAGCTTTGACAGGCCATCTGTGACAATAGCTTCAAAATAAAAGTCGACTAAATTCACAGGGCAGGGATGGCTCCTACCTTCCTCATCCTCCCGTTGCGAGTGCCAGCGAAGACCACCGTGTTGCCGCGGTAGTTGTAGGCTGCCACCGAGCTCATTCCTTCTTCCCGGTCCATGAAGAGGGGGATGCCTTCGATGGTACTGGTCCCGCCCAGGGGTTGGTTGAAGTCATGGCCACAGAAGTTGTCGTCAATGCGCAAGGGCTGCAGGGCAAAGAGAGGATGCGAGAGAGGAGTGTTCAACATGTTACTGCAGACTGGTGGAGTACAGCTGAATCAAGCTGGCTTGCATCTTCCAGACAGCCATGTGCAAGCAGGCACTGCACATATGTACACTGTACAATACTGTCACTCAAATAACCAGCCTCGGTTTTAGATATACCCTCACCAGCTGTAACAGACAAAGACAATTACTGCAGCAACACAGAAAAAGACAGGCGAGAGCTAGATAGAGGATCAGATAGTTTTAATACGTTTATTATTCTCTACTTGGGCCGGGGAATATTGAACCCACATCAGGAATGCAAGCAATACAGCTTTAAGGAGATGGGCTGGCAGGCCCAAGGTTTGAGTTGCCAGAGGGGCAAAGTAGTACTTAACCGGAACTAGCCCAATGAAAAAAACTCACTATTAAAAGTAATAAATTACTTAACTCCACACAGGCCAGGAATTCATTAAGAGAGTATCAGTTACACACACCAACATCTGCCTCTCCTTAACTGGACCAAGTGTTAAGGAGTCCACTGTAAAGGGGAAGTGAGACCTAGGTCATCACCAGATGATACATACACAGGAATGCCAACTCAATGTTTTTGGGAAAGGCTACCTGCAGCAAAAACCAAATATCAAAAATGAGATTCTCCCTTCTCCAGCCAGTGTGAATGCGACTTTTCCAGCAGCCCCATTCGGTCAATCACATGACAGCGGTGCCTATTTTACTTCCTACAGTCCAAAAAGACACCTACGCTGTTCCAGGTGCCCTCCTCCCAGGGTCCCCGGCGGTCAAGGCTGTCCACCGACCGCTCCACCTGCGCCTATCGCATTGCGCCTGGCGAGGGGCCGCATTATCAGGCGAGGCAGTGGACACCGCAAAAAAATTAAACAGACCAGGGCAGGTTTTTAGAAAGGGGAAAAAAAAAAAAAAAAAAAACCGGAGTTGACTTCCTTTTCCTAAAGGCCCCCCACTTGGCCTCCATTTCGAAGGGGGGGGGTTAGTGGTGTTTGTCTACAGCAGGGAGAAAACCACGGATGTTGATCGGAACAGAGGCTAGGGGGGCCGAAGTCACACCCAGTCCCTCCAGTAATGAGAGCCCTTCCGCCCCAGTCCAGCCAACACCCCACCGACCCTGTGTTCCCCTCCAGAGCGACGGGACAGAGCATACCTGGAAAGAGAGGCACTGCTGAACCAGCGAGACAGACACCCAGGGGCCGGCGGCTGATTATGGTAAATCAGGCACACATGTGCAGTCGTTCACACATGCTAAACGTCTCATGATTCAATTCTCGGAAAAATATCTAATTATTCCAAACTGTCAAATTATGTGCCTGGTTTAAAACTATAGGAGAATACCTGTTACTAGCCACCAAGAAAAAGTGGAACAGGCGTGTACGTGACGAAGTTGCGTATGCGTCTGTGTCAGCCCACCGAAAACAGAACATTGAGCTCCTGGGTGGACAGGCGGAGGGGAAAAAAAAATAAAAAACAACAGTGAAAGTCAAGAAATGAGGCCAGAGCATCGTGCTGTTCGGAAATCCGTTATCATAAATTTCATTTAGCCTCGTCTCGCGAGCCGGAATTATGCCGGCGTCAATGTCGAGCTCGGTGGTTCGAGGCTAATGACACGCATTTCAAGAAGTAATAAGTGTGCAGAACACAGAATGGCCAATCAAGAAGGGGAGAAAAACACACGGGTGCAGTTCAAAAATTATGGCCATAATCACCCAAACCAGTATGGGTCATTTACTGGGAGCGAGTGGGGGGGGCTGGTGCGTGCTGCAGTTTGTGCAGCAGAAGCTATTCTCTCCCACCTGGCCGGTCTCACTGCTGCATCCCCCCATAATCTCCCAATTCCCCTCCTCCTCTCATCTCCATAAACTCAAGCGTCTCAGTTTCACTACAGGAAACACGAAATTAGAGAAAAAGTGGAAGGAGGACAAAGACTCGGCTGGGTTCCAGTTCCCCAGTCAGTAGGCCACACGTGTCATTTGTCACCTTGAAGGGCTCCAAAGTATTCTAATACCCCCCCCCCCCCCAAGCAGGACCTTCTTCCAGACAGTGATGAGAAGATTTGGGCTTCTCCTTCAGTGGAATTCAGCAAATCAGTGATTAAAAGCACACTCGCAGCAGGCAGGCCCATGAAGTACCCCGGCACCGCACAGCACAGTCACATGACCCCCCGTGCCCCCACTGCCCATAAACCGCGCCACACTTCCACTCGCACCAGCCTGCCAGTCATCTGAGCGCCTCTGGCAGATAACAAAACAGCGCACTTCAGAGGAGCGGAGGGGGGTTGGGAGGGCTCTCCGAGGGTTAATTCGTCTTTGGGGCTGTTTGAAACGGTTAAACACCCCTTTGGGCTGAGCTCTAGGGACAAGGCATTTATAATACGCAGCGATATGATCCCAACACCATGCAGCACCTCTCTGTACAGCACTGTCGCCTCAGGACAAGCCAACATGCTGGAGACACGGAAGGAATGTGAAACACACACACACACACACACACACACACACACACACACACCTCACAGCTAAAAAGCATGGAATGCTTGTTCAGGTAGCAGCCAAGATGTGCCCCCTCCCCAAATAAAATCCTATCTAGACCAATAGGGACGTTTCAGTTGGGGCAGAACAAGCGTCTGCTCAGACGGTGGCATTCCCAAAGTCTGGTATTAATGTATTAAAGAGCCATTTATAACAGACTGATGCGAGCTGGCTGTTTTTGAATCCCCTTGAGAATTTTATACCACCATCTGCCGCAGTAATCTTAACCCTACCTTACAAAGGTGCAATTTAACAGTCGACACTAAAAATACGAACGAGACAAGGTCTCCCAAACCACGGGCATCTTTCCTTGCCCATATCCACCTACAATTTTAGGTTCCACCTATGACTTTTTCTGACACCACAATGATGGTTGCATGCCTGGAATCCAGCCGCACCCTACTGAGATGGAGGCCTGCTTTGGGTCTGGCACAAGAAGCGGTCAGTGCACACGGTGGTCCCGAATTCCGCACCCACCTTCAGAACTGTCTGGGCTAGAAAGCACAGGTTCCAAAACAGACCCTTCCTCCACTGTTCTTCGGCTGAGACCTCACTCCTGTCGTCTATCACCGACTGGGGGGAGGGGGGCTCACCCATCAGCCCAGTCATGCACCTCACTTTTCCCATTCCAGGCCGCTCACCTTTCACCTCCTTCACATTCACCACCACACACACAGTATATAATAATGTGGATGAAAGTTGCATTCACTTTCAAGACCACCAAATACGGGAGAGTGAGTCTGGGTAATATCTGTCTGTTCTGTATTCCAAACTGTTTAATGGTGCTTAGAGAACAGCCCTGCCAGGGGCAATTAGCTCAGTCCAAACAAGCAAACATGAGACGTGACCTTTAATGAGAAGCTAATGAGTAGACAGAAGGGATGGTCACCCCCGAGGGACAAGCCCCTGGAGCTTTCGTCTCAATCCGCCCTGCTCCGCTAATCAAATCCTGATCGGCAAAACATTTGCCGAGAGACCTGCTTTTGGTGCAGCCATATTCACCGGTGATGGTACAATACACTTCCCTCGTTACCATGTCATTACCCTCTCCCATTCGACAGGAAGATTCAAACACACACACACACACACACACACACACACACACACACACACACACACACACACACACACACACACACACGCTTGGCGTTATCGGCTTTTCAATCGAATATCCTAGAGTCTGGTCTCAGGCACATAGGCCTACACCGTTTGTGATATTTAAGTTCTGGTGTCGACAAGCATGTGCCGTAGGCTTAGCAGCTGAACAGGGGAGGGCTGACACAAGACGGCTGGGGAGGGGTTCACCGGAGCAGCAGAGAACTCCACATACATCACCGTCACCATTGCGGAGACCGCCTGAGCTGGGGACCGTAAACACGGTGCGTCTGAAGCTCATAACTAGCGGCGTTGATGGTTTAAAGACAACTGCTGCCTTTTGCGAACACGGCGGCCAGCTGAAACCATTTAAAGTGGCTCCGTTTTTGCATCACACGCACGTCAGCATCAGAAACGGGGGTCGATGACTTCGCGCCACAGAGTTATGGACGAGAGCAGCCCTCCCTTAGGTTGGGTGACGAGTCTGCACTGACCAAAAAAACCCCACACTGGAGCGCAGGGCTCAGAGACAGACAAGCAGGAGGTGGCAATGCGAACGCTTCTGCTGCCTTTGCAGCTAAAGAGATTGCGAAAAACCATTTCTGGCACCGTGTTGAGAACCAGGCAGAGAGCAGCCCTGCAAATACTGTCAAGGAGCCCACCCCAGCAAAGCTGCGACATACCAGCTGGTGGGCTATTTGACAATCATTCCTGAAAAATTACATTCTCCATGATGGTAACCGTGACAACAGATTCAATACGCAATCAAGGCCCACCTCCCAGACCGAGGTTTCAACTCCCGCTAAGCAAAACCCACTTTGCACCAAGCCACTAGCCAGGCGACGCTTTATTAAATGGAGCCAATTATTGCTGGCTACACAAAGGTGGTGTGTTTAGTACAACGGAGGCAACCAGTAGCAGTCCCAAGGTATCAGGCTGCCAACAGAACAATGTAACGGAGGGGAGAGTTTTTAAAAATCGCCTGCAGCGACCCCACAAAAATCACCTGGGATTCACCGAAGACCATAGCTGGTGCCGCCGTAGGGCTCAGAGTGAAAAAAATCCGATGGTTTGGGTGTGAAAACTTGACCAAACAATCAAATTCACCCAAACAAGTGGAGCTGCAAATCCTAATCTGATCAAATTGCATGGAATGAAAGCAAAATGTTTTTTGAATCCCAAACCTTCTTCCAACAAGATTCTGGCATAAAATTAAATGAAGATACGTACAAGTCAGCACAAGAAACTGACAACCGTGAATTGCCTGAACAGAAACCACCTGTGGTCATTTCATTTTTCCCATGAGAAACGATTTTATTTGTAACCTTCGTTCACTCCTGCTGTGTCTTTGGGGGGTGGGGGGGGACCAGGTGGAAGCGAGGAATTGGAAGGTTTGCCCTTGCGGGTTTCAGCTCCACGGTGAATGCGGGACACTCAAGCCAAACACTCCTGAAGAGCGTTGCTTCGCCCAGAGAAAATACGCCTGGTAGAGTATACAACGTACAGAGGACCGAAAGGTAATGTACGACTGAAAAACCCGCGCAGAAAGCTCAGGAAAAATCAATCAATAATTATAGCGGCGATTAGCATCATTAGCATCATATCCGCCGTATTAAGGCTCCGCGAGTCGAGCACTTTTCGGGGGGGGCATGCGAAGCAGTCTCACTTACGAAGCAACACTAAAGGCGTCATGACTTCCAAGAAAGCAGAAAAATGTAAGAATGCATAAATGGGCAAAAAAAAAAAAAAAACAGCGAGGTCTCACTGAAATGCCTTTGTTCCAGGCAAGTAGGACGGGAAGTGTACGCACACATTAGACTTCACACACCCAGAGCGCCGTCGCCATGTTCACCCCCCTGCCCCACCAAGACAGATTAACATCAGGAGGAAACAACGGCTGAGTTGTAATATCAGCGGTGACAAAGCGCCAAGCCAAACTCATCTGCGATCTATAGAGCAGCCACGGCAAGTGCCAGGCGGCAGTCAATCAGCCGCCCTCTACTCCCCGCTAAACGGCACTTATGGGCCACAGGGGAGGGAGTATTCTCAACTAAGCACGCGTGGAAAGAGGGGTCCACACTCTGCCTCAAGACCCCAACTCATACTCGGAGAGATGACTGATAAGAGACGAAAAAGCTTAAGATGAGATCGCCTCCGGTCCGATGCTGCACTGTAGCTAACAGGAGCCTCACACACCCACTCCTGGATATTAATAGATACTTTTCAGTGGATAATATAAAAAGCAATGCCATTTTTCCCAGATAAAAAATGTCAAAACAAGTCTTTAACAGTTTTAAAGCTCCTCCATAGGCCAGACAGTACTATTCGAATAGAAGGTGAAATTGACAATGACCCCCCCCCTCCCCCAACAGCCATGGCTCCCACCTTCACCTGTACCACCAAACAACTGCCTCATCTGCACAGCTGTAGAGCACCGTCCACTTGACGCCCGAGACACGGCACGTACCCCCGCGTAGGCCACAATGCCATCTCACACTCCCCCCCGCCTCTCTTTCCCGTCCCGGTAACGGTTTCGGACTGATATCTACCAGCATGAACAGCTGCAGGGGAAGGTCACGGCACGTTATGACGAACACTGTGTGATAAGTAACTGAAGACGTGCTAATTAAGATCCACACTTCCTTTCTCTGCCTGCGCTGCTGTACAAGGTAATCCAGTGGTACAACGCTAGCAGCTACAGCAGCAGGACGTGAGCAGGATAAGAGTGTCATCAGCTGGTCGCTCTTTCAAGGAGTTTCCTAAACTGGAGAGTTATTCAGGCATCTCGGAGACTTCCCACAGTCCTACCTGTTCACTCAGCTGGATATTCAGGTTAAGAGTACAACGGAAATGACTTCCGCAGGCACTGAGCCAGCAAACTTCAGCTTGTGTGTGTGTGTGTGTGTGTGTGTGTGTGTGTGTGTGTGTGTGTGTGTGTCTAACAGCCCTGCTATTCTGCACATTTATGAGATGAATGGATAAAAAGATACTCATTTGACTGACAGAAATAATGCAGTGGAACTGCAAGGGACTCTAAATTACTAAAAGCACAATCTCATTCTTCACCAAACGCAATTCCAAATCGTTTAGGGTAAAGGGAAACAGATTTTCTACTGCCCCATATTAAGGGTTCTCTATTAAACATACACTCAGGGGCCACTTTATTGGGTACATCTGCCTGTTAATACAGCATGGCTGCTCCTAAAAACAGTGAATCATGTGACATACAGCATGCAGACCAGGAAAAGAGGTTCACTTACTGTTTGGCTGAGATGTATGACCCAAGCAATTTCAAATCTATTGTGGACTGCTGGAGTCAGATGTGGTGGTTACGGAAACAGCCACCCTCCAGACATTTTAACACACTACAGCGTCACAGTGTACAGAGAACGGCGCAGCAAAAACATAGTCAGCAAACAGCTCTGTGGGCAAAAACATCTCATTAACAAGAGTGATCAGAGTAGAACGGCCAGACTCGTTAAAGCTAGCAGGAAGGCCACAAGAGCAAAAATAAGAGTGCAGTACAATGGCGGTGTTCAGAAAAGCCTCTGAAAACCAAGGTGGAGGTACAAGGGGGTCCTAGCCAATACTAGCTAGGCGTTCCTAACAAACAGGCCACTTAGCGTAAAGAAAAACCATTTCAAAACTTGTAAAAGGTGCATGAAAAATTAGGAAGGTAAACCATGTTTTGCGAACTGCTGCTGCCTCACCGCAGCATCGAATCCAAATCTTAGACACTTGGCCCACTGTCAGAACACATTACCCACAAGCAACCTGCTGCGGTCAACGAGTCAAACATGACCGCGCTCAGTCTGGGCGTCTGCGAAGCGTCTCACTGCGCAGGGAACTGACTGCTGCCCTGCATCTCACGTTCTAAACACCAAAACCGTGCACAGCATGGCAACTGCCATCGAGAGAGAGAGAGAGAGAGAGAGAGAATGCACACTAACAGGAAGAACAAGGCAGAGAAATCCGGCAGCAGGAAGGATTACCGCACACCGTCAAGTCAGTGCCGGCTTTAACCTGGTGGAAACTGATAAAGTATCCAGTGGGAAGTGGGTAAAAACCAGTCAGTGAGTTACAGCTGAGTGAACCTGAAAGGCTCATCTGTATGGCAGCTCCGGCCAGACTGGAGAGGCATAGGCTAGACAAGCGAACTGCACCAGGCCTCAGTGAAGACAGCACCCAAGGGCAGGAGATTTGAGAGGGGGACCTTAATGTGTTATTGGCAATTCTCTGGTGAAGACGGCCACCCTAACACCCCCTGTCGCAGGTCTCCCCCACAGCCACCTGCACCCCGAAACCTGACTAAAGCACGCTAGCAAGTTCCCAGGGAGGAGACAAATGCCATCTACCTGATTTCAGTGTCATCGAAAAGCATCATAAAAGTGTGAGGTGTCCGGCGAGGTTGCCAGCACATTAAATCGCAAAGGAGAGCCAGCAAAAAGCGTCAGTCACATCATAGCGGACAGTAACGCGTGATACTCTCTTCCCATGTGGTCGCTTATGTTTGTTCACTGGGTCACATGGTGCCCCAAGGTAATGGCACACATCTCCCAGGTCCAAGCTTCCCCCCTTTCGCAAGATTCAGGTCCAGAGGCTGCCCATCCTACATCTGGGTTACAAGACAGGGCGAACAACAAGGACAGAGACTGGAGCTCAGAGCTAAAGACAGCTGCTTAATCCTTCCCAAGCTGAGACGTACCCTCGTAAGAACACAGCCTGGCATGCTCGTCCCCTGAGTGCCCCCCCCCCCCCCGGAACATCACCACTGTTTGGTTAAAGTGCTTTAAACTAAAGTCTCACAGAGTTAATCTCTTATCTAAAGCCTCCGGCCGCTTGGCAACTCTGTCAGTAGAGGAGGACGGAAATGACTGGATGGCACAAACAGTGTTTCTGGAGGTGCGACTCACCGAGTTAATGCAGGACAGCTCTTTGTTGAGCAGCCAGGGAAGGGACAGCTTGCCCTCGCCCTTGTAGCAGGACTGGATGCGCTCCTTGATCTTTTCCTTGATGCGGCGGAGAGTGAAGAGGCAAAGTACAGACTCTCTAGGTGGCTTGGCTCGGTTCTTCTGACCTTGGGAGAAGATAGTGAACAGGACGTCCTCTTCCTCCGACACACTCAGGGAGGCAGCAAGCTGCTTGCCCGGCCGGCCGAGAAAGGCGTCCTGGATCAACCGGTACTCAACGCCATCCTTCGTGCAGCCGATGGGGAACTCCACGTAGGAGTAGAATCTAGGGTCATCCACGCAGAGCCGGACGATCTTGGAGGTGAAGAACTGCTCGCCACTGGCATCGGCGGACGTGAGCTGGGTGTCCAGCTGCAGGGTCAGATAGTAGACGAACTGTTCACTGCTGAAGCTGTAGACATAGTAGATGTCGAAGGCCGGGAACTTAGACAGCGTGTCCGAGGGGATCTTCACCTGCGAGGAGACGAACTCGTCCTGGTAGACAAAGCTGAACATGTCGGCGTTCTCCTCGTTGGCCATCAACTTGCGGCTGGAGAGCGTGGGGAAGTATTCGGACTTGCCGTCGATGGGCGTGCCAATGAAGAGCATGCTGTTGAGCCCCCCCTGGCCCTCGATGATGACACCCGACATGGTGCCCGACTCTTTCACGCTGGACAGGTAGTGTTCCTTACGGTGGTGCGGCTCGCCCAGCTTGAAGAGGTCGTCGAGCCGCAGGAACTGGCAGATCCCCTGGGAGGTGCTGCCGCAGGCAATGAGGCGGTTCTGTGCGTAGTCCACCAGCAGCAGCTTGTTGACGTTGCTGGTCTGCGCCAGCTCGTGTGGGCACGACTGCACGCTGGGCGGCGGGTAGCACTTCTCGTTGTCCACCACCGGTCCTGTCATGTGGCTGCGAAGCTTGGTCAGGTTGCTGGACAGCTTGAAGATCCAGTTGACCGCCCCAACGTAGACCTCTCCTGTCTTGTTGTGGATCACCATGTTTGTCAGGCCCAGCTCAGGGGGAGAGAAGGATTTAAAGGGTGCTGGAACAGACTGGGACACAACCAGTGTGACCAGATTGCCCATGAACAAGAAAGTCAGACTGGGGTGCAAAGACCCCCAGCACAGCAGCATGTTTGCGTTGCTTCTGAAAGTCAAAGCCAGGCAGACTGAAGTTCTCTCTTTTCACGTGTTCTGTTCAAAGCTGCCTGTGTTAGTTATTTTAAAAGGGGGGGGGGGGGGGGCACTCAACGGTCCAAAATCCTCCGCTGTCTTGGTGGAGTTGACATCGATTTCATCGGCAGCAGTGCAGCTCAAAGGCCTGAAAGACAGAGCACAATATTTTAATAAAAAATCCTAACAATATGTTTCACGGAATATTCCTTTATCGATTACACATTCGAACGCCGGGAAAACCCAGATGAAAATTCCAAAGGAGGAGGGTAATTTTAATCTTAATAAAAGTAACAAAAGGATCCTGAGGGTGAAATCTTGACATTTATCAGGATAGACAGCAAGAGGGACCAGCAGATTCTTAAAAAGCATGCACAAATTCATAACAGAACAGCAGGATTAAACATGCACCCCCCCACCCCCCATTAGCCCGAAAGTTGGAGAGTAGCCGGCGGAGACGGCGGCGGGGAACACAAGATGCTACACAGAGTCGGTGCCTCTGCCAACTCCCTCGGAGGATAGTCTTCACCAGCGGATGCCGTATTAATAAACGGTCCTTTTCCTCCTCCTAATTAGCACCATGTTCCGAAAAGGATTCGGGCGGAGCGCCCAATGCACGTTCTCTGCGGCCTGGGAATTTCTGGCACCATGGTGACTGGCGCAGGTATGAAAGTTCGAAACTCTTCCACATTTAAGTTTTCAGGGCTGGTGAAGAACGGCCTCATTTACAGGAAGTGCAAAACGAACGGACTTCCTCATGAAAGCTTACCAGTGGGTTGCCCCCTTAACACAAAGCATCACACCTCAGCCAATAATTCCCTCCACCCGTCTCCAGCATTAACATGCTGATCACCCACCATAAGACCCCAGTACTGACAGCCAGCAGCATAACAAAACAAGACAATTAGAGCCAACGGTCACCACAAAACAGAACTTGAAAACTTGGAGACCCCGGACTCTACAGTCTTGTGGCACTTCATCCCAGTTTTGTCACCGTTGAGAGGACAGCAAAAAAAAATTAAACTAAACCTCAGAACACGACAAAGGCCAAATATTCCCATAACATCAGAATCTGACAGGGTGGCCCATTTGCTAACCCATATCTGAACACCGATGCTTACAAGCGCCTACCAGCAGGACTCTTCCCCAACAGCCACCACTGCCAAAATGACATCACACAGACGAGCCTTCATGGCCTCTTTAGCCACGATTAGATGTTAAAGCTACGGTGTTACCGTAAATGCTGACTCAGCACAAGTATGTGGCAGTTTTCATAAGCTCCGTTCAATTTAACCTTGGATACAGAAACTCAGTGGGGAGCAGTTTTTTTTTTTTTTTGGGGGGGGGGGGGGGGAAGACCAGCTGAAAATATAAAAACAGTAACTGTAGACTAAGGGAAGTCCCACCCCCATTACAGGCAATTATACTAAAGAAAGCCAAGTTGAGGAAAGAAAATTTGTTGCACCATTTAAAATGCCAAGCAACCAATTACAGCAATAACTTTGTGTATTGCGAAATTCCCCCCACCCTATAAATTCCATTCTTTTTTCAGTCCATGACCACAGCATATAGAGAAACTTAATATCAAATAAGATACAACAAACCGCAGCTGCTTTATGGTTTGACGAGGAGGATAGCGTAACCTACTGCTAGCATTTCTCATGTATGGGAAGCAGGACGGAAGGATGAAGGGAAAGGCAGAGCCAGGGAACAAGCAGGGTACTTTTAAATTTAGATCAAGAATTAAATATATAAATACTGAAATTAAATACCAACGCACAGGCAGACTTGATGTCTGCAAAAATTAGGCTATTTTGGGTGGGGTCCTTCAAAACAATGAGTCACGGCAATCTAAATTTATATGATTATTGGCTCTTCACGAGTTTATCATTAACACATGGTGTGCGTTCAAAAATATATATATATATATATTTTTTTTTTTTTACTGGAGTATAGATTTCACTAACAAATCCCAAAACAAATAAAACAGCCAAACACGGGGAAAATCTGTCTGCCTTTAGATAAGAGAAACTCCTACCAAGCAATACAAAGTCAGTATCATTAATGTGTGAATGTCTACAGACAAATTAGGTAAAAAAAAAAAGACTATATTAACACCTCTATATCTTCAAAGAAGGCTTTTTTTACCGAAGCAGGTCACAAGTAGAGAAAAACTAAAGTGACTCACTTAACGATGTAACAGTAAGACTCTCCTACTGGAGCAGGCAGCTCCTTGGCAATCAGCTAGCCATGTAAAAGACACTGCCATGTAATGGCAGTACTCAGAAGGACATTAAATAAAAGAACAAGCACTGATTAGACAAGTAGCAATCCACGGGGAGGCCGCTAAACTCAGAGCGGTACCCACCCCCACTGGCCCGGCCCGAAAGGGGAAATAAATGAGAATGCACGGAGTCAGAGATCTTCGACAGCGCCGGTAAACCCGTCTTCCCAGATAATAGCCGGAGAGCCACAGTGCACCAGTGATTTATTGCTTTTGGCATATCAATTACGGCGCCCAGCACAAAAACAGAAAAAAAAACAAAGAGCGACTGGCACTCAAATGGAATTTCTACACGCTGCATTTTTAACACGTAGATCGCAAACGGCCGCTGCAGCCCACCCCCCCCCAGAATGCAACAAGCCCTGCAGTCGGAACGGAGCACTTCTGGGTGGAGGCCGGCCATTTACGACGATCACTCCCCGAGCTGGGCAACCGTCCGTTAATCATCAGTTACGTCAACAGTATACCTGTGCTCCGCCGGTTTCGTGTAAACACTGTAAAATAGATAAAAGTTAAATACACTTCAGAGCTGGGAATGCTGTGTTTAGACAAGGCTGGCGGTTGAACATGAAATCCATACGCCAGCACCCTCAGAAGCAACGCCATTTTTACAAAGTTTTAACGTACAGCTCTCTTTTTAAAAAAAAAAAAAAAAAAAAAAAAAAGCCTTCCGGAGAACCTGTGCAGCAGATATTAGTGGCGGTAATGACCGTTACAAGAGCTCCCTGCGCTAATATTGTGTGGAGAAAAAGCTGACATTGACAAAGCTGGCCCTGAAAATGAAGGAATGGCACAAAAAGGCGATTCAATACGGGAGTCACTTTTACTGACAATATAAATCAAGAGGGGACTGCAGCCTTTGGAGTCCCACCAAGGCAGGGAAGCCGGCCAGATTAAACCACAGGGCAGGCGGATGGCTATCGCTGACTTGGGGCAGGTGCCCGAGAGACTGCCCCCACCTAGGAGTTCCCTGCACAGCCCAGTTACCTTCTGCCCGGCACTCGCACCAGTCCAGAGATCATTCCAGAAGAGAAACAGATTTTGTCAGACTTGTTGCTGGTATTCTGAAGGGTAAAGGGGGCAGCTGAAAAAAGAAGGGTCGTACTACAACAACAGACACCGCTAACCCTTACCCCTAATTACCCTTATCCAGCCACCCAAGAGCAAGTTCATGGACCAGAACAAGAGGCAAGTAGATTCAATGCTAGCTATCTCATTAGCAAGGTAGACTGTACGATGGTAAGATGTATATTATCATCTACACATCATAATCTAGACATTGAATATGAGGTGTCAAAGTGTGTGTGTCTGGGGGGGGATCCAGAGAACATTTAGCATGCTGGGCTCGTCTTCACAGCCCAGTCCCCAGACTTAAACTGCCCAACTAACAATTAATTATCAGAACTCGTTACACCTTCTTATTCCCCTACAGATACGAAATGCTACTTCCGGAATTGGCATCTCTTCTAGCCGCCTGTCACGTGAAACCAGAGGAGCGCATTAAGGAGACGCACACCATGCAGTACACAGCTGCCAATTGATGGGGAAATATCAAAAAGACAGATAATGAGGTAAGTTAGAGGCCGGCATGAAAGCGCACACAAGCGGGGCCCTTCAGGAATTCAGCTCGACACCCTGGTATTAAATCTATGACAAATATATTTCAAGACTCTCTCCTCTCTTGCCGGCGCCTTCCCAGGAGCTCCCGCTTATTATTCATTTGCTTGACTGGCGTGAAAATTTGACGTTTAGGAAACATCTGCACTCCGCTAAAGAAACGCCATCAATGACCCTCAGCTCTCTGGCTGCTGGTAGGATAACAAATTTGACATGCACACCAGCGCTGGTCCCCCCCCCCCCCTTTTTTTCCCTCTTTTGCTGGGGGATAAATTTACCAAGGTGATTGCTGGGTTGGGCTGTCTCAAGTCCAGTCATGAAACAGGAGAGAATGGAGACACTCCGTATGAACCTGAGTTTTTTTTTTTTTTTTTTTTTTTAAATACACCCCAGATGGACACTTTTTCTTTATAAAAATACATCCACCATATTTTGACCTATTAAAAATATTGTCATTGTGCAGTGGAAGGTAAGGGGTGACCGTGTAACTATAATTATGATGAATGACACTGGGTGACTGCATAACTATCATGATGATGGTTATGGTACTGGGAAGCAGAAGGGATGCTCCATATCAAAATCCCGAACCCACCGTAACATTAGCATCCTGCAACCTAGTACTGGATAAACAGCTGAAACAGCGGTGGAAAAATTACTGTCAACATAGTGAGTCAAATTCTCGGTTCTCTGTTCTCAGGGATGGAAAACGTAGCAACTAATAAACAATTAAAAACCTGGAAACTAAGGGTGGCTTTGAGTTGCCGTGTTAGATTAGTGCCTCACAGGTCCATCCCACCAAATCACTGCTCTCCTTACTTACCTCCAAATGGCAAGCTTAGATTTTTTTAAAACAAGAATGGCGACAACAGGACAATTGCAGGGGAGACCCCACCATTGAAACCAGCTTTGCCGTTGAAATTGATGCACGCTGACCGTTTAAGTGGCGGTATTCTAAAGTGTAAATTGTGCGTGATCTACAGGCTTGTACAGATCGAACCCTAAGAACAGACACTTCCGAAGTGGCGAGGGGGGCCGTCTTCTTAAAGATGCCAGCACCTTCCTTTCACGACACGCCTCTCTGTGTGTCCCGGTCACCGACAATCAGACATAGCAGCTGCCTTTCAGCCCATCCACATCCAGCAGACTACTGATATTTAGCTCATGAGTGCACAACTCAAATCACATTCACTGGAGTAACAAATTATACATCAACACACTCTGTAATTATCAAAAGGTCAAATCTCGGGGGGGGGGGGGGGGGGGGG
>JAACJT020000090.1:360623-374793 GCA_009936485.2 Gymnarchus niloticus | reverse complement strand
AAAAAAAAAAAAAAAAAAAAAGAAGAGAAGGAAAAAAAGGAGTGAAGGTAAAAGGGGTGGAGGGGGGGGGGGGGGGGGGAGGGCCAGAGAGGATCAAGACAATCAAGAGGTCCCGGGAGAAATCAGTCACTCCCCCGGCACACAAGTGCTCTGCAGCCCAGCCCCCCGGGGCCATACAATGTGAAATTGATACATTTGAGGAGGGCATAACGCCGCGTCCCGGTTCTTATGTGACACTTGAAGATGCCGACTCGGGCAGCCGGGCTCCGCATTCCAGCTGCGTCCACATGCGATCGCGTTCTCACAAAAACGCGAAACACGCACATTTCTGCTGCCTCCGACTGAAGAAACCAAAGACGAGCAGTCGACCGGTGCATAGACAACCTTGAGGCACTAGTGTTAAATACGCCTATGCCTGCCGTCTGGAACCGTACCTCCAGATATGTTTGGGAGCAGTTGTGCTTGGAGACATTTTAAAGCTAATAAAGCCCCTTCGGATCCTTAACTACTACCTCCGCGTGCATTCTCGGATTCACCCAAACGCGGGAGTTGCGAGCAAAAAAAAAAGGCTCGTCGCGGACGAGATCGGCGGCTACTCTCCAGGCTTCTGCAGTGACATGATGGTTAAGCTCGCATTCCTCGGGAGCCGAGGAGGCAAGAGACCCCCGGGCGCGGCAATGTGTTCAAGGCGACCCTCGGTTCGCGTGAACGGCAACTCCCGCAACAGTTTCAGGCGCGAGCCAAGCTGCGGCACGCTGGGCGCCCAATGCAAACTTTCACGTGCCGGGTTACGTCTGGCTGCTTCGATTGCCAAATACTCTGCCTGAAATGCAGCTTCCCATGCATACAAAATCACTCGCGAATAAACGCGCACGTACGTATCGCCCGTTCCCAAAAGCCATTCCGAAGCCCCTAAACTGTTAAAAAGCAAGTACACGGAAACAAGCGGAAAGGAAAGAAAAAGTGACACCAGCAAAAGCGGGAGAAGTGCTCAAGAAAAAAGAAAAAGATGAGAAAAATCACCAATTCCGAAACGGGGAATATTATTTCCATCTAAACCAATTAAAATGTTTTAAACCAAAAGCAACATTAAAAATCAGCAGACAACCCCACGCAACACTTACAGAATCACGTCTTAGGTCAGATATCCTCGCATCCATACATAAATTCCCAAACTTGCGGACATTCCTACTACCGCGGCCGGAGCTCCGCTACCCTCTGTGATCAGCCTCTAGCGTGAACGGAGCTGTATGCGCTGCCGGCTTCCAATGGAAAGGCAGCCTCGCTGTGACTGGGCGAGAGCCGCGCCGCACCGCGCCGCCGCAGTGCAGTGTTCTACCTGTAGGCGGCGTTGCCCGAAATATTCTGTGAGGTCCTGCGTAAAAAGGCGGTAGGCTCCACTTAAAAGGGCAATGGCATTCAGTCCTACCGACGACGGTCTACCAAGTATTATTGAACCGCAGAAGTCGCCTGTGCATTTTTATTATCATGTGTATTAATGTTCTGTGTATAGTTGAAATGTACTAACTTATGGGGTCGTTTAACCGTAACGCAAAATCTTTCTTACATGCAGTAATATGAATACTCATAACGAAGCACACAGCGCCAAGTTTTCATAATTAAAACAAGTTTACAAATCGCTAACATATAAACGAAATCTACCGATGATCTGCCAGCAGATGCTAGTCAAATTCAGTGTGAAGACAGGGACGTAGTTTCGGCTTGAAAGTCGGTAGGGAGCCAATACAATCGCCTCGGTTATGCATTTGTGGTAGATAACAGGAAGATTTTCAGCTTTCCTGAAATATGGTCCGGACATGTCCCTATACTATCGGATCTAAATCTCCGCCAGTGGTTTAAGGGAATCACGTATGCACTGCATAAGAAATTTCGCAGCCCGGGGAAAAGGAAAAGGTGTTTAGTGCAGGTTGCAGAAGCGGACTGCAGGGTTAAAGTCTCCCCTGACTGACTGACTGACAGCTGCCTTGACTCGCTCATGTAGTCTGCGGAGTCACCTGGACGCGTCACTTAAAAGGGCAATTTTGTGGTTGAGGTTTCATGGAGCTCCGCTATTGCCTGACAGCCCGCTTAGGAAATCATTTTTAAAAAACCATCCATTAGTCTTCCAGCTCCGTATCCTGGTCAGAGTTGCCGTGACGATTAAAAATAAAAAAATCGGTTAAAAAAACAGACCAAAATATACTTGGAGGCAATGGCGGGAAATATTAAACCTTTGACCGAACAGCAGAGAATAACAAGGTGGATAGTTTTGGAAAGTTGTGTATTTTGGGGGCGAAGTTGTGGAGTGGCAAGTGATACTGTCGTTTTATTAGAACCACTGAAAAAGCCCTGTTCACAGGTGATGTCTGAAATTGCCATTATATTAATCTGCATTGCAAACAACAAAGCCATTGTTCCCTTCCGTCCCAGTTTATGCTAAGCGGCCATGCTCTGCCTTATAAAGTCGCTCTTGATAAGCGATCCTGATAAGTTGCTAAGTGACGAACAGTAAGGCGATCCATTCGTGCGAATCGCTCTCTTAGGGGCACAATAGAACGTGGGTGTTAGGTGATAGTGAATAGGAAACAAGGAATAGTGAACTAAATTGATATTCTCAGATAGGCTTAACATTCGACGTTTACATATAGTATTTATGTATGGTAGCTTTTCATTCAGGATAGTAACTGTGGTCAAGTCGTAATTCGGCGATTTTCACAAGCACGCTAAAACGGGTTTTCTAAGGAACGTAAGAAAATATACGTGAAACGAGTATTAACTAATGTACGTGTTCTTTAAGCTAACGGCGACTTTCTCTGGTCGTTAGAAAAATAAATAAATAAATTAGCACATCGGGGGCTTGAGAAAACATCAAACACTAAGCAGTGTCCCAAATTCCCAACTCTCACGCTAACTTTTTCTCAGTGGTCGCCATTCTAGTTCTTCTGGAAACCAGGATCTCAAGTAACGCTCTCTATGCTTGAGCTGCTTATAATTAACCTGACGGTGTATCGCCGGACGTCTGAACACTGCGGCTCCACCCGGACAAGCTGGCGCGTAGACATTTCAATGTCCATGTAATCCTATCAACAGACTCCCTAGCGTGAGCTCCGCTGGTAGTATGTATCCCTCTACATGACTCTCACAGCACTAACTGGATTTTCGAGCTACCAATGTTCACAAATGAAGTCAAAAAGATGCTCAGTGTTGAGCTTGACTTATAAAGTAGTTCTACAATAATAAATGATACATAAACGGTAAAACAGGTATCATTCAACAGGTATTGTGTGACATTGTATATCATATATATATATAGTGTCATGCCTTCATCTGCTCTTTAATTCTGTTGTCACATCTTTACACAACCTACCTTTTGCATTGTAAATGATCACTACCTGCTACTTTTGTATATATCACAACTGTGTACTGGTCGGCACTGCACTGTCATCGTCTGTACCGCTGTCTTGCCTTGCAATGTTTGCACACGTGCACTTTATGTTGTTTTTTGTAGTCCTGTGCTCTGTGTAGCACCATGGTCCCGGAGGAACGTTGTTCCATTTCACTATGTACTGTACTAATTGTATGTGCTTGAAAGGACAATAAAGAGCTACTTGACTTGATTTTTCTACTCACATGTTACACATTGGAATGCGCTGTAATATTATTTGTTATCGTTTATTGTTGGTTATATCTGAAATATTGCTGGTTTTCCTTTCAGGGCAACCCTGATAGTTCCAGCCACTGTATTGTTTTAACACAAAACACCACTCCTCTACTTCTGTGTGTGTCAGGTTGTCTGCATAATTTTTTGGGTAGCTCTGTAGCCTCACACCTTAAAAGTTGTGGGTTTGATTTTGATCCCAGCCCTTACCATGGTGAGTGTGTGCCTTGCAAAGAACTGGCATCCTGTCTCGAGTGTTCCCTTTCCTTGTGTCCTGTGCTGCCTTGACAAGGCTACAGGCCCACCATAAGTGGTTATAGAAAATGGAAAGATGTATTACAATGATAAGGGTAGGCCAGCTACAATAGTATTATTCATCTCTCATAGTTATGTGTGTTGCAGGGCACAAAATTTGACAGAGAAACATTTTGCAGCTGCACAGGCTTTAGAGGACCATATTGGCCTGCACCTGTTACATAACTTTCTCAGCCCACCAGGACTCATATACCCCCTGCTGGTACATTAGTGCCACTGGAAACCTCACAGGGCCCATACAGGTGTGTTACTTAGGGATGTAACTCAATAATCTCTTGCTGCGACAAGTTTAACATGGCCCTTTCACACTTGGCAAAATAATTTATTTGCCTGTGTGTTTGGAGAAAGAGAATTTTTCACGCCGATGCACTTGCTAAGACAGATACAGTGATTTAAAGTGTCATCTAAACCCTAAATCAGGAATAAAAATAAATCATATCCATCCATTTAGGTCGGGATGGTAGGAACGTGTTGTGACCGACTTTTAGGTAAGCTCCAACATATCCGTACCAACTTTTACATGCATCATTCAAACAATTAATAAATAGACCTGTGGGACATATATAGCCGACGCATCAGTAGTACAAGAACTAGATTAATCGTTGTGTCGCCAGGCATTTTAAGGTTCATCCTTGAAATGTAGGATGAATTCATTTATTTTAAATGAAATGAAGTAGTAATGGAAAAAAAGTATAAAATAACATTTTTATTTAATTAAAATCCATACAGGTGTATACTTTTGCAGAGCAGACGGATTATTCTGACGGGAATCTTCGTTAGCCATCGCAGTCATGACGCTACGCCACTTTGTTCCTAACAAACCGTCGTGTAACGTAAGAAAACGGCACGTCGCGATTCGAAGACAGAACAGAGCGCCAAAACTGTGTAGCTTCCCAGAATAAAAACACATAACGCCTTTCTGACTGCCGAAGTTTGTCACCCTTCCGCTGAAACACTGCGCTTATTTGGTTGTTATGTAGTGCCGCTGCTTACCGTGAGGAGGTGGACCAAAAAGAATATCCGTGTTAAAGTGGTTGGTAGGGGGCGGCGGGGGAAGAGAGTGAAAGAAATGAAGAAGAGGGCGAGAGAAAGCAAGACGATGAAAGGAAATAAGAGGGGGGGAGACAGTGATAGAAAGAAAAGAAGAGAGAAGATAAGTGTTAGCCTGAGTGGTTTTGATACATGGCATAGCCACAGTCCATTGGAAACTGATGGTGGGACAAATTATCCATGGGCGGGAGATAATAGTGGTCGTCACTCCTTGAAAAGCAAGAGAGGACACACGTTACACAAACTGTATATTAGGAGACTGGGAAAAGTGTTGTACGTTTTAAAAAGTACAGAAGCATTTATCATCAATCACAAGCTAAATATAACGAGCTTCTGTGAAAGCTTAAATACGAGTCCAGAGACTGAACACATGCTCGCCTTTCCATTGCTGCTTCAGTTGTAGAGGGACGGATGAATGCCTTGATTAACTGATTAGTTGATGAGTTACGGGGAAGGCTTAATTACATGGCTTAAGTTCTTGGTTTTCTTCCCGTTCTGTGTATGTACTCTGTAACTGTGTACTTCGTGTCTTTATATATGGTTATGTTATCCGTGCCCTACCACTGCTGTACCCATCTGTTACAGTCACATCTCCGTGCCGGAGTTTCCCTTTCTCTCATGCTCACATGTACACAAATGTATACAAACACAAATAAACGCACTGCTTGGGAAGTAAACAGGGAATGAGCCTTTCTTTGACACTAAAAGTCCCGCGTGATTTCAGCAAGAAAATTAAATAATAAATGTAAAACTAAATGTGATGTATTTACAAATAGAAACAATGAATCGAACAAAAGTAGCAATTATCCATGATGAGCTTTGATGCATCATGTAGATCCCATCATGCTCGGGTCCAGAAGAGGATGGAGTGAGACCAGCAGAGATCCCTTTCTGGTAAGGTGGCTTCTTTGAAAAAAGACACTGTTTCTTTCATCTTTTCAGCATCCCATCAAAATTAAAATCTGTGGAAGGTTTGTTTTTTTTTTTTTTTCTCAACATCGAAATCAAAAGAATTGCTGGCTGGTTTCTCTCTGTGAAGTTTCGTCACTCTGCAGAAGCTGGAAGCAATGATTTTAGATAGATTTTACTGACTTCCATTGTGATTAAGATCAGAGAAGAACATGTTTCAAACCGTTCAGTTTTTCAGCTAATTATACATGTTTGACATCCAATGACTATGACCAGGATAAGTGCTTGGAAGATGGATGGATGGATGGATGGATGATGTCTGGTGAGAGGGATGGAGATAAGACAGACAAGTACAGTCCACTTTGTAGCGCAGGTAATAAAACATTTTTCGTGTTTGTTTTTTTTTTCCCCCATCTATGGCTACCTGAAGGGGATAGCCGTAGAGCTTTTGAGAGCTTGAATGTTAAAATGACACAACAGTAATGACATCACATAGCTGACCTCAACCAAACTGTTAAAGTGTATCTTAATAGGAAGTTACACGGTCAGTCGTCTCCCATGCAGGAGGTGCTGAGATCGCCACGGTTCTGTGGACTCTGTGACTCTCAGCCAGGCATTTCCCCTGTGGTTCCTCCCCTTTCTATCAATGTTAAACCAGTACAGCCTGACTAGGGATGTTCTGCAAGCTAAATGACTTCATGACGGTATGGATGTCATAAATTAATAACATGTACAGGCTTTTGCCAATGTGGCACACCTACACCAAAAAAGCCTGACCCAATGAGCTCCAAGCCATGGGTGTTCAGGACCTCAAACAGCAATAGCATGTTTTTCTATGTCCATTAACCTTCACTTTACCATTATTTTAACACTCTTTCCACATGGGATACAATTTAATATTCTCACATCCTTCAACCATGTCCACTAAATATTTAACTACATACTTCTCCATTCACCCATTTTCTAACCACTTATCCTGGTCAGAGTCACTGAGGGGCTTGGATCCGATCCCAGGCAGCAAGGCTGCTGTATACCTTGGACAGTCACACATAATGATACACTATGGGCAATTTAGAGATGCCAATTAGCCTAACTGCATGTTTTTGGACAGTGGGAGGAAACCGGAGCTCCTGCAGGAAATCAGCGAGACATGGAGAGAACATGCAAACTCCTACCCACAATCCAGCATGCCACCTTGCACGCTTTTCTATAGTCTAAATTATAAAATATTGGCTTGTATTTATACATTGATATGAGTACAGTAGTACTCTCAGTGCTTTATTAAATCCTTGGGGCCTGCTGGAGTTACCAGTAATGCTGGAAAAACAATTTCATGCATGTTTAAGGTCACCATCAGCATTTTCTGTGCTGATCACCATGGCTACAGCGCACCTTTGTAGACATCAAGGACTACAGCTGCCCCCTCCCAAGACCCCGCGTTCAAGCGTGGCTTTGTCCATTTTTCCATAGCTACGGTAACTTATAAGAGCACTCCTGCAGCGCTCACCTTAGCCTCCACGATAGCCATGAGCCATCATGCATAATATAATTAAATATTAGCAGAGGGACAGGAAAAAAATCAGCTTTTGTTCAAGCAAGAGTACATCAAAAACCAAGTTAATAGCCAATGGGCAATAACGTCAAGCTAATGAAAGGCCATTGGCTGTGCAGCAAATAAGGCAGTGTGACTTAGCATTAGCATTAGCATACAGCTTGGCAAAACAGATAACGCAGGAGGTATTGAGAGTATGTTCACACCTTGTGCACTAGTGCTAAGACGTGCTAACCCATGTGTAATACAGGAACGGCAAACAGAACCATGTCAAATAGGAATGGGAAGATTTCAATGTTGGAGCGGACATGGATTAGAGAACAAAACAAAAGACAGGACATGGAACACAGGAAAGGCAAAAACAGGCAATCTGACCTTGTGTCTTGGGGGCCAAAAGCAGAAACCTGTTTTTTATGATTTTGTATTGTTATATATTAATTAAGGAGCAGGTGAAGTGGTCCAGTGCCCTTGTCCACCTTATGGGCTCCTATGGGAGTCCCCACTCCTCCTCAGTTTTACTACATACTAAGGAATAAGCTTTTGTTTATCAAGCTGTAATTAAAATTGTACTTTATTATTCATACAAAGTGATACAAAAAAGTCACCTTTATCTTGACCCTGAAAACAAATGGAAACATTTATGTAACAGTGCATGGCCACTTTCCTGTTTATTGAATCACTTTGCCTTGAAATTCTCACTTGGTCGCCTTACCAACCACCTTAAAAGTCCATATTGTAAACGAGCAGATGGCCGTCACTAGGAGAATTGCTCAGTAGTAAGTAGCTCTCAAACACCACTTTTGGTTTGAGGGGAGCGTTGGTTGAACGTGTCAAATACGTTGAACGTGTTACCTTGTTAAGATGTACCAGTTCCTCTTGGCATTCGGATACAAAATATCTTTGGTGAAGAGACAAACGTCGTGATCATTTAAGTGCTGTCCTCGTATCAAAAATGTATCCGTTGTATTATTTGATAAGAAGTTATTTCTGCTGCTGCAGTAGTGCTGCTTCCGTCACTGCTGCATATGACCAGACTTAGGAAGAGATGTTTTCAACCATTTTTCCTTACAGTTTCTCGAATGACACCTGAAACGCTCTGTCATAAGGTCAAACTTACTTTAAGCTGGGGAAACGTGCTGGCTGGAGCTTCCAATTCAAAACTCTTGCTTAAAGGGGCTATCCAGTAGTCAGGACAGACTCTCCCTGGCCTGTGCACGACAAGTGAGATGGGAATTCTCCTGTGAGCCTACAGCTTCATGCTGAGTCAGAAGCGCTTAATAGGTTCTGGGTGGGATAATGGACTAGACAAAAGCCAATTATCTCAGGTTCTCTAGGCGGAAATTGACATAAACTTAGGAATGGCTGCAGTATAGTTTGCTATAGCTTCAGTAAGCTTAATATATGTAACTAAACCATAATTTTTCTCTATGCCTTCACCATTTTTTCCTTACTGATTTCTCTTTCTAAAGCTTCATGTCCTTAGTTCAGAGGGGCAAATGTTTTTGTCCGAAGAGCACAAAGGAGCGTTCATTTCCTATGGAGGCTAAAAGACTTTCATGTCCATCTAAAACATTGCAATTTCGGACAGATTAATCACCAGACTGTGGTACAGAACTGGGTCCCTCGCCAGCTAACCTGCCCCCAAACAGGTATCGGATTTTTGACTACGCAGCAGAAACACGACACAAGAACAGACCAAGGGCAGCAGGTGAAAACGATGCCCCTCCCAGGCTGAAAAAGAAGCTAAGCGGTTTCTTTGAATTCTGCCCATTGTACAACTGCTGTGGCGCACAGTGGACGGGGTGTCACAGTACCAATGGGTCTCTCCCCTTTCTTGGATTGGACACATTTTTGTGAAGATGTATCGATTGCCACCGCAGTCTGCGGAGGCTCATGTGGGTTTTCTTTGAGTATTCCAGGTTCCCTTTGTAGTCACGGACATTTGTTTCAAGCAAATTGGTGTCACTGAATTGCAAATAGTGCATGATTGTAAGTGTGTGTTATGCAATGGACTGGCATGCCTTTCGGGGTATGGCCTTATACTCCATTGGCTGTAGACTCACCTTGACCCTGTGCTGGATGACCAGTTATGGAAGTGGAATGGATGTACCTCTGTATTGACCCTGCATCATGATGAGTCCACCAAGCTAAAATCCCCAGCATCCTGTTCACTGAAGATCTATAATACCAAAGCTGCTGATGATTTCAGAAACACGCATCTAATATCTGAATCTCAGTCACAGAGATAATCTCAGTCACCATGGTGCAACCAAACTAGCCATTCATGCTAGCACAAGTGTTCCAGACGGTCTGGGGGAATCTCAGAATTTGGAACTGACTCCCAAACACCCCAAAATGTGTGAATCCCTATTGGAGTCATAGAGCCATGAAAAAGGTCCAAGTGGTTTGACTCATGACGTCCTGCACACTAAGATAATGAT
The DNA here is from genome assembly GCA_009936485.2 of Gymnarchus niloticus. Classification (NCBI taxonomy): domain Eukaryota; kingdom Metazoa; phylum Chordata; class Actinopteri; order Osteoglossiformes; family Gymnarchidae; genus Gymnarchus; species Gymnarchus niloticus. Next base: position 364,868 of record JAACJT020000090.1, on the reverse strand, counting down.
TTAGTAAGGCTCGGTGAGATCTCCTGGAGATCACCCGGATATGCCTGTCTGTGCAGGACGCAGGCTGCTCCTCAGATCTGTAGGATGAGCAGCACAGGTCCACGTGCTGGGGTTGGTCTCCTGGGACAAGCAGCCGCTCTCAATATGAAGCAATCCAGAAATGACACTCCAGAGGCTGTAGAAACTCCCACCATGGCCTCTGAGACCTGGTGTATCGTAGGTCTGCAGCTAGGAGAGGCTGCAGGAGTAGTTCCAGCAAGCACGTGACAGGAGGAAGTGAATATTGCTGCCTGCCCCCTTATCAAGTTCTCACTACCTAGAGGGAGTTAATGTGTACTTCTGCCTAGTACTGACCCTGAAAGGAAGGACAGAACAAAAGAAGGTAGAGTGCTATGACACACAGATACATAAGAACAACCTACTGGGGTCATTTCTGAGTAACCATCTCTCATTGTTGATATATTTAGCATTTGACTTTGAAGAGCTTGATAGCAACCAGTGATGGACAGTAAACATTAGCACTGGGTGGTCAAGTTAAGGAGTTGATGCCGTTGACCCACCTTCCCATGTCAGATAAACCAGAGAGAAAATATCTGTATTGAGATGCCCAGCCCGGGGGCGCAGGAAGAGGACTTGATTCTCTTCACGCTGGCGACAGCTTAACCTTTCCCTAAATAAGGCCTCAATAAACAGACAGGCTTGGGATATTGCTATGGATTGCCCCCTTTATTAGTTAAAAGGTCTTAAGATGCCTTGTCGAGTGAGGGTGCATCACTTTGACTTGTTAATAGGCAGACGTGTCATGCCGTGCATTCGTCTTAAGAAATCACATTTAGGGCATCGATCTGCCCCCACCCCCCTCCCCATGCGGAAACGTATTGTTTAATCTCCTTGATAGGGCTGTTCTGAATCCACAATCGGGTCCAACTCCAGTGGGAAATTGTTGTCGGTGCTGGGTGTGTGAACATCTGCCCTGGAGACTCTCGCTCTCTCTCTCGCTCTCTCTAACAGTTGCCCTTGAAGAAGGTGTTTCACTGAGACGTTAAATTTCCCGGCATCTAAAGCTAGTGATGGTAAGGGGTGATACTTAACTTCCGAACAGGCAGAAATGCGTGTCAGGTAGAGTGAAGCTCCTAAAATGAAGCACGCTTAGAAAAGGAGGATGTTCCCATTAGCCAACATGGAATGTACCACGAAAAGATTGCTGCACCACATCCAGCACGTGTTCACAGCCCCCCGGTGCTTGAGCAGATTGCCAGGTGGCCCTGGCCACATCCCCATCGCCACAGCACTCGCATTGCACTCGCCTCACCCGGGTGCCCCTACCTACATCTCAACTCTCCCAGGTTGCATCTCGAGCAGGGTCCTCATTAACACCCCGTCCGCCGCTCCCAACAAATCAGATCCCCAATGAGCCGGCAAACAGGCTCTGTACCAGATTCATCCCACTTGTCGACAGACATGCCCCCCCCCCCCCACAACGCACATGCACACACCTACATGCTCCCAATCTTCCCCTCACGTGTTCCCACTTCAGTCTCCAGGTTTCTTTATATCTTTCTTGTTTTGATGATCTGCTCTCCTTCTTCTTCTTCAATCTCCCGTCTGTTTGTCTCTTCCCACTGTTCTCCAATCTCCACAGTTTCCACAGCGGGGACGGTGTGTGAGGCCAAGGCCAGGATAACAAAGCATGGTGTGGAGATCAGAATGTCGTCTTTTAACTTAAACTCCCACGACTTATAAAAAAGGCACCTAGAAATATGACAACAGGGTTATCTATCCTGGGGCTCTTTCACTGCTAGCTAACCTTTTGTGAAAGGCAAAGGTTATTGCTGATTTGATGTAAAGCATTAAAATTGGTTCACCTGGAAAATGTAAAATATTATGACAGTTTATTGCCTAGAAAGAGCATTATATAGAATTTTAATAGTAGTAAAAAAAGATTACCCAAAAGCAAATTATTTCATTTAAAATACTTCTATCCTCCAGACTTGGCTTGCTGGCTTTTGCCCTGTATTTCCAACTTACCCATCAGATGTCACATTGTTAAATATCAGCTGAACATAAATACAAAAAATGAAAACCAAGTTTGAATGGCTGCAAGCTTCCTTTTGTTTTCAGAGATGAACAGAGAGAGAGGAAGAGAGAAGACACACCGAGACACTCTGAAAGCAGTCATGTGATGTCTCTTTGGATACCTGTGGACAGGCTACACAGCTGCATGCCACCTTAATGAAGAGGAACAGTTTTTTTGTTTTTTTTTCATTGCTAGAGAGTGATACGGCTTTGGACTGGACAGAATCTGAGTTTGTGGTCAGCCTCCTGGCTGGACTGAAGGACTAAGATTCGGGGAATGTGGCACTGAAGTGCCGACTCATACTCACTGACTGGCACGTGCTACTTGAGGTCTTGTTGCAAATAGGACTTCCTAGACAAATCCAGGGAAGTTGTGTCACTGTGGCAGTCACATGACCTTTGGTTGCCCCTCTCCCAATGCCACACCTTCATTACGGTGCTCCTCTAAGGCTGGCAGGCATAAATTTCTTTGAAGGCTTCATTTAATCGATATTTCTTTCTGAAACCAATTTTATCCAAAGCCCTGCTCAAAGCTATACTTTTGTGTTTATTTTTTCTTTTGCTTTAGCAATACAAAAGGGGGCACAGTGGCTTAGTGGTTAGCACTGTTGCCTCACACCTACCAGGTTGTTAGGAATTCAAATCTTGCCTTGTGTCCTGAGTGTGGAAGCTGCATGTTCTCCCCCCATTCCTCCGGCTTCCTCCTACAGTCCACAGACATGTGGTTAGGCTAATTGGTGTCTTTCAAGTGCCCTTATAATGTGCAGTGCAAAGGCCAGACATCCTGTCCAAGGTAAGTCCAACCATGCGCTACCTGGGATAGGCTCCAGGCCTCCCATGACCCTGACTGGGATAAGCAGTTAGAGGAAGGATTGATTTATCAACACAAAAGTTGAATAGAAGCAAAAGAAACATTCAGTGAAATACTAAAGCAAGTTCCTGGTCAGCTGGTAGCAGAGGCAAAAGACATGAATTACAAAATGGATTCTGTTTGGTCAAGGCCCAGGTGGGTGAAGCTTATGTACCTTTGAATAAGGGACTTCACCTGAGTTCCTTCAGTAATGATCTTGTTATTTAAATGGGTGGAGTTAAAAGTGTATTGGTGTATTGATAAATCCATCACCTGAGCATAAATATCTTTTCTCCAGCTTTAAGCATGCCCCTCCACTTTTTCAGCTCAAAACTATTTTATCGTTGTTACCCCTTAACCTAGTTCTTCCATGTTTGATAAAAAAAGACTCCTCCATCCCCACGAGAGGCGAAGTTGCCCAGTCTTCTCTGATCCTGAGGGCAGACGTTGCAGCACAGCACCGAAGACACCTGAGCCTTCATTAGTGTCCAGCTTGCTCCCAGCAGGGATGTCACTCACACTATCTTTGAGAATGGAAAGCTCTTAAACCACTCCGTCACCATGCCCCCACCCCGTAAAAGCACACGGCAGCGCCTCCTGAGATTAGAAGTCAACTGTCTGACAATCTCTCCATTTGGCTTGATGTAAGCCAGGAAGTTGGAGAGCTTGATATCTGCCGTGGCGGCTACTCGGTACCCAAACGAGGGCCTTCTTCCTCTTTCCGGCTGAGGAGTCAGATAGAAAACAGCAGCTTCTCATCTCCTCTCAGAAACCTCCAGACAGATAAAGTTAAGTCAAGAAAGGGGTGGAGGGAGACTGCTTGGATCTCGCACGAGAGATACCGGATCCTTTCATTCCTCCTCAGCATCAAAGCAGAGCCGTTCAAAAATGAAAGCCCCTCTCTGGAAAAAAAAGGCAACAGTAGGATTAATTCAGCAGAGGCGTTGGCTGTATATACATGCCTGGTGCGGGGACTGGTGGTGCATCAAACGCTTACTCTTACAGACACAGAATTCTTCAGGTTGGCTGGTTCACCTCTTGAATTCAGAAAGGGAATGCAGTGTCGAGTCATCCAAGTATGAAATTCAATTCCAACGCAGAGGCTGTGTTATTATTAAAGGCCACTATCGCACAAAGCAGACCTGACCGGCTCTCTGGGTCGGACCTCTGAATGCAAACAGCGTGTGTGCATCGGGTCGTGTGGTAGGTGGGGGGTAGGTGGGGAGTAGAGGGAGCCAGGGAGGGGGTGTGGTCGTGGCTGTCTCCTGACTGTCTGATTGGTCAGAGTGCAGCAGCTGGACTTGTTCATGGTGGGGGTT
>JAACJT020000090.1:316848-356561 GCA_009936485.2 Gymnarchus niloticus | reverse complement strand
CCACAGGCTCTCTGTGGACACTGGCAGACACAGGCAGACTGGCATCAGTGACCACAGGCTCTCTGTGGACACTGGCAAACACAGGCAGGCTGGCATCAGTGACCACAGGCTCTCTGTGGACACTAGCAGACACGGGCAAAGCAAGCAATACAAGGAGAACAAGCTGTGTGTTGACAGAAAGGGAGAGACACAGCATAACCAGCTCACAGAGAAGATGGGCTCCGTTGTCACTTTCAGAGGAAAATACAGAACCAGGCAGATGGGCTGTCCATCAGGGTGAGGGATTTACTGTCGTGTTACAGATACAGACCTGTCGCTGGTTTGGTGGGGGTCAGTCAGTGGACATCAGTAGTGGGCTCAGAGTTAGCCAGAACATAAACTCATTATTTATGAGCATTATATAAGAATGTGTCAGTAAATTCACATGTATAATGTTTCAGTTTTACATTGAGCTGTTATTTTAAAACTTCTACACATTTATTGCAATAGTTTGGCAGCTCTACTGGTATGTTACCCAAACAAAGCTTGCAGAACTTAAAAAAAGACGTATGCTAAGTGCATTGTTGCAGTAAGTGTGTGATTGTGCGTGAGTGTTTGTGTCACGTGATGAACCGGCACCCCCGCCTCTAGCCCTGTGCTTACAGGAATAGGCTCCAGTCTCACTGTGACCCTGTAGTGAATTTAAAAAATGGATGCTTACACAAAGACATTCATTGAAAAGCACCAGACAAACAAAAGCTTATTTATTTGTTCAATTGTAATTATTGTCATTGTCACCCATGTTGTTTTGTTTTTCTGTTTTATGGCCTTCTGTGGTAACATAATATACACGCCCAGTGTCTGTTAGTTCTTTTGTTAGACATATTTTAAACTTTGAAATACTGTTTAGACTTCGGCTGGACTTGGGGTCATCGGAGGTCATCAGACTCCTGGCAGAGCAGGGACAGGTAGGGACATGCAAGATGTCTACTCCCTGTTTTTAAAATTGCCATTTTCAGGACAGAATATTAACTTTTGCATGTTCTCCGTGTCTTTGCATGGGTATCATCTAGTCTTCCTCCTGCAGTTAAAAAAGGTATGATTTAGCTGATCTGATTTCTCAAAAGTACCCATAGTGTGTGACTGGGCAGCTGAGTGTGGTCTGCAGTGATCTGGCATCCTGTCCAGGGTGTCCTGTGGTTCCCGGGATCGGCTCACTGCTCACCAGAGCCCCATACTGGAGCAGTGCTTATGGAAAATAGATAGAACTTTGTGTCAAAACAGAGAAGGATACCAGCACAAGGATACCAAAATATATTCCTCTTCTGGACTGGAATAATAATATCTTATTTCAGATGACAAAAGTAGTCTGTTTGCTCATTGCTACTTGTTTTCTGTTTTGTGATTCTCTATGTTCTCATAAGTAAAGCACTGCTGTGATAACCAATCATGAGTTGTCTTATAATAACACACTAACTGGCCCAACCATATAACTGGCTGTTGGGTACGAATCGCCACACACAGCTGGGGCAGCCTGCATACCACGGCTGTGCCAGTCTGGACTCAGTGAAAAATAAACTGGCACACTCAAGGTTGATGGAAGCGGAAAACCCATTCCAGACTCTCCCATTAACCCTTGTTTGTGTGCAGATGTAGTGACTGAGACATGAAACATGTGGATACCATCAGCATTGTGCTCAACCACCAGGCCGATCGCATGCACTCTGCCGGTGGAGGCAATCCCACCTCAGAAATCACACACACCACTCCGGAGTGGAAAGGGAGGCTTCACTGTGACAATTTGGACCGCCCAGGATGGTCATTAAATCACTAAATAATAATAAATGCTAGCCTTGTTTCTTAAGGGAACGATCTCCCAAAGCTTTACAGACCACCTGTCATAAGACCAAACCTGACATCGGCAGAACCCGGCCTTTCACAACCGTACTGCTCTTTAGGTCGTGCGCACACATCTGTGTGCTGAGAACAGGACGGTTCATGTGACCGCGGTTTGTTCGGCTGCCGCTCTTCACACGCTCGGGTCTGTGCTCTTCACACCTCTGGACCTGCAAATGTGCATTGCCAAGACGAGCAGGTAACGCGGCACTCTGTGGAGTGCCATCAGATTCCGTTTCTGTTAGGTCTGGGGCTGCTTGTTTGGTTTTTGCCTTGGGTTTCAAACAGACGCCCACCACCATCTTAATGGAGTGGCTGCTGTTGCTCTTAGCCGATGCTGTTTTTTTCTCACAAGCCATTTCTCACTTTTCATTTTGGCCACTGAAAGTCCAACTGAAAGTGGTCCAGCAGTCCCCCCCCCCCCCCCCACCCCCCCATTTTCCTCCGTGCTGCTGTGCCTTTGGCGAATAGGCCTGCATAGTATTTTTATGCATCACTCTAAGCATGCATTTACCTATATATAGAAAATCAATCTACTCTTCCAGCTGCTAATCCAGTACGAGATCACAAGGGGCCTCTGATTCTATCCCAGGCAGCAGAGGACATGAGGCAGGGAAAGACCGTGGATGGGATGTCAGTCCATCACATGGCACACATACATCCATGCTATGGGATATTTAGAAACAGCCATGCACCAAAATGCATGCCATTGGACTGTTGGAGGCAGCCAGCATGACATGGGGATAACACGCAAACTCAACATACACCCATTGGGGGTAGGATTTAACCCCTTACGCTGGAAGTGTGAGCCAATAGAGTTAATATGTACCTGCAGAGTCACTGTGCCACCCAACACACAAAAATGTCTAAATCGAATGAGGAAAATTAACTTATATTCATAATTCAAGTACTCTGAAGCTATAAATTTTAAATGTTTTGTCCCTCTTTATCTTACTGATTGATTTTTTGCTACTGAATTGGATGTATTGTTGTTTAAATATTTGATAAATTGCCACATACATTTTTAAGCCTTCTCCCTTCTCAGTACCACCGCACTCCCCACACTACACAACCTCATCATATCTGTGGCAATACTGCACTGGACATGAATGCAAAAGCCCATTTTAATGAGAGGTTCTGCCATACATCGATGGGAAGTCCAGACGGAGAGACGGTGGATTGCTTTTAAACTAGCCGTGTGCTTCATCCCCCTCCCTCCTCACTGGCAGCACGAGTACCTCTGCAAAAGGCTGCTTATTGAACTCACCTCTGCTGTCTGTCAGGCATGCAGGTCGGCCATGACAAGGAAAAGAGACAAAGAGCCCGGCAGGAAGTGGGGAATGGGACGCTGAATCGAAGTTCTCAGATTGAGACCACAAGTAAAGGCGTCTACTAAACACACCTGAGTCATTTTTTACATACACACCTTTCCGATGTTGCACATTTTTTTGTCTACATTTTTGCTACTCATTCAGAAGGTACACAACGATTAAGGACAAATGTATTTCTTGTATCTTAATGGTGTTCTGTTAAGGTCCTTGCGGTTTCACACAGTAACCTTAAAAATGAAGACATAAGCCTGTAAATATTGTAAATATGCCATATGATTGGTGATGCTTATTCTTACTGCTTATAGACTTTTTTTTTTCTCCTTTCCTTTTTCAGTAGACCAAATCAGGAAAGAAAAAAAATGTTCTAGGGAAGCAGACCTCATGTATTTAAGGCCAACGTTTTTTTGACAGCACACAGAATCTCACGGCAGCCTGAAGGGGCATCTGATGCTGTCCAGTCATGCCATACCCACAATTCAGTTGAGATTCAGACAGAGACTCGGGATTCTGGGAAGGTGAGTGTGTGAATGCAAGCACCTCATTTCTCCACCTTCACCATAAAGCCCTCTCTAACTAAGGTCAATGTTTATGGCCTCTGACAGAGACGAAAGCTCTTGAGCAGAAAAGATTTTCAGTTGAATCAATCAGTTAACAGATTAGCACACGGCTGGCCTGTTCCAATGTGCTTCTTTCACAGCAGCCGATATCTTCTCGAGGAGGGTCAAGGTGCAACACAGTCAAACTGTGATTTGACTGGTTTATTACACGCAGTAATCTCCTCATCCTCAATAACACCTCTGAAGTTACTGTTTTTGGAGAATCAATTTCAGACAAAATGAGGGCGAAGCGAGCCACCATTCCCAGAGGCGGTTTTGGAAGCCCTGCTCTCTGAAGGGGACAGTTTTGTGGTGATTAAGGGGATGGGGAGACCCAAGGGACCTTGAGCAGGCTCTCCCTCCACCTGCACTCCGCCAAGGAGCCTACATTTGTGGGAATGAATTAATCCCATAATTACTTCCTTGAGACGGTCGTTACATCAGGTGTCCTGGTTGAGAGAATTTGAGTCTTCGAGACAAGTTCAGCCCAGCAAAGGGGGGGGGATAATGACATCCTTGCATGAGATAAGTGACCTAGACAGAGCAATCCAGGGAGTGCCGAGCAGAAGCATTTTTCAGACCCCAGATCCTTATTGCAAAACTTTAATTCTCATGTACATATGGAGCTGGGGTGAAGGATTCTGGTAATGATATCTCTGCACATTTGGAGGCCAGTATAGAGAGTTAAAGACTGCCATCGCCACTTGGACACGCCGTAGTAGGAAAGGAGGAATGATGAGTGATTCAGGTGATCTGTCAGCTGTGGAATGAAGCAAAATTGGGCGATAAAATCATCACGGCTCGTCACTGCAAGATGAGTGGTCCTGGCCCTGATGTCAAGCAGTCACGGAAATGTTTTTTAATGGGGTTTAACGGTGTCACCGGCAAGCCACACGTCTCATTCCAACAAGCTTTCGCCATGGGGGTGGAACCGCAATGATAAAGAACAACCGCTCGTTGCGTCACAGAACACTGATGTATGACATGTTTCTGCCAGCAATCCCACCCTTAGTGCAGGTGGAGGGACGATCCCCAAGGGAACAAACATAGTTGGACTCCAGTATGACAACCGAGCAACCCCTGGGATAATTCCACGGCAGCATCTTTGGAGATGATTAAACAGAAATGTAAGAAAGGAAAGACTTTAGTTACAGGAGTGGAGAATGGGAATGAATCAAAGAAGTTTAAGCAGAGTAGATTGCTGAGGAGAGGCTGCATCTGACTGGATCTCAGTGCTGTGAAGCAGGACACAGCTACAGTTAGCTTGTGTTCACAGGAGGGTGTGGCCATACGGTGACGCTGTGCTAGGAAACGCAGTCCCCCTGACAGAACTTCAACTGGGCCGCGGTTAATTTGCCAAGGCTGAACCGTGACAACCAAGAGGGAAGCCTGACTAATTCGACCTCAGTTTACAATGCTTGGAAGGCTGCACAATTAGACTGCACCCTCTGCCTGTTATTGGCGGCCCCTCCAGCAGGCGATGCACGGAGGTCCCAGTCCAACTGGTTAGAGTGGTGCCATCTGGAGCTGGGAGGTAAAAGGTGACGTCCCCAGATCTCAGGGAGAAGATGCCGATCCAAGGAGCTTCACAAGTGAGGGACTACAGACCATCAAGACCTTATGAAAAATGAATCCTTACGTATGGAATGGCAGGGATTGGGGGGGGCACTGGAACCAGGCTACGCCATGTTTTACCGCTGAGTGGCCAAGAGGGTCAGGTCTTCGTCTCAGCAGCAGGTGATGTTTGATCGACGCGTTCAGTCGACTCCGGGAGTCACCCATGTGAAGCCTAGTGTGGGCCAATGCCAAGTTCAGGAGACAGATACCAAGCAACATGGCTCAGAACTGGGCTGTGGATGAACAGATGGGCATTGCCACGCGGCCGCTACAGCTCCCAGGGCTGCTGCCAAAGTCCCTGGCTTAAAGTCTCTGCTGATGGGGCCCACCGGCCATACGCTGACTCACAGAGAGTCTGCGCCAATGCTCCGGAATGTGCCAGGTCATGAGGGCAAGCTCAAACCAGTGAGTCATCTGCCGTTTCCGTCATCATTCAAGCAGTGGGCGCCAAGGAGGTAGGACAACCACGAGCCGTGTAAGGTTTCGTAATAATATATTGTGCAGGTTTACGTAAAGCACTACGGCTTCTCTTAAACCCTGATGAGAAGCCATAAAATTCTACTGTATGCAGATGGCTCCCGTTAACTGACTAACGTCTATGGCTCAAAGCAAGCTTAAGGCAGGGGATTCCAGATCAGTGCTGTGGTATGGCTGCCTGCCAAATGGGGGACCAAGTCCAGAGCAGAAGGGTCAACTATCCCTACCTGATCTACTGAGAAATGCATCGCTATCATTGATGGCTAGCTAGTTAGCTTCCACCCTAATTACCACTCGGCTAACAAGGTCAGGGAGATAACTGGTCATTTGTTTTTTGAGGAAATGTGAATTGTGACTAGAAGGAGTTCCATAACACCGGTAATTATAACAATAATGATAAGAATAATAATAATGATAATTTTAACATGGTTGTTTTGCCAGCTCTATCATACTACATGTAATATGTGGACAGACAAAGGAGTAAATTAAGCATCATTAACCTACCCATGTTTAATGTTGCATTTTTTGGCAATAAAAACAAAACCAGGGAGAATTCTTGGTGATCACCTGTACCAGACACAACCCCCTTCTGCAAGCAGGTTAGCACTATGGAAGACTGACCCCGGTTCACATCCCTGCCCGCTAATCTGTGAGTTCACATTCTGTCAAAAATGATGGTGATGGTGATGGTGATACAATGGACATCTATGTTTTTTTTTCCCCAGAACCCATTTCAACTCCAGCGGGTGAAGGACGGTCATGGAGGGCTGTGGTCACTGTTGACCAGAGCAGTGCCCAGCCCATCTCCCAGGTACACAGAGAAAGTCATGTCATGAGAGGATGAAGCCATCCAGCCAAAACGTTCTCACAGTGATTTAGACCCCACAACATTGACCCTAAGTTCACACCAACACTCTCCTGAAGAGCAGAGGCCCTCCGTGATTTCAGGTCCTGCACATTTGCACAGGAAATAATAATGCCCGATAGCTGTCAGGCTGTACAGTTTATTCCACCAAGACCCTGCTGTTAGGAGCAGCATTAGGCCAGAAACTCTACAGACAGCCTGCACCTAGAGATCAACATCCTAATGAATCTTATCCTTACTTCCCTTTTTCAACAGTCCTAAAAGGATGGGAAAGCTTAATTAAAATGTCTTGCCGGTGAAGGAAACTGGGAAAAGCTGGAACAACACATAACCTTACACATACCAGTAAGCCAGCCTGGATGCTCTGAGTATCTTGGCAAGACTGATGCTCTTAATCTCTCACTTTGGCACATGGCAGCCATGCCGTCAAAAGTTTGTGCATGGCTGAACCCGCATAACTTGACTGCAGAGTCCGCCATGACATGCATACCAAAATGAAGGGATGAATTATTTAGCTCGGGCTGTCACTGGCTTTGTGGAGCTCTGCCTACCATTTTGGTCTTCATATTTATAGTCAGCAGTGGTCAAGTAGGTCATTCGGTGATGTCTGGAATTGTTGGGGCGAACAAGGAGAGGCAGGATGGGAACTTGAGCTGCATCAGCCACACACACACACGCACACACAGACAAATCACTCAGACACACACACACAAGTGTTCACCATGCAAAGCATGCATAAATACAATCTCTAAGCATCAGCCTTCTTGAAGTCCTCCACTTTGTCATTGCCGCACTTTATGGTGTGGCAAGGAGAGGGTCAGTCAGTGTCCCTGGAGTAGGTGAGGTCAAGCAGCCATACTGAGCTATACAGTGCCATAATAATACTGCGGCTAATAGTCATTAAGATCAGAAAGCCTTCAGGGTCACCTGATGTTTGTTTAGCAGAGATCGCACTGATAGAGGAGTGGTCTGCCTGATCATTCTCTGGGAATCTGATTACCTCTATCATCATCATTTTCTTTTGGCTGCTCCCGTCAGGGGTCGCCACAGTGGATCAACTGCCTCCATCTCCTCCTGTCTTCCGCATTCCGCTCTGTCACACCAACCACCTGCATGTCCTCTCTCACCACATCCATAAACCTCTTTGGCCTTCCTTTTTTCCTCTTGTCTGGCAGCTCCATCCTCAGCATCCTTCTCCCAATATACCCAGTGCCTCTCCACTGCACAAGTCCAAACCAATCTGATTATCTCCGTACTGACTCCATAGAGAAACTTGACATCCAGACCATGTCCCACTTCGCTGCTCTACAGGTGTCTGTCTAGCCCTGTGTCTCTGCTCCCACGTTCCCAGCTATCCTCCCTGTCTGGGCTAGACTCCACCCACGCTGAATTCCCTGTATCCTATTAACAGGCTCTGGATGGCAGTGGAGTGCAAAGTATCTAAGAGAGCTGATCTCCATGACAAAGGACAGACCGGTGGAAATGTGTGTTAAAGGAGACAGTCTTTTACTTAGATGGGCGGAGGGGGTAAATATTAATGGGATTTTACTGTCATGGGTCTTCAAAGGTTAGGTGATGAGTAAACAGACCATGGGGTGGGAAGTGAAGGGGAGTGGGAGTGGGAGGGTAATATTTCAGTCGGGTGTCCAAAGAATTAAAAGCAAATCAATCCTAATTGGACTTTAAAAATCTTGTGGTGTCTCCATTTCTGTCAAGAAGCAAACCAAAAGCGGTAGTAGAACCGGAACCATCGACCAGACCGCCATCAAGACCCATGACTCTGACCCTACACCCTGTCTCTTTGGTCTCAACCATTTAATGAACGGTTGTCACACTAAAGTGGAGTCTTGCTTTCAGGTGTCTGTGTTAGCACGCTGATGCTGCAGAGTAACTCAAACCTGCATGCGCACACTGAAGGCCCTCTAAGAGTACCTTTACACGCACTCGTTGTGCACCCTCTCACATTAATAACGCGCTGATTTAAACCCTCCCATTTGGTGCCTTAATAGCATCCTGTGTTGCATATTAGCATCATGTACGTGTGCAGGGGCCAGTGAGTAATGCAGTGAGATCGAACGTGTGGGTGGGAGTGTGTTGGAGCTGTTTGTTTGTCCAGCCTCCAAAGATATATAATGAAGCCATTGTTCTGCTGGAGCTCCCGTTTAAAAGGGATTACCGTTTAGCAAGTGGTCGTGGCCACCGTTTCTCATACGAAAACTGGAAGGGGCATTACACGTGCTGCCCCATAAGCTTGTTAACAATGGAATTCCAGCGCATGAATTTCTGGGATAAACCAAGTGTAAAAGAATCCAAGCATGAAGATCCCTTTGGAAAAAAAGGCAAGTTGAATGTGGGGGCTTAGAAAAGGGGGGGGGACTAGGCAGAATCCACATCCACAGACAAATCTTGTGACAGTCTGATAGATTAAGCCACTTGAAGTCGCATTACTCTCTCCGGCCTTTGACACATATTGTGCAGGGAATGAAGAAAAAAAAAGGCCGGATCCAACAAGTAGCACTAACAAGTGGCACTAAGAAATACTGCTAGCCTGCAGTCAGTGAAGCAGCCATGGTCTCCATAAGCCAGACGAGGTGTCTCGGTGTATGAAGGACCGTTACTGCCAGTAAGCACATTAGGGCTGGCTGAGGGGGGAGACACATTTCGCAATTAAGTCCATAATTGTGTCACTGTCTCAGATTTTTTTTGCTAAATTTTTAAGACTGGAGGTGAGACTAATGAACCCCGATTCCTTCTGAGGAATACCAATGAGCCCCGACAACTGAAAACCAAGGACCTCGGGACCGGATTAGAGGAACAGAAAATGGACGGCGGGCGGGCAGATTTAACGAATGCTGCATTTTGAGAATCTACCACCAGTCTTGGAGGCTGCAAGGGATAAGGTTTCCGCTGTGTAAGGACACAAGGGTTGGATCTTGGCAATGCAGCTCTCATTTGCACACGGACACTCTGTGCATCCCGATGATTTGTTAACGTCATCTTCTGAAGGACTTACATACTAGACATGTAACAAGCATCTTACTAAATGGCTGCTTCCTCAGATGCCACCTTTTTCCATCTCTCCCTTAAATTTGCACAAATGATGGTGGACCATGTTTTTTCTGGGGGGGGTGCTTTGTGTCTATACATCACAAATCAGAAAGAACAGAGAATTTGATGGTGATTGAAAAGACCTAGGTACCTGGTGTCTCAGCACATCACATTTTGAGGAGAAGAGTCTAAGGAGTCATCTTGTTATGGCACACTGCACCAAAACCCTCCAGGGGCACATGGAGGAAGATCATCAGAACCAAACAGATGCCTTTAATAACCTGCAGTCCTTAATTAAATGTTACACAAATCATGAATTTCGTATGTCACAAAAGCTTACAGCACGCACTGCAGGTCAACATTCTCTAATCAAAAATCTCATAAATATGTATATTTTCATATTATAACTCCAGATGAATGGTCTGGAGCCATGGTTTGATGAAATTGTTACCGCAACTCTGGATAGCTGGTGTAGAACTGCAACAATTACACAACTGCACCACAAAGACAGGAGACACACGGAGGTGCAGAGGTTTAACAATGTAAGTAACTGCTAGGAGGGTTATGCTGAAAAGAGGCCAAGTACCAGAATCACTACAGAGGGAAAGAGCAGTTCACGCTAGCAAAATATGGGTACAACATTGCCATCTATTGGAGAAAAAAGGTACAGCAGGGCTGGGTACCTCAGGGCCCACTGTTGAAAATGACATTGATTTTTAATTTCTGAGATTTACATCTGGAAATTAGCTTATTATTGATTATACATAACAGAACTGCAAATAAAAGTTTCACAGAAAAGCAGTACAACCCACCGATCCTGATGGTATGAAATACAAGCTGATGACAGTTTCAAAAGGAGACTGTAAATTTTTTGTGGGGTTTTGTGGTAAGTAAAATGTGTCATGATATTCAGCTTCCAGTTTATTCCTTAATTGGTATCCTTTCTTCACTGTGCTATGAATTTTGAAAATAACAATGTTTTTGTGTGAAGATTTAAAAAATGACAGTGATAACATTCGCCTTGATTCGTATCCATTCCAATTAAGTTTGAATTTCAATTTTAGTTTTACCAAAAAAAATCTCCCAATTGAATACTATGCTGCCATAATTGAAAGTAGTTCTTCAGTTGAATAAGTTGATCTATCTCCATAATCCTGACTAAGAACAATGGTTTGAAGATGGATGGATGGATGGATGGATGGATGGATGGATGGAGTAGAAGTATCTGTGAAAAATACCTTTTTTCAAAAGAGTTTGAAGTCTTATCTGTCTCTTCATTCATTGACTAATGAAGCAGTTGGAATACCAGACCTTTACCTTCATGCACACCTTACACAGGGTGGTAGTTTGATTATCTCTAAGTTACCCCTTGTGTGTGTATGTGTGCTCTGATAAACTGTCATCCCTTCCATGGTGTCCCCTGCCTTGTGCTTGCCGCTTTCAGATAATGACCCCTGACTCACCGAGAACCTGCACTGGATAAGTGGTTATGGAATATGGCCAAACGTGCGTTTCATACCAAACCTCACAATGTGCTGAGACTCCAGCTTACCAAAACGATGCTTCAGTTCAACCACACAGTGCTCTGGATTCTCAGCGTCACCTTGTCACTCGTGGCTCATCCCAATACATGGGGTTGGAGAGTAGGGAAGCCTCAGCCAGCTCCGTCTGCACAATGGCAGGATCATTACCATCAACAGCAGATGTCTGGCAGAAGAGAACAAACTGCCTGACACCACTTTCCCTCTCCAGCCTAGCACATTAATTAACAATATATACATGCTGCCAACTAGACAGCAAATCATTTTAATTTAAATTCGGGGGCAAATCTCTCAAGATTCTTCTCTGTTGCCTGGTTGCACAAAGCAAAAGCAGTGGTTTATCTCTCACCACCCAGAAGTTTATGCTTTTGGGAAGTGTTCTCCTCAGTGCTGTAGCTTAAAACCAGGCAGAGGAGTCCTCTGGTCTCCATACTTAACTGGCTAGTTGCAAACGCCTCCTTTTCCATTATTAACTTCTGATTGGCTCTTAAATTGGTACACATCTATGAGACTGCCAATCAGGAAGAAGCCAAAAATGCTGCTGGTTACTGTTAAACTAGGTGAAGTGTGAAGCTGTTTTGCTCTCCCAGCTGGGAGATTCAGTCCCACACACAGACTCCCTAACCTGATGAAATGCAGCTGGAAGATAATAAAAAAGACATATAGTAAACTCCAGGAGGAGCTACAGAATAGTATAAATAGCCACTAGCAAGCCATGGACTTCAGGCCAGAGACCTAAGCGAAATTATGTTATGTGTCAGTAGGGGATTTTCTGCTGGAGCTTTGAGGAGAGTATTTAATCTGAACTGCTCCAGTGAAAAATCCAGCTGTATAAATTGGTAAAAAAAAAAAAATTAAATAATAATCACAAGCTACTTTGAATAAAAGTTAAAGTGACTGACTCAGGATGTAATATTAATATTTTGTTGCTATTTGCCAACTTGCTAACTAATAGGAGAAAGGGAAACACTTTTGCTTGGTCCTTCCCATTGGTCAGATGAGCACTGTAGTGTCGTGACACTGAGAGCCAACCAGGAAGGAGTCGTAGTTTTTAAAAATGGTCAATGTACATATGCAGTAAAACCTTAGGTGATGTTCATTCATAGAAACATGGCTTGCTGGGTTTGATAAATTCACACTTCCTTTAGAATGAATACGTGTTTAATTAGTCATAGCATTAGCCAATATGAATTAAGTGTTGGATGGTGAGAGCTGGAGAATAATTAGGCTGAACTGATGAGCAGTAATTGGAAATTAGTCAGAATCACACTGCATGTCAGAAGGAAGGCTTCCTTGCTGCCCCTCCGTCGTTTATTTTCTGTGCCTGTGCATGGTGGGCCACCTTGATGAAGCCCATGGTAGGTAACCCAGTGGCTTCGTGAAAGATTTGTGGACCAGGCAGAAATGTCACTAGACACACCCTGAGCTATAAAAACTCCACAGTCCGCTGCGTCCTGTCCTCAGTAGCTGATATACATTGGTCCCTTGCAGCTTCCAAACCTTCTTCTGGTGCAGTGAAAGGAATCCATTTTCAGATTATCAGCATGTTGGTATCAACCTCTTTTAACATGATCAGCGGTATCGTGAACGATAAATGTAAACTGAATAAAAGTATTCCGAGAAGAAAACCCTGCTTTTGTAAACTGTGGCAAATACACACAAAGTCCATTTGTATTCACTGTATATGTTTACACTTTCTTCAAGTATTACTGTTTTGGTGAGCAGAACACCACATATTTTGTAGAAGCATTGATACCTAACTGATAGCAAAAGATTACTCTAAAGTTGAAGTCAGTTGACTTGATGGTAAGTCGTCCTAGTGGTCACGGTGACCCCAAGCCCAGAGTTTGTTTGACAGGAGCTCATGTTTACACTAAAAGGTCATACAAAGCGTCCTGCAAACCATGGTGCTCAGGGCTTGATTTAACTCCCACGGTCGATTAAAAAACGAAAAAGCCTCCGTTCTTCAGCTCCATGCCCGCACCGCCACCCGACCACACTCAGTCACTCATAGTTTGGACAGAACCAGTAAAAGTCAACACCCGGAAATTTATTATTTGACTATCTTAAGCTCAGAAAAAGAAAAAAAAAAGATCAACGCAAAAACTCGTTTTAAGATGGTAAATAATGGATTCAGTTTGAAAACCCAAACGAATGACGGATGCCGTACGCCTGTGTTGTATTTGCTCGCCGTATATCGCGTTGGACAACAGGGACTGCTAAGGAAATTAAATGTAATATGAACTAAGTGGCTCCGGTCGCTGCCCCATGCTACACGCTATGTGGCTTAAGATCCGCCATATCAGATTGAAGAAGAAACAAAACCTGGGGTCAAAACTAAACCCGCAAGGATTCCTCAGCTCAAGCAGCCGAGTACGGCTTCATGTAAACCGCTTTTGAAATCCTCTCTCACGAACACCCTCCCAATTATGTCAGTGAACAAAGCCGCTGTGTGTGGTGGACAAGCTCTGCTACAAATAAGCGAATTAAGTGACATTCTGCCATAAACACGCAGTGCCATACATTCTGGGAACTCAGTGTGGCATTTTTTTTTTTCTTTCCATTTATAGCGTGCCAAAGACACACCAAAAGGACTCACTGAACTGCAGGTTTCAATAAGATTTTTGATAAGGCCGTCGAGGGCATGCACTGTTTTAATAAGAATTCTGATAAGACTACGGAACATGTACTATTATAGGACAACTCAAGGTTGCTACGCAACAGTTGGCTGGAGATGAAAGGCAGCTGGGGCAGAAGGGGGTAGGGTTAATTATGAGAGAAAATCCTTGTCCTTTTCCTCCTGCCTTTTCGAGATTAGTATATCTTTTACTAACTATTGCGAAATATTCACTGCAGCCGACACTGCACGGGAAAGCAGTCGGGTGGCGGGAATTTTGGGGGAATATGTTTGTAAACAAAGATTAAGCTCTTCTATGAAGGGCTTTACTATATGCAGCAGGTGTACCGCCATGTGGTAGAAGTTTGGATGAAATGCCGCTTTCAGAAGGAAATCTCGCTGTTTAATAGCAGCCTTAGATATGCTTTTTTAATAAGTCATTATGCTATGGTGTGGATCTCATAGCTTGAAATAATTCTCTATTAAAGGAATATCTTAAGTTTATTTTTTAGGACAGGGCAGAAAATGTAGCATTCCCATCCAGCCTGATCCCGTTATGTACCTTTAGATGAAAATTCAGTCCTGGGTCTCTTGAGTTGGTAATGGGAAATACTCTGATAAAAAGGTGCTGGATAACAAGGCACTAATCAGTTGGTGAGGAGTAGCTAGTTGGTGGGGGTGGGGGGGGGGGGACAATGCTTTGCAAAGCAGGAAAAGAGGGAAATATAGGTAAGCGTATTAATGAATCCCAGCTACTAGTGGGGGAGATGTAGCGCTCATGAAGCTCCTCAAGTGATAGGATAAAGGAGGCTCTGCCTACCTGGAATGTCTCATTCCTCCATAATAATATTAGCGGTTGCTGGGTGCCTGTGGGAAGTGTAATGTGATCAGGAGTGACCTCCTGGGCTGGTGTTAACCTGTGCATGAGCCCTGACATCCAGACTGCGTCAGACACCAGACTTTCCCAGTAGATGAGAAACCTGCATCTGCTGGAAGTGGCACGGTGACAGCTGGGCAGATCCAAAAGCATCTGGGCATAACCCAGTGTAAGGGCTCACAGGATGCCCGTTTCCTTCACAGGGTTGGAGTTTATCCTGTTTCCATGACGAAGGGTGGTCTGATGCGGGGCCTCCCGTTTACCCAGTAGCCAGATATCAAAGGACAGCCATGGGGCATTTAGGGGGAAAGCAAAAAGAAATCAAACAAGGTTATCTTCCATTTGTGATCTGAGATTGCTTTATCATGTCTCTGAAAAGAAATGGTACCCCCGAAAAGAAACGCTGTTTCTCCAGGGCAGGCTTTTCTGTCGTCTTTCCTATTACTGTTGGATAATCCTAAAACACATAAAGGTCAAAAAGTGTGTATCTAAAAAAGACAAAATAAAAAACTCCATAGAAGAGAGCTGAACAAAATGTCAACAGAACAAAACAAAGAGCAAAATGAAATCAGCTTCTGCCACTTCAGTTCATGCCAGTGGGGATCTTCAAAGAGGCCCAAAAATATTCCATCTCTTAAACAGTTTCATTAGATGCAAGATTGTTCAAGTTTTGACAGATGAATATTAGATGAGCCACCTGAAAGCTAACGAGGCCTGATTGAGTTAGCTGGCTTTATACATGCCTGTTGTAAGTTTACTACGGGACTTGTCTTTCTTTATCAATGACTACAGGAAGTCAGAGGCTAGAAAAATATGAGCATCCCAAAAATAAAGTATTTAATACATTGAAAATGGTTGGTTGCACCTCCCCTTATTCAGCTGTGTTTTCCCTAAGCAACTTAAATATCTGAATAATCTGAAGGAGCCTGCCTTTACTCAAGGATACACCAGTAGAGTATCTTAATCTGAGGACATATTTTTGGTGAGTTTTCACTTCTGTTCAAAAAAGTCAAGTAACAGGCAAAGTATAATCAAGATCCCGGTGAATGAAATGAATAAATGTGCTTTTAAACATGCAACATATTCAAATGTATGTACTATTGCAAAAATGTATTTTCTGTATTAGGCATTATTAAATGTACTGTATTATTAATATTGCAAGAGGTTCGGTGGTTCGATGGATATCAATATAGCTTCCCACAGTCCAAAGAAATTCAGATGAACTGGCATCTGTATTGGAAGGTGTATGTGTGTATGTGCCCTGCAATGAGCTAACATCCTGTCTGGTCTGCTCCCCTGCTTTGTGCCTAAGGTCACCTAAGATAGGCTCCAGGCCTTCACGACCCAGTTCTGGACAGGAGATTGGAGGCTGGATGGATGGATGGATGGATGGATGGATGATTGGATAGCTAATATTGCACAATAGCAAATTGGTAGATAGCAGAGATCACATAGCAGAATTAAAGTTAACCAGTCAGATTAGTAATGACCAGAACACAAAGATCGCTCTGTAGGCAATGTGGTGGTAGACGTAAGCTCAGAATAAATGACAAGTGTCAAACATTTTATTATTGTTGAGAATGACACTCTCTCTTTGAGCCACATAGGGAAAACCATTTTATTGTAAAATTACCAAAAAATGTGATGATTCAATATTTGATAATGGTTTATGCAAAATAATCCACTATGATAAGCTGTTTTAAAAGGACAAACAGGCCAAATAAGTGAAGTATGTTTGCAGTGTAACTGGCATTAGCAAATGTGTTGCCAAGTTTAACTGCATACCAGGGACATTCTTGGTGGGATTGTCATTTTGTCTTTATGATCATTTTTCATAAGCCCTCCCAACGCTGTTCTCCAGGAACCAACTGCTACCAAACGAGGACAAGCTGAGGCTAATCCCATTACCCTTCTGGCCAGTTCCAGTCTGGACCAACACAAATTCAATCCCAGGGAATGAAATCAGATGACCCAGCGGGATGTGAAACGCAGCCCATCGTAAGCAAGGCTCCTGTGCTAATTAGGCCCCCAGAAACTGTCGGAAGACACTGTACAGCACCATATCAGCTCTAGGCAGGCCTGCGGAGATCTGGCGGCGGTGACCTAAATGCCTCCTGAGTTCTCCACCTTCCCTCTCCACCTGCTCCTGAGTGCTGTCTAAACGCAGGTTAGTAGGTGAGCTGTGGAAAACTCCACCTGTCATGAGTGGCCAGTGTTTGAATGTGTCCCTGCAGCAAAGGCATTTTAATGGCGTGAAGTGACCAAGGGCTGATATATTTTGTGTGTGAAATGAGCACTTTCATCTATGCTTTGAATTCTTTTTTAGCTGCCTCTGTTCTGTTTTGGGGTCTGGTTTACACTCTGTGAAGCTTTGGGTATATTATGGGATGTGTAACCACTTCATCTCCTGGAGCCAGACCACATTATACAATGGCACAGAGCAAACGTACCCCCTGTTCTTAATTGCATACATTGCATAAACGAGCAGCAGCTGACCTGAAGACATATTTCTGTATAATTTTGCAGAGGAAGGTGCTTAACTTCAAACAGGTACCCAGGAGAGTGGACCAGCATTCAATTTGCGTACTTCACAAGTTTTCCAGACAGCTTGGCACTTTCTAATGGTGATTGTGGCAACCAGTGGGGTCATTTAAAATGGGAATTAATCCCTGGCAATCCGTTTGCTACTTCTTCTGGTTTATTTCAGCTTCTGGAGATAAGGAGCCAGAAGGGAAGTTTGTCAAAGAGGTGCTTTGGTAATGTATTCAAGAGTGACTGTTTTTGACATTATCCTGACTCCAGAGACATTTTACCAAGACGTCTCGCTGAGTAATCCTTTTGGCCACCGTTAAGGTAAGAGAAATGGGTGACCTTTGACCCCTGAGAGCAGAAAGGGTCAACGCTGTATCCAGGGTAGCTGTGCCACCCGCTGTACACTCTTGTGCTGGATGTCACCCAAGCATTTCAAACCCTGCAGTAGTCCTGTGTTTATCGCTAAAGCTCGCATGTTCACCAGGTGCTAGCTGAGCATCCTTCCACACGTTTCTTGAGATGCCAGCTCACCGTCAATTAAATATGTAATGCTATAGTCGCTAATCATTTAACAGTTTGGCTCCCTTGAATGCGTTTATGTCTTAAATGCAGTGCTGTAATTTCTAAAAAAAAAAAAAAAAATCATAAAGCATGCCACATCATAAATGTGGTATGCCACCCAGTTTGGCAACACTTTCCATCCAGCCATCTATCCTTATAATCTACAACAGAGTTACACTTTCCCCATACAGAAAATGACAGAGCCAGCCAGCTAGTGGCTAAATTAGTAACAAGGAAGCTTCAGTGACCATAAACCTTCATTTGAGTTTTGATGCAGTCCCTGGCCACTCATGTATTAACATCCCTAAGCTAATCAGACCTGATGCAGGATCAATACTGACGCAACTGAATGCATAGCATAATTTTCTAGCCTGGTACCTTCCAGCTCTCTTTTTCATCCGTTTCACGAGTGCTGTTGCCATGGAGACCTCGAGGAGACTTGATTTTTCTCTCTCCATTTCTTCATCATTCTTTCATAAAAACATTGGAAAGTGAAAACCAAACAATCCTCTACTTTCCCTTTCAATTAATGTTTACCGTAACAAAATCCACCATTAAAGACAGTAGACTATGCTGTTTGATAATTCTCCCATACTTTAAGAAATTTTACAGGATGTTCTTTTGAAATGACAATTTTAACATAAAGATTATTTGGCTGAACATAAGGGCCATTAAACCCCAAAGTTTAAAAATTAGATTTTGTTTTTTCCTTTTTTGTGTATCCTTCAGTATTCAGTCATAAAGCATAACCAATGAGAGAACTGACATTCAGAATATCAGCCTTCCATCTCAGGTCATCGAGGACGATGTAATCCAAAGCTTTTTCTCTGGTCATTGTTGAAGTATTAGCTCTTATATTGAAAGTGCTCTTATACAGAAAATGCTGAGCCACTGTCATGGTCAGACTCTCAGCCATAACATGAACCAGTACAGATGACACTCCAGGTCTGGTTTATGACAGTAAAGCCCCCAGGGGGACACATGCTCTTGTTCAAAGATATGCAAACTACAGCCATGCAATGTAAATCTCAACCCCCCTAACATGGCTAAAGGGATTGATACCCTTGCATTTTATTCTAGTAATGCACCATACTTCCTCAAAAGTACTGAAATTAAAATACCTTTAGTTATCCAACATGCTTTTCTTCAATTTGCAGTGGAACAAAACAAAAACAGCAGTGAAGAGAAATTAATGCTTGCTTATTCTACAAAGATATTCATATACAACCTGAACAACACTATTAATATCCCTTAAAAGTTATTAACAAAATGCTTGCATTGTAGTTACCCATCAAGAAGACTATTGTCTTTTCATTAGCACAGCAGGTATCTTCTGTCGTGCAATGACTATCCTAGCCAGTTTAAAAGACGAGAAGTACTCAATCTACTGTTTATGGGCAATGTAAAGAATACAAGACCATCTTCAACTGATGTTCCTGTTACCATAGTTGCTAACACTGTCGAGAAGTTTACAGTCCATGGGACTGTAGCCAACATCCCAGGACGTGGCTGAAGAGGAAAATTGACTTAAAATTGAAGAGAAATTTAGTTTGAATGGCAGAGAAAGAACCAAGAAAAAGTTCAAAACAGATCCAAGCTGACTCTTACTCTCAAGATGCAATAGTTTTATGGCACACCATCTGGCGCTGTGTGAATGAAAGTGGCCTACGTGGTAAAAGTCCCAGATAGACCTCATTTCTTAAAAAAGCCTGACTGGAGTATACCAAAATACATGTCAACAGGCCACAGTCTTTGGGACAGACAAAAGATAATTAGAGTTTTTTGGTAAACCACACCAACTCCCTGTTCAAAGAAAACAAAACCAAGCTTTCAATGAAAAGAACACCACCTTTACCCTGTAAGATGGTGGCGTCTCGGTGATATTGTGGGGTTCTTTTGCTGCCTCTGGTACTGGCTACCTTGACTCTATGCGGGGCACAATGAAATCATAATACTCTCAAGGCATTTTGAAGCAACATAAACAGCCCGTTGTCCGAACACTGTGTCTCTTTCACAGGTCATAAGTTCACCTGCAGGAGAATTCCAAAAAAGTGCAAGGGTGCCAATCTTTTTGCCCATGCCCATGTCACCTGTTTACATGCTCAGTTTTCAGTCCTGACAGGGTCTGAGGAGTTCCAGGTTTCCAGAATGAAAGTAAAAGGCCCACAGCTGTGAAGCGCTGCCTCGTTGGACTCTTGTTATGTTATCACCGTTCCCTGTGGGAGGAAAGTAATAAGCGACGGTGGTGGTCCAATACCATGTGATATTTGAGGAGGAATGTCACCCAGTTATAGCAGCTTTGCCTACTGTCTACAGACTACTGGGGTCGCAAAATATTCCTCCATGCACCTGGCCTCTACAGTCACAGAAAACTGCAAAGTTCTCCACGCTTTTAATAAAGAAGTGTTCCCTCCCCATCCTCTCAAAAAGACCCTGCTGTTTGCTGAGAGGTTTATCCTTTAAAAGTGCAGGGATACTTACATGGGAGTGTTTGTATTACAGACCAGATTGAAGAAAAAAAAACCCAAACACCTTTTTAAGGTAGTGCAGACTTATGACAAGAAAGGGAAGATCGCCCGACTCTTAGCAATACAGGACATAGATGAGAGTGGGAGAACCCTTGAGGAGCCATGGACGAGAAAGCAGCTCTGGAGTAGACCTCCATTATCCTCATTATCGTTCCATCAGCTGGTCCCATACTAAGAACTCATCTCCTGGTCTTGGTTCGGCTGGCATCCCATCATGCAAAAGGTGCTGCATTGACCTTTGACCCCTTCCATCCCAGTCTGTTGTCTCTCTTTGGCCTGTCCTCTTTCTGTGTTGCTCTGCTTTTGCAATAAGGGTAAGTCATTCTGCTGCTTTTTTTCCTTTGCCTAGTTCGAAGTGTGGGTGTTCTAGTCTTTTGTGTTTCTCCTCTCTCTGCCAGTGAAACCGAAGTCACATGACCGCCGCAGGCGGGGAGCGATCAGCCGCGTGGCACTTTCAGTGCAGTCATGTGAGCCTGAGTGTGGCAACCTGTCAGCCATCCCACTGTGGACCCTCCCGGCTATTACAGGGGATACTTCTAACCTGCCGTTTTCACTAAAACAAATAAATCAAGTTGAACACATGTAACAGATAAACATGCCTTTTAACTTCAGACTGAACCCAATACATTTCAAACAACCACCAAGACATAAAACTCTGCACTGCACCAGGTAAACAGAAAATGCTTCTAAAATGCCATGTATAACTTCTATGAATTTTGTAAGTAAAAATCAATATATGACCAAAACTATGTAGACACTTCCCTAACATTACATTCCCACAAGCAGCCAAGTGGTATTAATAGTTTTCTGATCCTTACCTTACTGCTATAATAGCCTCTACTCTTCAGGGAAGGCTTTCCATTAGATGTTGAAACCATGTTGGCGGGATTTCACAGCATTAGTGAGGTTGGGTATTGATGTTGGGCGAACAGGTCCTTTTCTGTTTCTACGGTATACCACTTGACAACTGTTGTCACTTCTCGATGTTCGCACTTCACATGCAGTCGAGCAGGGCAGAAATCTGACAAAATTACTTGTAGGAAAGGTGGCATCTTGTGATGGTGTGACATTGAAAGTCACAAACTAATCCAGTATGACTGCTGATTGCAGAGCTGCCTACTTAATTATACACCTGTGTCAGCAATGGGTGTAACTTAATTAGCCAGTTCCTCTAATTAATATGGATGTCCACATTGTTTTGCCATATAGTGTATTTAAAGACTTCAGTTATACATACACTGCTCAGTTTGCATGGAGTCTGTTCTCCCTGTGTCTCTTGGGTTTCCTCCTACAGTCCAAAGACATGCAATTAGGCTAATTGGTGTCTCTAAATTCCCCTTAGTGACTGATTGTGTGTAGAAGAATATGTCATCCCATCCAGGGTGTATCCTAGTCTTCTGCTCTAAACTGCCTGAGATAGGTTCCAGCCCCCCCCTACCATGACCAGGAAAAGTGGTTAGAAGATGGATGGACTTTGATGATAATACTAAAGAAGATATTACATATCCATCCAGCCATTTTCAGTCTGTTTCTCCTGGTGAGGATTACAGTCGAAGGCAGTGTGATCATTTAAAGGTCTAATTCCATGCTTAGAGAAATACCACCCAAAATCATAGGTTTGCATTTAACACATCTAGCTTTAAAGGTTGGTTAGCTGCCTGATTAGTGCCATGCTACCCAGTTAGTACCACCTGTCCCTGTTAGTGCTTCCCTCAGGCTGAAGAGGGACACAAAGCCCTCCAGTGTTACACGCTCAGAGGTCTGCTCCACACCGCAGGGTCGCCGTTATCGTTCAGTGTGCTCTGGCTCCATGAGGCATTTGCTAATTAGGATTGATGAATCTGAGGTGGAAGTCATATGTTAATCATGTTCTCAGCTCCACCCTGGTGGATTCGAAAGAGTGACTCCACTCTCTCTGCTACCTGAAATGATGACATGCCTCTGCCAGCCGGTGTGAAACTAATAAAAATTATAACTTATTAGATGTAAATTACCTCTTGGTGAGGTGGGGTAGGGTCTTAGTAATTCGGACTTCATCCAGGTGGCTTGTGTCCTGCTGAATGTCATCACAAATCATATGATCCTGCTGATGATGTAGGTCCGTCCTGTGAGCTGATGGAGGAGCTGTAACTATACATGTCTGTTCAGCTGGACGCTTCTGTTCTGAATAATTTTGACGTTAGACTTGGCTTCATCGAGTTGTACAAAGCCATTTTCATGTCCAAGAATCCTTCAAAATAAGTATTTGAAGGAATATATAGGAAGATCGTAGGAGATGAGGGTGTCCAGTACTGTCTTTGTACTCTCCTGTGCAGTTCATGTCAAGTAAAATCCATTTATAAAGCACATTTGAAACAATTGAAGAAGTTGAGCAAAGTGCTGTAGTATATTAAAAGGAACATTGACAACATACGCAGAAGAAACAGCAAAGAATAAAAAACATGACCATGAAAGATTACAGCACAATACAACAAATAACCAAGACTCATGCTGGTTAAAAGTCAGAGAGAAGAAGTAAGTCTTTAGTCTGGATGTAAAAGTGGCCAAAGCTGGTATAAATCTGATGAGATGGAGAAGGCAGATCCAGAGCCATGAGGCAGCGATTGCCCCTAAGCCTAAGTCTAGACCTCAGCCTGACTAAAAGTAAATGATCAGAGGACTCCAGTGGTCAAAAAGGAATACAAAGGTACAAAAGATTAGCCAGGTAAGAGGGCACAAGGCCACTCATAGGCATAAAAGTAAACAATAACATCACAGAATCAGCCCTATTGCAGACCAGAAGGTGCCAAAGAAATGTTAAAATGGGTTAAATAGGGTCACGCTTGGGTGTGTTTGTAAAGAGTTTAGCTGCAGCATTCTGAATCAGTTGCGAGAGAGAGAAAGATGGCTAACTTCAATATAAAGTGAGTTACAGTAATCCAATCGAGAAGAAATGAAAGCATAAACCCTCTTCTCAAAATCAGTGAAAGAGAGAAGGGCTTGATCTTAGCTATCATTCTGAAGTGGATGAAGCTGGCAGATAAGCAAAATTTATCTGCTGATCAAATATATAAGCACTATCAAAAATAACACCTAGATTATTAGCAACAGGTCTTACTGCACAGTTCCAGTGGGCTGAGGTCACATCAGGAGCAATGATTAGGTTGGGGAACCCAAACAACACAATCTCAGATCTTCATTAAAATCAAGAAAATGTAATGACAGCCAAGATTTTAAGTCTTCACACAGTCCAGCAAAGACTTAAGGGTGTTTCCCCCCTTCAGTGGTAGGTAGATTTGCATGTTGTCTGCGTGACAGCGGAAAGAGATGCCATATTTGTTAAAAATAGACCCTAAGGGGAGCATCTACAGTGAGAAAAAGAAGGAACCAAGAATGGACCCATGAGGAACCCCTCAGGTGAGGAGAAGGCAAGGGAAGAACAATCACCAAGTCTAACTGAAAAGCCTGTTAGATACAACCATATCAGAGCAGTAGCTCATATGCCAACACACTGCTCAAGATGGGAAATGAGAATATCCTGGTCAACTACATCAAAGGCAGCAGTGAGACCGAAGAGAACAGGAACAACACAATCTGCAGAGTCACCTACCAATAAAAGACTGGTAAAACTTTTAAAAGAGTGTACTCTGTGCTATGATGAGCTTTAAAACCAGATTAAAATATTTCATAAATGCCATTATCCTCTTAATAAATCTGCAGTGGCAAGAGAATAACTGAACAATTGTCTCCAGAATTTAACATATAAATGGCAAAATAGATATTGGTCTAAAATATGAGAGAACTGTAGCACTAAGGTTTTGTAATAGTTCAGATTCAAGTAAAGTTTCAAATGGCAGGTTCTTTATTTCAATGCGTGGTGGAAGTAGGGACAGAACAAGCTAGTTTAAAATGGACAACAGCTACACCAGGTCTACGTCATCCAGGATTCCTCTCAAGGTTCCACCACACCTTGTGCCAGAGACAGTCAATCCATTAGCAATTTGGCAATTCCTGAAGGAGAATGACTCAGAGCAGGATGGCAACAAAAGACGGATTCTTAAAGCAGTTAAACATACTTAAGAAATATATGAGATAACAGCAAGGATGACAACTGAGGTATAAATATATGTGTTGTGACATGGGCAATCAAAGGATGGTTTGCACAACACCGTTAACCTGTCCCGTAAGACATATGGCTGAAAAATAAGACTTTTACTTTAATCATTGAGGGATCTGGTCCCAGTTCACTGTGTAATCGTAATGCCAGTCTTCTAGAACAGCAGGAGGATATACTGTATGGTTGCAATCACTGTTTAAGTGATCTACAAAATACCACACTGTTGTGATTAATAGTCTGTGAATTCTTTAGAATTATCTAATTCCTGTATGAATGTATCATGATTTTCATCTAAATGATAATAATAACTAAAGATTTATTTAACAATACATATTTTACATTGCCATATTTCATTAAAGAAATGGTTTAAATGGTAAGGGTCAATGTTGGAAAAAATATATGAACCCTGATAACCATAGTAGAACCTCCTTCATTGACAATAACCACAAAAAATGTTTTTGGTAGTTGTTGATCAGACCCGTGTAGCTGTTCAGAGGTGTTTTCCTGTATACAGAACTGTTTTAGTTCATGCATCTATTTTTGGTAATTATGGGTTCAGAATTTCGGTGGAACTGAGGTGAGGACTCTGAGTTGGCCAGTCTAAACATGAACTTTTTAGAATCGCTCTGTTCTAGGTTTTACTTGTGTTTCGGATCGTTGCATGTTAATGTTCTTTAAAGTTCTAGAACACAGAGGCATTCTGCCGGAGAATTTCCTCTTACAACTTGGAATTCATTGGTCCATCAATGTCCAGGTCCAGGGATAGCAATCAGCCCCTCGCCATTACACTCCCTTGACCGTGCCTCAAATTTCAGTTAAGATTTTGGTGTTGGTATTCAGTGTTTCATTTTCTCTAAACATAATGAGCTTCAGTGCATACAGAATTAAGTAAATGAACATAAACTTTAGTCTCATCCGTCTATGCTCCACGCAGTACTATATAATGGATTATCCAGGCTGTTTTAGTAAACGTGACAAAAGCAGCTATGCTTTTAGGAGTGCAATGCTCTCCCCCATAGTTAACTATCTATTTGTTCAATGTTTCTTATTGTAGACTCAACAAACCCAGACATTATCAAGTACAAGCGATGACTGCAGATCCTCAGCTGTCACCTTAGGGTTCATCGTCACTTGTTTGACGATTCTATGCCATGCCTGTGCAAAGATATTTGTAGGATACCCTCTTCTAGGAAGGGTAGGAACAGTGCTCAATTTCTTACATTTGAATGCTCTTTGCCACACTGCAGAGCGAAGTAAACCCAAGTTTTTTTTAAATCATTAATTTTCAACTTTCAGGCCGCTAGAAATCTTATTTGATCAGGCAATACTACACAAGAACAGAGTTTCATGCGAAGAGCATGTACTCAGACTTTTGTGGTTTTATATACACACCAGGACAGGTTAAACTCACACGTGAACACCTGACTCCAATTACCCTCATTTGAAGCAGTAATTATCCTAGAGGCTCATTTAAGTTGTCCTTCAATAAACTTCGTTGTTTAAACAATTTGTTTATGAAGATATGGCTATGAAAAATGTACATATTTGTTAAGACAATTTTATTATTTGTTTTTATTAATTAATTAGATGACGATCAGATCACATTTTAGGAGCCATTCAAGCAGAAATCGAGATACTTTCAAAGAGTACAACTACAGATTAACTATATTGTGTAAAATCCATACATACATACATACATACATTTTGTGGTGATGTGCCCAGTACTCCTGAATTCACTACTAAAATGCAGGCCTCACAGGACAATAATCACGGGAATAAAAAATCTTCAGCCCAATTTTGTTTTTTAAGGATTGGAGGGATTTATTGAAACCTGATCGATGGAGCGGTGCAGATTCAAAATAAATCAAGATAATACAATCCAGTGTCAAAAGAACACAAGGAAAAGGCATGCTTTCAGCAGCAGAGTGCCAGGCGTGACGAGGACCTGACCGCAGGCTCCGAGCTTCCAGCTTCACGCGCGATTCGCCAGCAGGTCCTGGGAGGGGAAAAAAAAACACCAGCAAGAGAAAGCAGGCGAGTCATTATCTCAGCGCCCCCGGCCAGAGAGGAGCTACTGCCACCGGCTGCTCTTCACCTCAACGGTCACAACAATCTCAACAGGAAAAAAAAAAAATTGATCCTTGTCCTCCCCACCGTGAAGAGAATGGTGGTGACAAAAGTAGCTTTTGAGAAATGAGGGCGCAGGGGGGAAAAATATAGTGCAGAAAATACAAAAGACGGCAGAGGGAACATTAAAGTTATAATTGCATTCAGAGTTTGTCATGTGTGACTCTGGGTCTGCGATAAACTTGCGCAATTCTAGGGCATTTCTGTAAATAAGGACTGTGTAACTGCTGTGCAAGAGTGTCGTTCCATAACAAATGGGAATATACTCGGGATTGCATTATAGGTTAATGGGATTGGATTACCATTGATTGCAAAACTTGCTTGGAGCAGGATGATTAACAGAAGCATGAGGCACAGGGTTGGGAGTTAGGAATATGGACTTTATTTGGGGACAAGGGTAGGTTTAATAAACCAATGAGAGAAGACTAAAGAAGAGATACAGAAAAAGACAAAGGGAAAGACAATGGGTCTTGGAAAAGGGAAATTATGGGATGCAGGGTCAGGAACTAAAGGCTGGCTGCAAGAAAACAGAAGTCAGTCTTCTATGATTGGTAATTAGACACATGGGTGAATGTGCTCACCTCTTAACTGTGCCTCGGCTTGGGACCACACCCACCCCCCATCTTTCATTAACATAATTATATATTAATTTCAGGTGTACTTCATCAGAGCACACCGGCAGATGATCTCTCACATGCACCATTCGCCACAGCATCAAAACAGCTGTTTCGGCTGCTTGACCGCACGTGAGGCAGGAGTCACGCCGTCGATAGAGAATCTGGCACCAAAACGAATATGGATAGACTCAGTAATTCCTCATGTGCTTCCCAAGACACCCCCTGAATCCAGAATTCGGGCGGACATCTCCCCGGTGACCCAAAAGCAGGCCTTTGCTCTACGTCGTAATGGTGTGTTTAACGGAAACGCATTTGGGGGAAGGCTAATGCCATATCAGTGTTGATATCCAGCTGAAACAAAGTCGATGGCACCGCAGAATCCAAGCTGCTGATTAAGAACATCGATCCAGTGCTCATAAATCTGGAGCCACCAGCCAAGTGAGGACCACGACTGTGGACTTGAGGAGATAAATAAACTGTTTGTCCGACATGCAAGGCTTTGCCCCCGTCCCTTAAGATACTAATTAGAGAAAGGTCAGAACGGATCATGCGTCACAAAACCATGCCGTGGTATTGGCTGACTTTACTGGGTGAGGGACCCAGCTGAACATGAAAGACATTATTAGGAAGTTATATTCTTTCAAGGACTTTATTGCATCATCACATAACATCCCCCCCTCCCCAGTATCAAAGAATATTCTCCTCAGATTTCATAACCTTTCTATAACTGTGAGGAGTGAATCTCCAGAGTGGGAGGAGCTTTGTTCTAAAGGCGGGGCTCTCTGACACTTTCACTGCCAGTCAGAAGAGAGTCTCAGTGTCACACATGAGCCCTGACCGGCATAATAGGGGTTGTAGCGGAGGACATTAAACCGCAGGTAGCAAACTACAGGCTGCGTGCTCGGTAAGGAAGTGGACTTATACCCAAAAAGTTTAGGTGCCAAAATGGACACCTTTGGCCTGAGGTTCTCGTCACTGCAGACAACATTTTCTGTGTATGTGTGGCCGTCCAGTACGAAAGCCAGGAAACATTATTGAGCTGAGGCAAGAAGGGAAAGCAGCTCAGTGAACTATATCCAGGCTTAGTGTACGTTTCAGTGGGCTCCAATCTGAGAGGAGAGGCAGCACCTTCATTGGTTTACACACTGACCAAAATGTACATGTTCATGGGCCTTCGCTCTATCAGGTGGTTGAAACATCCGACAGACTGAGTAGCAGACAGGTGGTATCTGCCCCCACCCACAACAACCCTTCCTGCCTCTCTGGGGCATGCATTTCCAGTACACGCTTATTTTCAGGATCAGCAGCTGGCTGGGTCCCCGCAAGGATACTGCAACATGCCACGGGCCTCTGGTGTTCCCCTGTGTCAGAAATGCCCATTCAGAGCAACGCTTGGGGTAAATTCCCCTGCAGAAGGTTAGGGGGTATGAAAGGAATCTCAAACAGCCCTGGGCTAACAAGCCAGAATGACCCCAGGGCATCCTAAATGGGCCACACACACAGGCATCTCCTTAGTGGTCTGTGATTCACTCGTAAGAGAGAAGCATCTCTCACACACACACACACACACACACACAAAAACTTGTTTACCTTTCACTGTGCGGACTTCAAAATTTCTATTTTTGCAACATATTGTTATGCAACATATAATTTATATAACGGTACTCATGAAACAAACTTCAACAGAAACATTTATTTGAAACAAAGCATTTTTTAAACTGACTTAAATATAACCTTAAAAAAGTTATATTCCCTTGTTGGGTCATTCCCACAAGTCTGTTATTCAACGTTTAGTCTGCTTCTGGGGACCCTTTCCTCTTTTTCCAGGAGGTCACAGGTAAACAGACATACACACAAACAGGCACTTCCACGCTCGGCCTTGTTCCTCGTGAGGACGGGCCACTCCTCTGAAGGCACTGCACACCCAGTGCTGACAACTGCTGACTCAGGTCCACCCCCTGCCTCGCCCCAGACATGGACAACGCAGAGCCTCGGGCTCCGAGATGCTGCCCGGGCCCTCGGAGGCCTCACTGGACCTTCGGACGCTGCTCAAACGCAGAGTCTGACAGGAGAAAGCATGGTTGCTGCGGCAACCGAGGCTCCGTTACAGGCTATGCCGGCTGTCTCCACAAATGAAATAAATATTTTATCAAGGCCCGACGGCAAACTTCCAATTACTCTGCTGTCAAAGGAGAGAGGAGCT
Source organism: Gymnarchus niloticus (assembly GCA_009936485.2). Classification (NCBI taxonomy): domain Eukaryota; kingdom Metazoa; phylum Chordata; class Actinopteri; order Osteoglossiformes; family Gymnarchidae; genus Gymnarchus; species Gymnarchus niloticus. Next base: position 327,053 of record JAACJT020000090.1, on the reverse strand, counting down.
GACAGGCCGTCAACCAAGGACTCCCTGTTCATTAGTAGCCGACATGCTCAGACACACACACACACACACACACACACACACACACACACACACACACACACACACACACACAGCAGCACTGCAACAAAATCTCTGCCTAAGCAGCTACATAAACACTAACAAGCATAGCCCACAACATAAAAAAAAACAGAAATAGAAAAAAACCACAGGATATATCTTTCGGATTAATGATTTCAGTACCATTCTTTTCGGAACACCTTGAGCGTTGCGAAGGGAGGAGAAAAATAACCCACAAGGAAAGGCGGATCCGGGAGAAAGAAGAAAATTTTGTGGTAAGTTGGGTAAAACCTTACCCCTTCGGAGAATGGCGACGTGATTAACATGCACGGGTTCCCTGTGAGCTGGCAGAGCGGCAGCTCCCCAAGGTGAGAGAATGAAGGATGAGAGAATTAGGAGGCAGGGTGACTTAGAGGAGAAGGACTGGGCTGCAGGCCAGGAGAGACCTATGGAGCTGGAGCCTGCTGGAGAGTGAGGATTAGAGCCGGCCGGCGCTGTACGACCAGGCGCTCGAGAGCTTCTCTGCCAAGGAGACGCTGAGAGGGGAGCCTGGCATCAACCGATTGCGAGTATCGGATGATGGCGCCACCTGATGGACGCAGGGGCGTGTTCTCTGAGCGACGGCTGAGCAACAGCAAGTCCAGGGGGCAGGGCGTGAGCTCGGAGCCGCGGAGCCCAAGGGTGACCAGACAGGTGGAGCTGACGAGACCCGGGGCTGGAGAGGACAATGCGGCTGTTATCCTCTCAATACTCTGGCGTGCCGCACTAGCTGCTAAGCCAAGGCGTGGCTCCCGTTCCCCAGTCTGCAGAGGAGGGGGTGTTTGTTTTCCTGGGTCCTGGACGAGAGCTCTGGCTAAACCGCAGCTCCGGCCTCGCACACCAAACCACGGTAACCGACACAGAGGCTCAGGGAAGGAGGAGCATGTGCCATCACTGAGTCCCTGACTGAGAACACGGCCCTGAGGTCGCTCCTGTCAAAACAAGTGGCCCGTGAATACCTAGACATACAGTCCAAAAAAAAAAAAAAAAAAAAAACTCCCCATAACAAAAACAGCACCACTGGTCTATGATCAGACATTAAAATAGGTCACAGCTTAAAGTTAAAGAGGATGACGCATTCTTCTCACGCCGCAGTACTGCCACTGTGCTGCTGAACATGCACCTTGAGGAAGAGCCGGTGAAAAGGAAGCGGGTTGGTCTTTTTTTAGAGCTCACTCGGGAGAGGGAGGGGCGGCCGGCGTGGCAGGTAAGGGGAAGACGAGATGCATCCTGGGCCCAGAGACCGGCCGTTAGACACAATTACCCCATGCAGCAAGTCGATGTCAGATAGTGGGAGCGGGAAAAACAGAGCGTTTAATAAGGTGGTGCAAATTAGAGACAAACGTGGAGGAGAAGAAATGGGGGGTGTGATCTTTATGGTGTCAAACAGACAGCTACTTAACCGAGACGTGAGGTATGGATTGCGAGTTTCTGGGCAGGACTCCATTAAATGCGATCTGCTCTGGCGGCTGCAGACAGGAAATCTTTGGCACGCTTCAGCCCAGCATGCCGCCGCACTTCCTTTGAGTGACGCAAGCCACGGCAGGCGGTTCATCCACGCTTATGCGCCACTGAGCTTGAATCCCATCTTCGCTCCTGCCACGTTAAATGTGCCGGGCCGGTTCGTCCTCAGCGTCCTTCCGGCACGTCACGGAGGAGGACGTGTTCAGTGTGCGAACAGTCAACGGCTATCAGAAGGGCCACTTGAAAGGAGCCGAGGGTGCGAGCGGAGAGTTCTTGTCTGCTAATTCCACAGACGAGTGTTCCGTTGGGTACAGGACGGGGCCAAACAGTGTCGCCATCAATACAGTGACGTGCGCTAGAATTGTCAGGTCCTAAAAACCGAACTCGGAACACGAAAGTGAAAAGAACTCAACAAAGAAATTCACTTTAATCTACAACACTAGCAATCCCCATGTAATCCACTGGTCCCATCCCCATCTACGATAGAAATATTATATATTATATGAGTATTTCCATTAGCGCACAGTTGGCCAGTCGATCTAAGGATGGAGGTGTCCTGCTGGTTGCAAACTGACATGTTAACACCCCATCTACCTTGGCATGCCGTCATTACAAATCTAATCTAATGAGTAATTACCGGTCCCTGAATGACTACATATAATACATCAGTGATGGTGATGACTACTTTAACAAGGAATGCACTGCAGTATTAAGTAGGGAGAAGCTTAGCATTATACCAAATACTACTACATCATGCTCGGAGATATTTTCCCAGCTACTTGTGTCATTATTCATAACTGCACTAGATCTGAGAAGTCTGACTTGATGTAGCTCACCTCACAATCCATTTCTCAGCTGACTTTTTTTTTATCTAAAGTGACAGCCACAATCAGCTATTCAGAGGACCCTTTTTATGAGTGTCAGTGTTTCATAGCTGTCCGCGGTGCACCTGTCCACTATGTCGATTCCTGAACACAGTCTTCTGCAGGGTGACAATTCTTTGGGTTTGATGGTATTTATTTGTAGAGGGACTCACTTTGTCGCAGATGTGTCTGACCCCTACGTACAACACGACATACAGTAAGTGGCACTCAGACAGAGAAGGCCACAGCTCCATTATTTCCGTTATGCTTCTCACGGAATGTTCCGTAACATTCTAAAATTTGTCATTGCTTTCTCATGACAGTAAAGCCACAAAGGTCCGATCTTGTTTGGATGCTGTAAACCTAGACCTGAACCCTGTTCCCGAACGAAACCTTTGGCACAGCAGACGAAGAGTCCGCCTTTGTAGAAACTCACTGGAAATCATGCGGTATCACATGTGACAAGCCGTGCATGTACTGATGTTAACATTGCACTCCCTTTGTCACGAGGATGTTCATCTGGACCACCTTTCGTCTGGACCACCTTTCGTCTATGTTATCCTTCCATCATTAACAACTATGCCATTTCGCTCCCAAGGACAGCACACCTCCTGAACGGCTGTATTAAGAACTAGAGAGGCAACACACAATTCATTACAGTCCACTGTGTCCACACATCATTAATTATAAAATCAGTCAATGTCATCTGAAGTGGGACTGGAAGGCATGCAGTCACATACATTATTGTCCATACCCTAACTTCAGGAAACGTTGCAATGCAGAAGTGAGAAAATGTCGCTCAACGCAATGTTATAAAACCACCATAACACCCACGACTAACTTTGACAGAGACGGTCAGATTGCAAAACAGCTGGCCTGGGCCCATCTGTGAACAAAGACAGACAAACTGCCGGTCCTGACTGACCGCTGTGTGTAAGACGTCCGCTGGAGAACATCATTACCTCGCCATTGTAAAAATAAAAGAAATAAAGCAAAGTGATTTCTGTATCAAGTGGCTGATAAAAACAAAAGAAAAACACGGGCAATTCGCCATTCCAAGTTTCAGGAATATGCCTTGTAACTTGGAATGCTGAATTGAAATCTGTGTAAGAGATCGATCTTGGAATGCAGCTGAACAGTCTTCTGCATAATCCATTGACCTGGAGAAGCATTCAAGCTCTGTCTCCAGCTCACTCTGCTTCACACACACACACACATCTGCCCTTTCCAGTTCCTGCCTGCTTATAACACAGAGCTCCAATGCATCGTTAAGCCCTCGCTCCATCTGCCGTTATCAGGAGAGTACGGGGGGGACGCCACCTTCCAAAGACAGCATGGAAGACATCTTGCAAAGGTGATCTGTTCAGATACATTGTGTCTTCAGGTGATGGACCTTTTCAGGAAGGCCCACGATCAGGTCACGAATTGCAGTTTTCTCCACATAGCCTGATCTACGGCTAAACACCACATGGGGCGACCAACGATCCCACGAGTGGGCGAAGAAAAGTGGAACCACGTTCTGGCATCGACGACAGGTGACTGCAGATAGGACAGGAACAATGGCAAAGAGTCACGAGGAAAACCCAGAAACCAGGAAAAGCCCCGATTCATTTCAGGATGGTCCTACTTTGTGTCCCGATACTTCAGAAGAACAAGCATTACCTCTCGACCAAGCTAAACTACGCTGCTCAACCTAAGGAGGAGACATCGGTGTTCCTCCTGAATGTGTGTGGAGCAGCTTTCACTGCTGGGTCAGCAGGGGGTGTGCTCTTGGCTGTCAGCAACAGTGCCCAGAGAGGCCCCGCTGTAAGACCCTTCAGCAAATTACTTGGATAAGCAACAGAAAAAAAACACCTCAGAAGAACACACCTCTGAGCAAGACTACAATAACAGACTGCTCAGAGACGTTCTGTCACCATAATTGTCCAAATTATTCTCAACTCAAAAATGAGCTCCTGCAGCCCCCAGGGCTTTTTCCCTTTCTTCACCTACCCCAGCGCCTTCTACCGTACCCGCCATGACGGGCACATCGAACCGTGACCCGCAGGTCTACGCAGCCCTCCCTGCATTTCCCGCCAGTCACCCATTAGCTGGCCGTTGGTGCAGAAGTGGCTGCCACACAATGCGGATTAGTGGCCGTTGGCTGGTTCCAGTGAGGAGTCAGCCCCCCCCAAGCCCACCCAGGCTCACGTGCTAAATTTTTGCCTGGCGCCAAAATGGACTCATTGGCACTCCAGCAGTGACAAGTGGCTCCTTCACCCAGGGAATACTGTCCAGTCGATACACCCCTATTTTACCTCGCCAGGCCTTTTTTCAAAGGCTGCACGATAGAACATAAATAATAAAGGGCATACACCTCCAGGCTAGGCAGTGTCGACAGCTCAAAATTAATATGGGAATAACAACGGGCACAGCAGCAAGATCTTTGCTAAACCTTCTCCACCAAACGTTACACGTTATACCTTAAATAATCCCTGGACACCCATGAGATCATAAATTGTCTGCCCAGCCTGAGTAGCCAAGATCCAGGCGGGCGTACGATATGAATTACCTGCGAATCATAATGTCGGAGTCTCTCAAGAGTCTGGCATAGCTGGGCGAACGCACTTTGAACTGTGAAACGCAGGAAGAAACCATAATTAGCTGCATTTGGCTTCATTTTAATTCTTACGCAACACTGAGATTCCTGCTCTTTTGTTCATTAACCTCTCAAGCCATGATGTATATCAAACAACTTATTGGGGAGCAAAAAAAGGAAAAACTATCAACTCATTCAAAAAGGGTACAACAAAATACCTTGCTAGTAGGACACAGAGTGTTGAATTTAGCATAGGCAATGGGCTGTTTAGCATAGGGGACATTGTGTTCCCACAGCAGGACCCTGGAATGACTGCTTCTCCTCCGACTGAGGATTGTGGGGACACGTTAGAATGTGTATTGCACTATTTCTGAGATGCATGGGAGCTCTGAACACAGAGCGGTTCTGCACCTGAATGGTGAGTGGGGTGTGAGTTCAGAGAGCCATTGGACAGGCGCCCCCCCGCCCAAACCTTTGTCACCCAATCTCTTTTTTCGTCTTTTGCCTCCGTTGCATGCAGCAGAGGTATTTCCTGTGATATTATCTGCACTCCCCACCTTTAAGGAGAAAAGAAACACTTTGCATTGAGGGAGGGGGGCAGTGAGAGAACTGTCACTGTCTCATTCTGAGAGAGTGTCATTGCGATTGACCAAGGTTCCCCCATTGTGTTATGACCAAAACCCTTGTGCCAGTCTGAAATGGTTTTCCCACCTGCCTGTCAGCTTTGAATGTCTCTAGAATGCTTTCTCACAGTGACGGTATTCCAGAAAAGGAGCTGAGCGGTTCAGTCAAGGATCAAAGGTTTAATGCTGGAAAACACTCTACTGTGACAGCTTCCTGTTTCTTGGTATTGTGAAGTTTAATAAGAAGTAAATGCTTTCACATCCTGGACAAAAGAGAACAGCTGTTTTCTACTTTCTGCTGCATATTAGTAACGATTAGCAAGCATATTAGCCATATCAAATTCAGAGAGAACCCTAGACACATTAACAGATGTGAACTACTGCAAAAGGAAGATTGTGATGTTTCATGCCCAGAGTATGAAGCACGAAACGTTCTCTCTTTCCAAACACCCTTTAACGATGCACAGAAACAGTGGCCTACCATGAAATCCAGGTTTATGTCTACACCTTCACCCATCTTGCTGCTTTGAGACTGTTCTGGAACAGAAACCTAATGACGACGCAGTAAAACGCTGGTCGTAAGGTGTTACGGATGGAGAAAGGTGAACTGGTGGGAGGGCTGGAAACGCGGTGAACTACGAAACACACTGCATTCACAATAAGCACTTTCACCTCAGCTGCGAAACCAAAAATGTCCAGGAATGGAAGCATGCGGGCTGAGGAGAATCTAGAGGACTTTGTCATACATCGTCCAAAAATGTACCTCTTTACCTTTCACCTCTCATCTGAAGGGGGCTGAGGCTGCAGTGAATCTGTCAGGCTTCAGCAGGGACTCGGGGATCACAATTTCGTGACACCATGCACTGCAATCTGCGAGCATGCTGGGAGATGGCAGCACGGCCAATCTCACGCCAAGCAGCCAGAATACAAATATAATACCGAGCTGGAGCACAAGGATAAAAAACAGGCTGAAAATCCTATTAAATTACAACCACTACGCAGTGCATCATCCTCTATTACATGCAAACGAGCAAAAAGTCTATTCCAAATTAAAAAGGAATGAGAGTCTCTTTCAAAGGATCTGTCTGGGGAAATGTCCACTCTTGAGAGGCAGATGCATTGCTGGAAATAAATAGTAAAGCTATTTTTCTAATTATTACTTGAATATTCGCTTCTACTATAATTTGATACTTCTAATGAGATGGACTCCCGTCTCCAACCGTCTCCACTCATTCTGAACAACTTATGTTGTATGCAACTTGTGCTGTACTTTGGGGGCGGAAAAATGGCCATTTGTGATACCTGACATTTTGTTATCAATATCAGAACAATATTAAACCTGAAATAAAGCATAAAGTGTGTGTCTGCAACATTCAGAGACAGCCAAGCCTCCATGCACACATGCATACACGCAAACACACACACACATACATGCAAACACATGTGTTGTTCAGACTTTCACACCCATTCTGAAACTAACTAGGTTGCCCTGATGCGTCTGGACCATGCCAGTGTCAGTTCATTATTCTGAAGCAGGATGTATGATATTCCAACAGCAGGGGGCAGAGCGGTTAAAGACGTGGCTGTCAAGAAGGCCGGTAGGTGACAGGGGCCAGGAGTCACTGGGGAGCATGATGAGGATGGGCCGGACGATAATCAACTGGTTTGCATTCCCTCGACTGACGGTCTCATATGCATGACAATGACAGGGGTGTGACCGCTCTGACTAAGCGGTCAGGAACGTGTGCGGCCAGAAGGGAGGGGCCCAGCAGAACAAAGGGACCCCACAGAATTGCAGAAATGTCAGCCACCTGACACCCAGAACAATGTGACACTTTGAATGGAGAAACGATTCATGCTCAAGCCCTTCCCAGATAGTCTGAACCAGGAAGTATGGGTCTCGAGGCCACCTTTTCGAATAAAGGGCCCATTTCCACAAAGGCTTGCCAAAGCTGGAGCAGCGGCCACACAGCAGGAGGGTCGTTCAAAGGACCCAAAGACGGCAGCCTTAACCTGGACCGAGCCGTCGCCCAGTTTGTTTAACTAAGCAGGTCATGTTTGCCTGAGCACTGCATCATGGGTTAAAATCCATTCAGAATTTCCTATCATACAAGTAGCTCCATTTATATTTTACTTATTGTTGCTTTATAACTGAGATAATATTGACAAGAAGAGGAATGACAAAGAACAAAGGCGTCACAGCGTCGTGAAAGAGTCTGCAGTTGAACAAATTTTCCCCATAGACGGTTTGAATCAGTTTGTTTCCAAGACATAAACATGAAAAACACACACCCAAATAAAACATGTTCAGTCACCTGAACTCTGGCTTTGTGTCGCTGGCACACAGCCCATCTGGCATCTTGCCTTTAGAAATTTCTCTACAAATCAGGCCTCCATCCACTCAAGCACTCATACAACTTCATAGACTGGTTCACTTTTGGCTGCATTCTTAGCAGATTTAGGTCCAGCAGAGTTATATTTGTGGTAGTTCTTTTCTTATAGTGATCCAAGGACCCTTTTCTGAAAGAGCATCCTTTATTGGCGATGTGGCTGGGATCCTGACCCACTGTGTGGGACATGAGGGTTCACAGCTCACTGCTGCTGCCTTCTTTTCATTTTCATTATTATTACTGAGTATATTAATCGCCAGCAATATCCAAATCAACAGGCAGAGCTTTTTGACCTGGCTTTTTCCTGACGGTAATCGGGGCCATTTACCCACGAGGAGGGAAATATCTCTTCCCTCCACTGCTTCACACCTGAGGTCCTTCTGCTGCCTGGAGACCCGCAACTTCGAGGTGAAACCCGTGTTTATTAAAAATATATATTCATTTCCATATACCCGGAATGACTTAGGAAAAACCAGCACGGATATTAGCCATTATAATAAGGTGTGCTTTTGAAGTGCATCAGGAGTCCTGCACAGCTCAGGCTCAAGCCGCTGTCACGGCATATGAGACACGAAGAACGGTTATTGACATGCGAGTCAGACACCACGATCCCGTTAATGGACTTGGGAGTCTAAGATGAGACAGAGATGGATCGGCCACGTTGGTGTCAGCTCTTCATCCAGTGAGGATGTGGTGAAGCATGGCACAGGTCCCCTGCTCCTTTACGGTCCTGCACCGAAGATGGCTAGGGTTGGTTGGGGAGGCCGGGGAAAAGACTGCTTGCCTGGCTTCCTCAGGAAGCACTCAAGTTACCATCATCTTTATTTCAAAACTAAACCCGTGCTTTTCAATTTGTACTGGGCTTTTAACACAATCCTGCACCCCCTCCCATTCATTGTGTGAAAATGGTACTGGACAGACTGAACCAAATAAAAAGCAGAGTTTTAAATGTTATTACTCAAGCAAGAGGGCATTTTTAACATCAGAACAAATTGTGACAGAGCCTGATTTTACACACTGTATATATACCAGGAAATCGACAAATATATTCTCTAAACAGCAACTGCGGGGAAGAAAAAAAAAAAAAAAACTGCTGCTGATTTGCTGTTGATTTCACCATCATGAATGCCATTACAGGCAGTGATTTCTCCTATCTCCAGCTGAACATAACTGCTTTATTGATTATTTTACACAACCCCAAATCAGAGAGTTGGGACGGTATGGAAAATGCAAATAAAAAAAAAAAAAAAAACGCAGTGATTCTTAAATTGACTTTGACTTTTAATTCATTGCAGACAGTTTGAACCCAAGATATTTCATGTTTTGTCTGGTCAGCTTCGCTTCATTTCATTTGTTAACATACGTCCATTCCTGCATTTCAGGCTTGCAGTACATTCCAAAAAAAATTGGGATGGGGGCAATTTAGGGCTAGTAATGAGGTAAAAAAATTAAATAATAATGTGATTTCAAACAGGTGATGTCAACAGGTGATTGTAATCATGATTTGGTAGAAACGCAGTATCCACAAAAGGCTGAGTCTTTGAGGAGCAAAGATGGGCAGAGGATCTCCAGTGTGTGTCGACAGATGTGTGAGAAAATTATTGAAATGTTTAAAAACAATGTTCTTCAAAGAAAGATTGCAAGGGATTTGCATATTTCTCCCTCTACAATGCATAATATCATTAAACAATTGGAGGAATTTCAGTGCGTAAAGGGCAAGGGCGCAAGCCTAAGCTGTACCCCCATGATCTCCGATCCCTCAGATGGCACTGCGTCAAGAACCGTCATTCATCAATAGCTGATGTAACCACATGGGTAAGGGATTACTGTGGCAAACCTTTGTCAAGCACAGGATTACATTCACAAATGCCACTTAAAACTTTACTGTGCAAAAAAGAAGCCTTATGTTAACCATGTCCAGAAGCGGCATTCACTTCTCTGGGCTCGGAGGCATCTGGGATGGCCCATCACACAGTGGAAATGCGTATTGTGGTCAGACGAATCAGTATTCCAGATCTTTTTTGAAAGGAATGGATGCCGTGTGCTCCGGACCAAAGACAAAAAGGACCATCCAGACTGTTATCATCAACAAGTCCAAAAGCCAGGGTCTGTCATGGTATGGGGTCGTGTCAGTGCCCTTGGCAAAGGTAATTTATACTTCTGTGATGGCAGCATTAATGCAGAAAAGTAC
>JAACJT020000090.1:291932-315639 GCA_009936485.2 Gymnarchus niloticus | reverse complement strand
GAAGGAATGGCAACATTACAAAGTGGTAAATGCTTTACCATCCCAACTTTTTTTTGGAATGTGTTGCAGGCCTGAAACGCAGGAATGGACGTATATTAACAAGTAAAATGAAGCTGACCAGACAAAACATGAAATATCTTGGGTTCATACTTTCTGCAATAAAATAAAAGTCAAAGTAAATTTAAGAATCACTGCGTTTTTTTTTTTGCATTTTCGATACGTTCCAACTTTTTCTGATTTGGGGTTGTAATTCCTGACAGGCACTGGCTTTCCATTATTGTTTTTTGTCCTGTATCATACATAGTGACAATATTAGACATACACACAAATATTATTTATTACTAAGCACAGAGCACAATCTGGGTCACAGATGCCATCTAAACTAAACTGAAATTCACCCAAACATTTTGTTTTTTTTTTTTTTTTTTTTTTTTTTAAACTGCTGGTGAAATTTTAGATAAAATTTTTATTTGAAAGCCAAGCACCACTTCTGGTTTACCATGAGAAGCGGAGGTCAAACTGGGCAGTGTTGTTATGTTTAAAAGCGGAGCTGTGTTCTCAGGTGTGGCACCCCCTTCCTGTGTGGAGGGGACGTTATGATGCCAGGGAGGTTACCTACCTTTCTGGCAGCGCTGACACACAGCATGTACTCCTTGGCCAGGCTGGAGCAGCTCAGCGTCCGATTGTGGTTCTCCCGGTAACAGTCCAGGATCTGGGCCTGCAGGCCGCTGCAGACTGGCATCGTATTCCTGGGCCTGGGGGTGGGGTGGGGAGGGGACAGACGGACCGGTCGCAGGTCAGCACACACATCTGCACTGCAAAGAGAGGCATGAATGCTTTTCAGGGTGGTGGGGGTACAACTAACGAATCTGTGTGGGGTGGGGGTGGGGGGAGGCTCTATGGGTCCCAACCAGCAATGGTATTAATTACCGGTGACTACTGGAAATTCTTTAAAAGGGCAACTGCATAACTTCTGCTACTGGAGCATTTCTCCAAAGGTCTTACATGAGGGCTTCAGTTTCGTAAATCCATCCGGGAATTCATATAAAAGAGAATATTGTCACTACACACAGACAATGGTCAGCCTATCCTTTAAACACAACCAGTCAGGGTCCAGCAGAGAGTGCAGCACAACAACGGAGATGCAGAAACTCGAACCCAGGACTTCAAACATGTGACGTGCGCTCTCTATCACTGGGCTACCTTCTCAGCTTGTAAAGAGCATCAATTCGATAATGAGCTCGACTGTTGCAGCACCAGTGACGTAACTATGCACTTTTTTCATGTAAATATGCTTTCATACCAGCATCAGCTTAATGGTAAAGTGTAGATTATAACAAAAAAGGCTACATGAATAATGAAATCTGTCACATAATTTGAAGGGTGGCATTAGAATAAATGATTAAATCTCGCCCACTATGTTTTCCCCCCCATTCCAGTTCAGTTCCCAAAAATATGCCTGGAAACATCAGCGTGTCGGCTGCTCTGGTCTGCCAGCAATTTTTCAACGGTTTCAGCACGATGCAGGATGGTTGGAGACAACTAGAGAAGCTGCTCGCGAGCCTAAGGAATGTCCCTAGAGGGCACTCACGCAACAGACAGAAAAAAAAGCCCGTTGTATCCCGTCCCCGTCAGTAAACCAGCAACAGCAGACCTCGGAGTGAGAGGATGGGGGTCGTATTACTTCGGCTACTGGGCTCTCATTGGGTTACCGCATGACTGAAGTAAGCCCCACCCACTGCAAGTCTTTTATAAGCTTCTCATCCAGCAGGTGTCATCACCCTGAAAGAGCACACTGTCTGAACCTATGGTGGTGCTGGCACTATCTAAATATGGGTCCTTATTTTTTAACCCCCTCCAGGACGTCACACCTGCTCTGTCTTGAATTACACGCATGAACAAGATAGCATTTAGGTTAATGACACAAAGCTCACAGGTCTAAAGCACTAAGCCGGAGCTTTTAAATCTCTGCCATCCCAGCACTGAAGATCCAAGGCTCATGACTGTGACACAAGCCTCTGTTTCTGATGTGATTTTTATTACAGTGTTAAATTCCACCATTCGTTAAAAGAAAAACATGAACGAGGCTGACATCTTACCGAATACTAAGCCTCCCTGTCAGTTTACATGTCACCGTGTCACTTGTCAGATGCCACTGCTGCCAAGCAGATTGTCATTAGCAAGTGGCAACTCTTATCTCAAACCCCACCCCCCCTTGTAATTACACACCTATATACGAAACACACCCACCTTCACAGCAGCATGATGGCAGAAAGCCAAAACTGCCCCCAGAACCTGACCCATAATTCCTGGCCCTCAACCCCTGGAACCCCGGTGATTATGCACGTCTTCTTTGGTCAAACCCCTTCCACGGGTCCCCGCCTGAATTACGAGGGAATGCGGACTCAGGAAAGTGCGTGGAACTGAACTAACGGACGAGAAAATATTCATTAATACAGCAGGCAGACGGTGATGTACGATGATGAAAAACCCAGAGCACAGACTGCACGTAACCTTGGCAACCTTTTGGTGGGGGTGTCAGCCACGGCCCGTTAGACATGCGGAGGGATCAAGCCCTCCAGAATGCTTTGGGTGGCTCCAAAGACACTCAGCAATGCCTCATAAGGCACTGTGTTCAAAGTGGCTGAGATTCTGTTTAATGAAGGTTTTTAAGCACCTGTGTTAACTGATGCCCCTGACAGCTACTTGGCATTACATTTACTTCTACTCATTGCAAATGATAAATTCCCTAAGAAAAATCACAGGCACATTTTCCTGCTCCAGACCACGATCAGACACCTTCTTCCGAGCTCTCGGGTTCCAAACCCCCCTCCACAGGGGCTAACGAGTCCAGCATTTCCACAGGGTGCAAGAGCACACTCAATAATCAATATCTAAATAACACCCATCTTGCCCCGCCATACTACACACAGGCTCATGTGACCTCACACGAGCCCCAATATCATTCCCCATCCAAATTAATTGAACGTGGACTAATTAAATGCAAGAGTTTCATTTTTTATTGCGTGTAGCCCCGGCTCCTTTAATTAAACCAATTCGAGACTTTCGGCCCATTCAATAAAGCCTTGTATCGTCTCGTTTCTTTTTCTGTTATCTGGCTAAAGCGAACGGTATGAGAAAGAAGGAGGGGAGACTCACTTAGATCAACACGTTTTTTTGATCGAATGAGGAAGCCCATCGCGTTTAATTAACCGCGCAGTAAATGAATAAAGTGCGCCTTTCATTTAACGCAAATGCTGTTCATCAGGGAGGGTGAGCTAGACGCCTGATAGGAAAGGCGCCTTAATAAAGGAGTGTGAAGCAGAAAATAGGCTCGCCTTTGAGGCAAATTGAAGGTGAGGTCTTATTAAAAACATTTGCCGAGCCCCTTTATAAATTAACTTCATGGAAGGAATAATTTCTTAAAAAGTCGCTCTAACGCTGATTTCTGGTTTGCCTCGGCAAGCAAATATAATATGGTGGAAAGCCGGACAATGAAGCGTTGATTAATGCAGATGTACCTGCTACTTTTAATAGGAGATAAAAGACACAAAAGGATAAAGAAATGAATAAATATGTATTAGCTTATTTTTGAAGAGACGACAAACGCAGCCGCCTTTGCAGCTGTTCGTTAGATCGGGGAAGTAAATCGAGTTTCAATTTGTCAGCCACAAGATGGAGGAAGCATCAGGACAATATATAAAAACAAGATAAAATAAAAAATCATTTCTACAACATAAGCAGAGGTCCCAGTGGGCTGCTGATCCACAACCAGGCAGGTGATTCGGTCTTATATAACACAGGTTTCACAGCCCCGCAGTTCGAGTTCACTTGACGTTTTCCTCCAGAATTAAGATGTCAAAAGGTAACTTAGGTTTAGAAACCAACCCAGAGCCGTGGATTATCATGATCATTGGAGACACTTTAGTTTGAAGACATCTCTGATCAACTCTCGTCCTGTGTGTGGAAAACATTACTACATGTTGCACAACTGGGTTTAAGAGACCAGGGATGAAAGTCAATGCTTAAGCTTTGGAGAAACACCTGACAGACTAGGTAGAGGTTATAGACTCATCAGGGCAATACAAATACACCTACAGCTACAAAAGGTGTATCTCCATTTCTGCATTTCCACTCCACCCCCATAACCATATGATGGAACACCATTGCCCTCATCATGAACTGCTGGAGTGCCAGTCAGTCTGCTCTCAAAATTAACAAGTTTTCTGGGTGCTGGTACACGTCATACGTACAATAAAAAGAGCAACATTTGAGTGAATAAGAAGTACATTTTACCTCATTTTGACGTATTCAATTTGTGCACCTTCAACGGTCATTCAAGTCTGTATTAAACAGATTTAGGATTAACAAGCCATTCAGAATCTTAATTGTTCGGAAGCCAGAAACTACTGAGTAATTGGAGTAGTAACATAATTACAGGCTGTATCATGCTTATTATGAGTAACCGTAAAATTAGGAAACATCTTTCCTTTTTAGCTTCCTCATCAGCACAAACACGCCACTAAAACTCTTCAGAAGAGTCAAGAGGTCAAAGCACTGCAATTACAGTGGCTGCCCATCGAAGCCCAATTATTTAAAAGAGACCAAAGCTGACAGGAGTACCAACAGGCCGGAGAACGGGTACTCCGGTGGACATGCTGTACATTACAAAAGCACCCTGGAAGAGAACCAGGAAAGCTCTCAGCTGAGATATTATTATGGAGAAAAAGAAAGTTAAGCCCACAGGAAAACTCCTGATAACGTATCGTACGGTTCGGTGCGTCAGCTAACACTTCCCCACAAGAGTTATTACGGCAGGCTGAGCCGACACCTGCCTTCTGCGTGGAGAGGAGTGGCATGCTCTGTTACCGCGGAAAGGCAAGCCTTGCCTTCTGCTCCAGCGGTGATGGATGTGGGCTTCACACATCCTGGACAGTGTGTGTCTTTTATAATGAATGCTTTTGTTTGGGGAGTGGAGAAAAAAAAAAAAAAAAACAAAATGCTGGGCTCCCTAATTGGCTCTTGTTGTCAGCCGCAGTTTGTTGTGAAGTATGGGGGGCGGGGGGGTCAAGCTTGAGCACGGGCACCTAGGTTGACGTTTGTGGGCAGAGGAGGGGGACGTTCATGCCACCCTCACAGTCAAAGCGTCCTCTCTCGCTCTGCACTGTCACCCTCTGCCAGGTTGGGGCACGGGGGCTCTGAAGGTCAGCCCTCATCTATATTTCAGAGGTTGACACACACTTCGCAAGCTCCCTGGATACCAGGGAAAGGTGGGCTGGGGTGCCATGTGTACACGTGTGCGGGGGGGTGGCTGGACACCGTCACATTTTGCTGTGCGGTCCTGTCACGAACACCAATGAATGGGCACAGGCAAGATGGAGAGAAGGAAGGAAAAGAGACTGCAGGCAAGAGAGAAAAAGGGAGATTTCAGCACTTTGTCCACAATCCCGACCAGCTGCAGTTATGACTAGCATCTCAAACTGCCTGGACATACAACAGCCTTGGAAACCTACCCTGTACCTTACTACAGCATCCCTTATAGGATGTTTAAAGACCATTGTCTGACCTAAAATACACACCTTCTGTAACGATAGGAAGCATCGCAGCATGCCAAGCGTCAGAATGAATCTCACAGCTGAGAACGTCGCTTTTGCCTGTCAGTCTAATAGTGGCGGAGACCGTTCATGTGAACGAGATCCTCGACCATTTGATGAAGCATTTGCAGACACCGGGTGTCAGCTCAGATTCTGGGGGGTCCTCGTGGCCGAACATGAGGAGTATTGGAGCCAACTGCAGCGCTGGGAGCTGCCCGCATCTCTCACTGTCAGGAGCAAGCTGGTGCCACACGCAGGTGCTAATCTTGCCTCCGAGAGGCTACGACGCGGCAGGAAGGTTCTGTCAGCACATCCGAAAACTCTGCCGAGTGCCAAACTGGAACGGGACAGAATAACGGACACTTTTATTTCCCGAGATTCTCCAGCAACGTCACAACAAGAACATTCATTCACGCATCTCGCTGTAGCATGTTTACGTGCGCTGGGAGGTACAGATTAGTCATGGGATTAACGAGGCTTCGGAAGCTGTAGTGGGTGAGGTTCTGTCAGTCACCGACTCATTTGACCCATTTCCTGCTGGTTCCTTCATTGGTTTCCATGAGGCGGAACCGTTGACAGATGGTGGACGGTAATCCCACTTAAAGTGGCTTTTCGGAATTTCATTTTTTCCATCACCGGGACAAATTCTAAAGCAAAAGTACGCTTAGAGCCACTCTAAGGGTAAGACGCAGGGCACACCGTGTGATATCACAAAAACGTGACGAAGCGATACAAGACGTCCAAATAATGAGAAGGTTCTTTGTCGGGCCCAGTCTAGGTCACGGGGGTACCGAGCTGAGAGTCTATTTTTTGCCTGCAGTGTGTCACTGCCTGAAAAATTTTGTAGGACTCAACCTGATGTAGAAAGTTTGTCACTCTGTAGCATTACACAAGGTTTGTTCATATTAACACGGTGTTTATGACTGAACAGGTCTGAGACGGCTAAACCCCGAAAATCCAAAGAACAAATTAACTAGGATTAGTAAGGGTCAATAGATTAACATTAAATACAATGAAAAATTTGACGTGATGGGACTGTCGAGCCCGGCTGTTTCATGCCAGCTCTCAAAGGGATTTAAAGAGGGTTGAAAACATTGCCGAGAAAGACCGGGCAAGGTCACGCATAAAACCATCTAAGCCTGAGACTACAGCTAAGGTCACGTTCCGATCATTTCCAGTGGATTCAAGGAGGTTGGGTTTAAAGAGGCCATGGACGCAAGTCACTGTTTGCGGAATGCTGAGCCGGTCTACTCGTCTTTGAACCAGTGGGCTGTGAATGCAGTCCAATTCATGGGTAATACTTCAGTCCTTCGACAAAGGTCCTTCGTCTCGTACTTTTAGGTGAAACTCAGTCATGAGTACGAGTTGCTGAGTGGAATGATGAGAAAAAAACCAAAATCAACTGAAAGAGTCTCTCATCACCAATCTTCTGTCAGCCTCAGCGTAGGAGCGACTTAACCGCCGTTTTTCCGAGGAGCTCAGAAGCAGCACTTTTGGTTCTTCTACGCAGTCAAAGCACCGTTCCTCGTGCTCTCATCTTCGTTCTTTCCTCACCCACACACACAGGAGTTCGAGGTGCAGCAGTACACGAAAGAATGTGGCACAGCTCTGGAGAGGTTCTTCATAGAAGGACTACCTCTAACTGGAGACGACCCGGCCATCGTTGATGTGCCGTCTTTAAGGACCATCATGCCATGAGTTTGACTGCTCCTTCACATTTTAATGTCTCCCTGACATCTCCAAATGAGGGTAACCTCTAACTACTTAACCAGTGCATGAAAACGATTAAGAATAAAAATTAAATTTACAAACAATTTTCAGAGAACTACCCAAGGCATTTAACAGCCTAATTCATTTTTATACTTAGATAATGCTGTGCAATTTTAGATTATCTGGTATAAGGCACTAATTAAGAGAAGGAGAATGTATTTTGTTCCCACGGGTATTCCTATCTATTCCTAATACAAACACTGCGAGAGATACGCCAGAGATTAACAAGAGTTAACATTATCGGAATACAAATATTTTCAAACAATCCTGTCATTATCACTTGCAGGAAAAAAAAAAAAAATGCTACTAGCTTAGGCTTCCGCATCACTCGCATTACAGGGTTACACTGAGTTTGGAGCCTATCCCAGAATGCACGGGGTACGAGGCAAGGGACACCTTGGATGGGATGCCAGTCTATTGCATAGCACACTAGCGGTTGCAGTCTATGGCCTACTTAAAAACACAGTCTCCCATCTGCACCTATTTAGTCTGCGGGAGGAAATCACAGTGGAACGACAAACAAACAAGGAGAGGACAACCAAACGATGCTCACTCTATGAGGGCGGTGGGAATCAAACTCCTTAAAGTGTAAAAGTGGGCATCGTGACGGCAACTGGACATAGCTAGCGAGGACGCTGCTCAGTCCACTGCGGCGGAAGTAGACGCTGAGTCACACTTCGAGGCAGCAGGAACGTTGAGTCTGAGTGGCTGTAGCTCTGATCCAAAGAGAGGGAACAAGGGACAAAAAAAAAAAAAAAACAAACCCTCGGCCAAAACACACCTATGGAAAAAAAAAAAAAAAACCCAGACAAAGAGGAAACGACAAAAAAAAAAAAAAAAAAAAAAAAAAAAAAAAAAAAGTGTCAGAACAATATTATTTCAACTCGGAATTCTGTTAATAAAAATTACCCAACCGAAACCTGCGAGCACTTATCTGCAGAAGTTAGAAATGAAAATGGTAATGCTAGGAAATGTTATGCTATGAAATGTTACAGGCTGTTTTCATATACTTCTATCACCCTGAGGAGTCTGCGTACACATGCAATTAAGATCCAGCTCTTTTTCAGCCTCTCCAGTTTAAAACCCTCTCTGACCAGGGTGGTAACCTTGCTTTCAGTGCTTGTAAAACTGTGGTCCCTGTGTTTGGACATGACCTGGCAATAGAGTCTAAGGTCTTGTTGCTATTGAGTTAAATGGAGTAGGGCTACCAGCCCATTGGGGTTGTACCCCAGAATTCAAGGTCTTGTTCCTATAGTGTTAAACGGAGTTGGGTTACCAACCCAATGAGCTCTAAGCCCAGAGTTTACGATCTTGTTCTCACGGAGTTAAACGGAGTAGGGCCACCAGCCCATTCTGCTCTGACGCGGACTCCAGATTAGCTGACAGGTCCACACCGAGGAATGTACTTCCTTCCTGTTTATAAGCAGTACGCAAGGTAGACTCGTAAAAGTTGTCGCACGATGCTTCAGAGTGTTCCCCCAAAGTATCCCATTCCATGGTATAATTTGTGAAATCTCACATCAATAATTTTGGTAGATGTTCTACATTTTTTATTGCAAATAAAGCTTTTTTGTACAATTTTCCATTAGACTTATCTTTGGATCTTTGAATGGCCTGATTAAAGGAACCAGATTACTATTAGACCCGAACACGTATAATTAGCACACTGATCTAATATTCTTTTCCCCAGAGAGGGAAGCAATCCGCTTCTGTTCTTGCAAGAATACGATAACAATGGCTCCTGCCTGAACAATCAGGCCTAAACGTTAGCCCATAACCCCTTACTGTGGACAGGCACGGAACCAGGACGAATTCAGCAGGGACCAAGGGCTATTTATCATCTCCAGTTTCAACTTACTGTTGACAGGTATCACAACCATTGTTTTCATTCAATGAAAATTGAGGCAAAAAATGCAATATTACAGAAACCCCCTCTGTGTACTCGCTGTGACAGAAGGGCGGAAAGTTTCTCAGCGTGGAAAACAGTGTGTGGCTTGAAAGCAATTTCATCTCATTTCGGAATGGAAAACAAAATTTATTCTACAAATTGCAAAACAAATTTACAAGGGAACGACGAGCGCCAAACTTCCAGAGCAAAAAGAGAGGCGAAGAGGGCCTGCGGGAGCTTGGGAAATCATGCCCCGGGTACCTTTTTTCCGTTGCTGCGGCGACAGTGCGGAACACTCCTGTGGAACCTCCACCCCCCCACCTCTGAGCTGTCACCTTGCTGAACTGGGCCTCGCACGCAGCAGGGAGAGACGTAGAATTAGATACCGCAGCTTGCACAGCTGATGGGAGATGGTGCAGAAGCTACGGGAGGCCTCTTCTTCTACCGTGTCAATAAACTGAACAGTTATTCGGCAAGGAGCAGCCGCACGACTCAAGCACTGAGGGATGATGCGCAGAGTAATGAAACAAAAATGCGGGGCGCAGGAATTCCACGTACTCGCAAAATGAATCAAGCACATCCACGCAGAAAATTTCTCTTTCACCACGCCAGCGAATTTGACGCGACAGGAGGTAAAACTGTGACGTACGGCTGAGTTTGGGCGATCGTCTCGTTGCTATGCCAAGTGCCGCATGCCAACAGATGAAACGTAGTTGACACTGATGCGACCCTTCTGTCCTAGGGTTAAAAGGGTCAGCTGGGCAGAATTCAGGATGATAGGAGAGTCTGTGCCATATGCCGTCAGCTGTGCCATGTTCACTCGGTTTCCCTGCGAAGCTTCCTCACCCACGTTTTAGTTTTATCTGAGACGTCAGCCCCACACAGCAGCAAAAGAGCACGCGGATAGGAAAGCACAGACCATCATCTCTGGTACAAATATAGAACTACAGGATAACAACTGAAACCGAAATTCCCGCTGACTTTGCTCGCCACACACATTTTCGAAACCTTCCTCCCCCGAGTTCTAAAAAACTCCCGAGCGAGCGAGCGAGCGAGCAAACAAATAAATAAATACAAACATACATGAATATCGCTCTCTCTCTCCTCAGCTGTGAATACAGTCCAAAATAAAAGTAAAGCATATAAGTTGCTGGGTGAGGACAATAGGTCAGTCTTATTAACTAGATATTGAAAGATACACTACGAGGTGTGCTTATTTTTCATGACATGCTTCTTTATCCTGGAACCAAGAGAAGGGTTCACCTCCACCTGCCGACACGAACGCCTGGAGCAGAGACTGAACCTCAAAAACAGACCAAGGGAAAGAGGCTAGCTCATACCGATCAATAAGCAGAGATTTCACTCTAGCATCAAAACTTACGAGGGACACTTTAATACCTCAATTTCACTTTACACTACTTATCCAATAGGATATTAAAATGGAGGGCATGAATGGGGGGGGTGAAGGATACCATCTCCCCCCCTATTGCTTTACAACAATCAATTATTCAGCTGGTAAAACGGCTCATGTAAGCCCCATTAAAAACCCGTCTGGAGATCTATTACCTTTCCCATGTTACAAGTAAAAACTGCAAAGTCAACAATGGACAATTTCGCCAGCTGCACCTAGAGGACGGGATGGTCTAAAATAAATCTATTCTTATACATCAATTAATTAAACGCTTGCCATTTCAACAACTATTACATTACAGGACGGAGCTCTGGGAATTTCATTTCTTTTTTTTTTTTTGGGTACTCGCTAGCTCATCAGAGATAACTACATTTCACGGAGGAGGAAAGAAATATATAAATGGAGAAGAAGATTGGTATCTGTGCAAGTTATTACCCCATAAATGAATGCACCATTGAGTCAAATTTAATTTACCGGGATACAAAGTTCGGGAGGAGAGTGCGTGTGGGAGGGCCACGCGTGTGGGGAAAATGACGTGCCACAGGCTGAGGTGCCCTGGCGAGGCTCTGACCGGCATGGAAAACTATCTGCATTAATTACAGAGCCCCGGTCGGCCGTACAGGGGCCCACATTCCAACCCGTCACATGAATGGATACTGATAAATCCCTATTGGGGGGGGAAACAGAAATAACAAATCTGCCAGTCCGGGCACCCCACAGGGGGCATCCTCAGTAAAGGAGGACGGACACATGGAGCCGAATATGGGGAATTGGGGGGGGGGTTGATAGGGCCCAATCGGTGAGGCAAACAAGCTGGTGAGATACAGGGTGCCCGAGGGTCTTGCGGCACCCAGCTAGAGGTCATTAACCTACTTCCTACCACAATTTTTATTCAAAATAATATTTTATACTTAAAACTTGAAGGCAAAGCAGTCCATCCACTCGTCTTCCATAACCACTTACCCAGTACAGGGTTGCTGTAAATCTCGATTCTATCACAGGATGCTCATGACATGAGGCAGCAGACACCCAGGATGGACCACTCCATCACAAGTCACATGCACACGACCCCACCCTCAGACCAATTTAAAGACACGGCGCTGCCGGAGTAAAGTGAGGCAAAACAAACTCTCTTTATTAAACCTGAATATTCTGCAGGAGTATTTCTGGTTATATGAGCCCCAATATGTCCTGAAACAGCATCCTGCCTGAAACCGAAAATAAACCAAAATAAACTTGAATCTGTGACCAAAGCCAGTGTGCTGCTGTAAGAATTTCTGGTGTTTTACAAATGACAACATGGCACATTTCATTAGTAATGGGACAAATAAGGCTTCAAAACCTGTGGTCGGTGTTGAGTATCGCCAGCATTGATTGATAGTTCTGGATACTCCCACCCACCATGGGTTTTGAAGCCTCATTTAGCATCTGCATTGATTGGTTCATACAGGTTACTCCCACCCATCATGGGTTTTGAAGCCTCATTTCATTCATACTCCCATATTCTCCACAGCAAATCATCAGCAGATCCAGAACGGTTTGCTACTCACTTGATGTGGGCCTCGGCCTTGTTGGCGGCCTCCTGATACTGCTCCAACGTCATCTGGTAGTAGTCAAGGTTCTGAAGAAAGACACACAGACACACACAACACCATGAAGGTCGGACGGGTGGGGAATTTGGATGGGAGGCTAAAGCTTACCATCTAAGATGAGATGTCTACATAACTGCAATGCTCGGAACGCTAATGGGAGCATTAGCATGTTTTCTGCTCCAGAATGAGCCTTCCACATGTCTCAGTGCTGCATCCGGCAAGAGGTTAGCAGAGGAAAGCAACAAACTAGAAAAATACTACAAAAAAATCACTTCACATATTTTTTTCCCCCAGTAGTCCTTCTAGGTTCCCTTTTCTTTATTATGGGAGTCAAATAAGGATATATCAATTCTAAAAATAAAAGGAACAAGGAAGAGCGTTTGACTTGAATCAGACCTCAGCTATGTCACATGGCCAGCGGTGTCATATGAACGATATCTGACCTGTCCTTTAAAAGGTCTAACCCACAAGGCACAACGAAATACAGAGATCCTCTCTCTCTCACAAGCTAGTACGGTCAAGGACTAATACAAGAATGACCCGGACTATCAAAAAACAGTAAGTCATGAGGTAATCAGCCTTGTATGTGTGGCTAACTGCTAATCTTTCTCTGTCTCCATATATGTACTCACGTCAAATTCAACTTTAAGAACCATCAACAGATTGGCTCCTGTCTCCATTGAGACACTTGTCAAGACCTACACTGTGTCTCTCCAGCACCGCCTGGCAATTCTCTCTCCACATGAGAAGTCCCACTATGGATTGATGGGACTTCTGTGTGGTCTCTTGATGGTAGAACGAGTTTCCCCATCTGCATCCAATCAGGGAATTCCCTCTGGACTTTCAATAAACGAATCAAGACTCTCACTTCAATGAATACTTCAATTAACTCATAACCACTGACCCCTTGATTATACTCCTTAATACAAAAGGTTTGCACCTAAGATCTTAGCTATGGTTTTTGATTTAAAAATCTCTGGTTGGTTTACCTTGCTCCAGTGCTACCAACTGTTACCAGTCCATCACTGGATGCTCATCTTAGCTGCACTTATTCCTTCAGTACCCCCGTCACTGCTGTACGCAGTGATGTATCTACCTTGCTGTACATTGCATCGGACAAAAGTGTCTGTTAAATAAATATATGTCTGTATAATGCCTGCTCTGAAAATCCAAAGAAAAAGAACTTAATGGAGTTTCTTGAAAGCGTGCAATAATTTTTTATTCGAGAACTAAATGTCAATCTGATTAAAAATTAATCTTAAATGACAACAGTAAGGTGAGGTATTGGTGATGTTTCACCGACAAAACCCCCGGAGCTCTTCAGGAAAATTACACTCGAAGAGAAATGATTGGGTTCACTCTCAACCCTACCCTGGCACTAATCATGCCGGCATGGCTCAGATTAAGCAATTTAAGGAGCCGTGCAATAATTCCACCCAACGTGCCAGCCGGCCAGCTAAGACGGCATTTAATGAAAAAGGAGTACGTGCTCAAGATTAAGAGCCAGCGGTGACAGGTGTTTAACAACAGCTGGAAGCGGGGCCCGTTCAGAGGTGTCTCCAGACACAAATCACCGTGCTGGATTTGCACTGGAGCGCTAAAGGAAATGAGCTCTGGGCCGGGAGGCCGCCACCCACTCAGCGTGTCGTCGCGCCTCAAAACACCACAGCCTCATGTGTCGCTGGGCGACGGAGCAGCAGCCGCGTAGACAGGAGGGGACGAGTCGGGGTGACGTCTACCGGCGATACCGTTCATGCTTCTGAGGACTTGAGGGAACATCAGGGACAGGATGAGCCAGTTGGGGAGGGTCTACCGAGGCTTGCAGATACAGAGCTTGCAGAAACAGTAAGGGTGTGTCACCACGTCTCCTCTACATCTCCACGGTCCTGAAGCCTGGACCGCCTCACCTTGACGCCGTGAATCCTGCTGTTGTGCCGAGGCAATGTTTTTCCTACCGAAGTTATTCCGATTGCTGGTTCCGAGAGGCAAAAACTGCAGGCCAAGCCACATCTGCCAAGGATGAGGCTCACAGCGAAAAAAAAAATAAAACAATTTCAAACCTGTTCCAATTCTCTGGGAGATTCTGCACGCTCATGACCACAATATCCCCATTTCAGATCGTCTGACCAACGGCCGCCCACCGTGGGTGTCGCCTTAATTATTTTTTTATTAATTTATGTTCTCCTGCCGAAAGAGGGTAATTGAAGTGAGTGAGGGGCGACTGATGGGATCGTACAGGAAACCCTCTAGAATGGCATCCATCTCCACTGTGCCGCTTTCCTATTTCATACAATTTGGCCCCCTTCCAGGAGGCGCTTCAGGGCCTGACCGAGGGAGTCGTTTTCGATTTGCATTCACACTGATCTTTAATCTATTACGGCGACAAATTAAATCGTCCTCCCTCACCCTTTTCTTAAGAAAAAGTGGGGAAATATGTGAATCTGCGACTTAGGGAGCTGCTCTATTCTGAGTGCTCTCTTAAGGGATAATTAAAATAATTGCTTTTTAAATGTTAATGGTTTTTAATGACCTAGTACAGGGCTCATAACTTGAGCCTGCCTCCTGACTTTGCCGAGATGCGAGTCGCAACTGGGGGGCTTCAGGCATGGCGACACGAATACAGCAAGCGCGAGGACCGCGGCCTTAAATTGGCAAGGCTCCGTGCTGAGTTCGTGCTAGGAAAATTAACGAATTTTCCTCAAAATACTGATAAACAAACAAAGCAAATTAAACACTCAAAAGTACAATGACAAAAAACATTAATTGAATGAAACTGAGACAATGCTTACACTTTTTACATTAACGAAACATCGCTCTGAATGTGTTTGTGCAGTTATTTTTAGCGGTTATCAGAGTCCCTTTATGGTAAAAGGACTGCCTTTCTGAATGTTTACCTGTGCTGTCACGACCATATTCCAGACAGGATAAGAGCAGAGAACGTTGTTATCTTTTATCTCGCAAACGAAGGCCCCCATTCCACCTTAGGAGCATCAGACGAACAAAAGCAAAAGGCCAGTTTCGTCTTGCAGGCTTTTGAACAGCCGGTGACAATGAATACGATGGAAATGTCATCTCACGCCTCTGAAGGCCTGGGGCTGAAGGTTTCAGTTCGGGCTCCTGGGGCACCGTGGCCAAGCTCAGTGGAAGATATGGAAAGCAACCCAACTTCCCTCTTACATCCCTGTGCCAGCAGGCTCAAAAAGGCGAGGGGGCTACCAAATCAGACAGCCTGGAGGCTTCTGCTGCTTGCCAAGGGTCCCTGGCCCGCCCCACAACAGGCCGCGTGCCAGATTACCAGCACCGAAGCCGTGGAGACAGAGTCTACCCAGTGTACAGGCGGGGGAGGTGTGCCCATCACCCCGAGAGTGCCCATCCCAGCCCAGTCTGTGGCTGACGCCACTCCCAACCCCCCCCCAGCTCTTCGGAACACATGGTACAACCAGGCGCATCTGCCGCGTCTGCAGAGAAGCCAGTCGCTGTGGTAACACACACCGACTCCACATTAGCTTAGCCAGCATAGGACAACTCTCCTTTCTACAAGGGTCCGACTTCTATAAACAGAAAAACCCTTTCACAGAACGCCCCTCCACTGCATCTTCTGAAGCTCCTCGGAAGCTGCTGAAGGCCAGGCGCCCTTTCTAACAGGTGTTTTCACTGCACCGCTAACACGGCACAATGCAAACAAACCGCATAACAAACACATATGAGGCTCCATTCATTCAAGTATAAAGCGGACAAGATGTATTTCGAGAAAAGGTACCAAATTAAATCGACCACAGTTACATTACCCTGCCACGATAAAAACGAAACAGACATAAGTGCTTTCTCTATATCCAGCCCTCAGTTTGCCTTTAATCTATGCATTCAGTCACCCATTTTTATCTGTTTATCATTCATTAAGGAAAAAAGGCACTTACTCAAGTCTAGGAAGACTGTCATTAACGACAGCCGTATGCTATTTAAGAAGCTTTTCATCAGATTAAATCATGGCGTTTTAAAAGACTGATTCCAATTAGCTGCTTGGTATCTTGCATTAGCTATGCAAACACCTTTTTCTGTGCTATGCTTATAAACAGTCTAATCGTGTATGTTTGACGTATAACAATCTACAGCCACAATATAGTCAAAGGATACCACAATACTGGCAGCCAGAACAAAAACTTGTTTCATAACACGATCTCAGCACAGATGCTGCCCAGACGATGAACTGAAGTGTAGATCTTAAAATGAGTCATTTACATTAAACATAAGTTTACATACGTTGCAGTTTTGGCTCATACCAGGTTGAAAATTGAAAATATATGATAAACTCCAGGTCACTTCCTGGAGTTTGAAATGAATTTGGAATTGCTCTCTGCTCTAAGGAAACAGAATTAACAATGAACTGGAATTACAGGAAACATAACTAAATTCAACCAAATTCCAAGAAATTCCACTGCTATTGTATATGCAGTATTAAGCATTTTATAATAAACATTAATTTATGTATTACAAGTTATGCAAGACAATTTATCAACTTTTTTCATCGTGAATCTGTGCATTGTTCACATTGTACAATTATTGTACGGAATAATTACATCGTTTCAAATTTGATTCAAAATACATTACTGAGAATAAATACATTTCTGAGAATCCAGCCAGTCATTGGTGATCTTAAAACTATGAAACTGATTTACTGTGCTGAAGTTTGACTTTGACTGGATTTTTATTGACATTTGGATTGCTTATTGTGCATGACCTTGGACCGCTTGGAGAACGGGATGTGTGTGAACCCATGGACTGACATATTAAAATTGAGATCTGGAATCTATATTAAACTGAAAATGGGGGTAAGTTCTAAAATATCTGCAAAGACTTCAGTGAAGGGTCATTTTGGTGAACCGGTTCTAGCAACTTCACAGTGCAGTTTGTAAACACTGTGGTATACCTGTTAATGCATCCAACCAAACAACATCCAAGGTATCTGGGTTCCCTTACTTGACCAAACTTGCATTCCAATACACAGTCAATCCTGCCTCATCTTCACCTGTAAAACATTTTCAGTGTCGCTGGCAAGATATTTAGGCCTGAGGACCGAGGTAATCTTAGCAATGTGAAATTTGAGCAGGTGGTGATGATGATGATGATGATGATGATTCGATGCAATAAAAATTGAAAATGTGAATGAATGAAAGAAAAACTGTAATCAATAAGAGTAATGAATGAGTAGACTGCTCATTATTTTGAGATTTGAGGCATCATGCATTATAGAAGCAAGCAAAGCCATATCCATTTTCTGCACTTCATGTAATAACTCGCATATTTAAACGTCAAAATATTTCTGTTCAAGTAATCCTTTGCTGGTATTAATAGTATTATCAAATCTACATATATCACAGCATGGATTTCTACTGGTGTCTCGGTTTTACAGGTATACTGCTCATTCATCAATCCTCGATTCATTCATGTTCGCATTTTTATATAATTTACCTAACCTATTCTACTTGAAAAATGCCTTGAACATTTTACCATTTTTAGGAATGTAAATGTATTTCACGACTTGTAATCTGAGATACAGAAAAAGTATTAAGGAAACTCACAAAACATGAAACTGTACAGAATTTCACTGAATTCAGTTCAACTTCCTGACATTCCAATTCAATTCCAATTCTGCTTCCTGTAGAGGTAATTCCAATTCCAACTCCAATTCCATGGTGAGTGCACAGGCATAGCAGCTGGTGTAAAATCCCTCGTTATGGTGCCCTGTTCCTTCGGAGACTTTTCCGAAATGGCTTTCAGGCCTCATGCCACTAATTCTCCTTTTCATCGGGTTCTTTATTTTAAACCAAATGAAATCTTAAAGACAGCCTGTGGTTTCGAAATGTTAAATCGCCTGAACAGCGGAACTAATGTCGTCTTACGAGCAGAAGAGCTCCATTAGCATCCTGAGACACATGTCCGGTAAACGCTGGCTCATGGCACTTGCCTTAGTGTCCATTTTCATAATACCAAACCATCAGGGTTCACAGAAATGGTATATATACAGATCAACCAGCTCGGTGATGTATGGTAAACAAGCAATGGGTAACGTGATCTATCACCTCTCTCTGCAGACTAGAAAGAACTGGATAAGCAGACACGTGTTGGTTGCTGTTGCTTTGGAATCATCATTGATTATTCTGGAGAACTGGTTCATTGAATAGCGATAGCCACGGCGAGCGTCCGGTCACAAATAAAGGGACTTTGCAATGTCCAAGAAATTCCTTTTCTTAAACTATTTGTGTATACATTTGCGTGCACGTGTGTGTGTGATTTTGCTTGATTTAACACTAACCCAAACAAAAACTGAAGACAGGAATTATGAAGATGTAAACCAGCTCTGACATCAACTGCTGATCGGTCCAATGGCACAGCCGTGCTGCACACATTATTTCGTACAGGGGCCTTTTCAACACTGTTAATTCAGAGGACGTTTGTGGTGTATTTTACTATAAAAGGAAGGTCAAGCTGACGGCTTTATGGAATAGCTGTTCAGTTTGCAAAGTTCACCTTCTGGCAGTCTCATTCGTCTGAACACAGGCCAGCTGTGCGGAAAAACGACCTCCTCAGATGGAGAGGTGATGTTTCCGATTATTCTCCCGTTTAGAGTATGCCCATGGTACACGGGTCCATTTTCCACGGCATGTAAGATGTTTACTAGCACACTAAACGCCTCAAGTAGTGCCACTGATAAGCCAGCATACAGATGGTTTTTCCTCATCTGTGGGAGGTGGGGGGGGGGGGGTGAATCTCTGACACGATCTCAGACTTATTTTATAATAGACTTATTTTTTAACATACTGCATAGAGCTCTTCAAATGTTTCTGCTTCGCTTCCTCTCGATCCGCCAGCGAAGCGTCCTCCCCAAAATTATACTGTATTGGTGACCCTACAGAAATCTTCAGATTTTTTATCAATCAGTGTAATTGATCGCAAAGCACACTGCCTCTTTTTCTGTTATTTTATCATCAGGATTGAAGTAATTAAGTCCTTTAAATCGAGCAAAAGTTAAATAAGGAAATAAATAGAAGGGACCCCCCCAGTTTGGTTTACAGTGACACTTCCTGAACATATGAACGAGGCGTACAGTCAGATGAAAGTGCCACATCTTATCGAGAAAATAGAGCCGACTTAACCAGATATAAAAGCATAACAATGTAACAGGCTCTTAAATCCCTCTCCAGCCGAGAAGAGACGTCCGGCAGGCTTTTTAACGCCATCTCACCAGCGCGCGAGAGGAATCTAGCGTGAGCTACACCCTGACGCTAATGTGCTTAGGAGACCATGAAGAGCTCAGCCAGCTGGTGAAAGTTGAAACTGTGGGATAAAACAAAACACCCCCCACCACAAACAAGCCGAGAGTGACCCCTCCTGTCACATGTGAAGGGACAGACTCTTAAAAATATGTGACACCTTTTCCATGAGCCACCATGCCACTCAAATTCCCAGATCAGTCTGAAGCTCCCCATTGTCTTCTTTTACATTAATTGCCTTGTTGATGTTTTAATCCTAAAGTTACATTCGATT
This sequence comes from Gymnarchus niloticus, assembly GCA_009936485.2. NCBI lineage: Eukaryota > Metazoa > Chordata > Actinopteri > Osteoglossiformes > Gymnarchidae > Gymnarchus > Gymnarchus niloticus. Next base: position 295,839 of record JAACJT020000090.1, on the reverse strand, counting down.
TCTACCCATTTTACCAGCAGAATATAGGTTAAGTACTTTGCCCAAGGGTACAACAGCAGGCTTCACGTTCAAGCTCTACTGGCAGCCTTAACCACTATGCCCCCTATTGGCCTATGACTTCCATCCTCACATGATATATCCCTGCTATCCTATTTACAAGATGGCTTCCATGATGGGGGCAGGTTTTCCTCATCCTCGATGTGTTGGGGAGGGCGTGTCAAGCTGTGTCATGCTGATTTCCTCACCTTTTTCTCCAGTGCTGCCAGCTGCTCCTTGTAAAAAGCAGCCAGACCCTTCAGCTCTGCCTCCTTCTTTTCCAGTTCCTTGGCCTGCCGAGAGGAAAAAACAACACTGGCTAAAGAACACCCAGGACCCGCCTGCTCACAGGTCATGTGACCTTGCCCTACCTGACATTACCCGATGTCTTGACCTGGAGGGAAAAGGTCAGTCTGAGGAGCCAACACAGTGTTCCACAATGGAGCTTTGGGTCAAATGGACAGCTTAAGCTTCACTGTCCATGCAAGACCACAAGCATAAAAAAAGCTTTGCAAAATGGAACAACAAAAATAAAAAATATGGGGGACAGGGTGAATAACAAGCACACAAACAAGCAAAACCACATATAAACACTAAAAGACAGAGTAGGGAAGTGCATGACATGGAAAGTAAGGCATTTCCCAGTGGACTGAACAACAACAACTGATTGGCCCAAATGTTCAGCTTCAGCTAATGTGAGAGGATATGTAGAGTTTGGTTCACTAACATGTTCCATATAAACTGTTCACTCCTTCTTGGATTGCTTTGTGCCGATTCACATTATTACTACTAGTCAAGAACTTTGGTTCTTGGGAAGAACCAAAACCAGCATTGGATCAGCGTATGACCAGGCAGCAAATCCTTTCTGCCGCAGCAGTCAATATCAGTGATGGCTTTGCAACGTCAAGCATTCAGTCTTTAAACAAATAATGATTTTCAAGACCACGCAAGTTGGCAGAGTGGATAAGTCTCTCCACAAAATTGTGCGGATGATGTCTGGGAGGTAAGGTGTATACGCTGGGTGATTGTCACCACCACTAGGCAAGAAGATGAACAAGGATTCACCCCCCATGCTGGGTTCTCATGTTGGGAAAGGAACCCCAATATTCCAGAAAATGGAGCTGGGTTGCTGCTGTTCAGCACTCAGGTGTCATAGAGCCTCAGGAGAGCTCAAAGATGAGAGACTGAGAGAGAATGTAAAGATCAGAGACTTATGACACGTTTCCACTGCATGGAACTGATGTGACTCAACTCTACTCACCTTTTTTGCGTTTCCATTTGGCAAAACCGAGGTTAGTACCTGGTACTATTTTTTTGGTACCATCTCTGCAGCAGTTCCAACCAAGCCAAGTGGGTACCAGGACAGTCATGTGAAAATGCTACAGGCTACTGATCGGTCAGAATGAATCAACAGCACTGTGTCATCAACGCACAACGGGGTATACTGGGCATAACATTTTAGCAGCTATTTTGGATTTGACTGACCATCTATTATTTTTTTAACTTTAACCAATATGGACACCGGCAAAACCATGCCATGGTCAACTACTATTACATATTAAAAAGGGTATGCTATGTATGTGTGTTTCAGATCTTTCACTATTTGCAAAGTCGCAGACACGGACCATCTGTGTGGGCGTTCGACTGAGTAGACCACCATTTCTCAGTAGTGTTTTGTTTTGCTGCACTCAGACTCGAGAAATAAAAGTTTTATCCTTGCTGTGACAAATAGCCACATACCGAGAAGCAAATACAGAATCCCTTCCATATCATCCATTGTTCTTTCCTGTTTGTCGCGTTGAAGACGACGTTAGGGGAATTGCGTGCAGTGTCATGACCACCAGCTTTCTGCAATGGAAATGGAACGCCAAGCAAGTAGAGCCGAGTTGAGCCGGTACCACGCGGTGGAAACACGCTATTAGAGACTGGAAAGATCAGAGACAGAGAGAGCAGAGGGATCAGAGACAGACAGACTGGAGAGATCAGAGACTGAGACAGAATTAAGAGATGAGAGAGATTGGAGAACTCAAAGACAGAGATTGGAGAGATCAGAGACAGAGAAGTCAGACAGATCAGAGAATGAGAGAGATCGGAGACAACAGAGAGATCAGAGAGAAATTCTAGAGATCAGAGAGAGAGAATGAAGAGATGAAAGACAGAGAGATTGAAGAGATCAGAAACAGAGATTAAAGAGAGATTGAAGAAATCAAACACAGAGATCAGAGAGATCACTGAGAGATTCTAAAGAACAGAGACAGAGAGATTCAAGAGATCAGAGACTGGGAGAGAAGAGCCCTGAAAGGCAAGGAGCTGGGCCAAAAAGATTTCCCTCAAAAACCTGCATCTAAATGCAGTGCAAACATGCACAGTAAACCATTCTGGGCCTGGAGGACAATAGAGCACTCAAGTATATGCTGGCTCCACCCCCAAATGGCACGCCACCTACAGGTCAGTGGTACACTCTGTCAGGTGACAGTTACTGAGCTGAGTTAACAGGAGCACATGAATTAACATGGGTCCTGTTATCATAAACATCACTGTCGTGTAAGCAGTTCCATTCATCCTCTGTTCTCTGCGAGTGCAGTTCCCACGTGCTTACATGCAGTTCCGCCAGGTACTCGTTTCTTTCCTCAGTCCAAAGTCATGCAGATAAGGGCACTGGTGTTCCTACAGTACAAAGGGCAGCGACTGGGCCTCACTGGGGCCTTACACCCACAGGGCTGTAGGTCTGAATTCCATGTTCTGTCAACGTGTGTGGAATGAGGATGTTCACTTCTGTTGGCATGAGTTTCCTGGCATGATCCAAAATCATGAGGTTAAGAAAATTAGTGTTTCTATGGTGTTTATATGTATGTGCAAGTGTGCATTTAACATAAAAATACCATCCGTCCATCCATCCATCCATCCATCCATCCATCCCCCAACTAATTAATCCTGTAGCACTCAAATCTGATGTAGACCTTGGACGAGATGCCCAAGTTACACACACACACACACACACACACACACACACACACACACACACACACACACACACACACACACACACACACACACACTACAAGCAATGTAGAAATGCTACATAACCTAGCTAATAGTTTTTGGATTGCAGCAACAAACTGAAGTACCCAGAGAAACAGCACACAACATGGAGAAAACATGCAAACTGCACACACACAGATGTGTGTGAAATACAAAGCCCTGACCATGGAGGTGTGAGCCGCCAGGCCACCCGTTGATGTACAGCAAATTAGCCAGAAGTAAAGAAAGGAAAGAAAAACAATACAGCCAATATGTGGGAAAATAATGGTGAACAATAATCCGCTGACCCCTCCCCCGCAACTGGAAAACCGAATACCCGTAACTGCTCAAATATTTATATTATTAACACGGGTCCATACATATACACGTGCTATCTGGTCTTGAGGAACAATGCACTGTGTCTTCAGGATCGCCGGGATTGCTGATGGGCGAAGACGGTTTTCCGTGTTGGGGGGGTCTGCAGCGTCGTCGGAAGCCCAAATTACACACATTGCAATCACGATCTACTCCAACTGCTGTCTGCTCGCAGGAAGAATAACTTCAATCAGCGCACAGATGATATGCAATTTTCTAGATGAATACCTTTAAAGCGCGTCGATGGCAACGCTGCGTACCTCCCCCCCCACCTTTTTAATGCACAATGAAAACATGACATTTGAATAAAGAACAGAAAGTAAGATTAACAGCGAGCAGGGCCTGCTTACCCAAGCGTCCAGTTCTGCGGGCTGAAGAAGCAGAAGAATATTGGGGGGGGGGGGGGGGGGCCTGCAAAGAATGAGATAAAAAGATCTCCTTTTTATTGTCTTGTTATAGCTCCTGGGGTATGCCC
>JAACJT020000090.1:261820-291833 GCA_009936485.2 Gymnarchus niloticus | reverse complement strand
AGGAAAAGAACGGAAGATACCAGCGGCGCAGGGCCGGGTAGCCCAGGGGCGCGGTTCGGCGTGCGAGAGAGGCACAAAGAAGTGGGGGGGGGGGGGGGGGGGACGACAAAGCAGCATTAAAAAGTGATTCATGGAGTTTGGCTGCTAATGCAGCCTGCTGCATGCCTCTGATTTGCTGATGATAAAATAACAGGTTTAAGTAAGAACGCAGTACCATTCCTCATCATTAAGCAGACACCAGACTCCTGTTCCTTTTTTTGTTTAGAAATCGCAGGCCATAATTCAATCTCACGAGGACGTGATCCGCCGGGCGGAACGCCGCACCCCCCAGCCCGCCGTCCCTCCCGCGGTCTTCATTACATCCTAGCTCAGACGTTGGATAAAAATCAGCCGGACGCTTTGCAAATGAGCTCCGTGGGGGCCAAGAACAGGAAGCGGGTTGCGTGGAAAACAAAGGTTTCGTCGTTTCCACAGCTGCAAGATTCTGACGGTGCACTGTTAAACACCGCGGTAGGCGACAGGACTTTCTGAAGGTGCTGCCATGACTATGAAAGCCCCACCGGTGAGCAAGGAATCTCAGAGGGGCCTGGAGCCATTTCAACAGCCAGGAATACAACTGAACTGAATGTTGTCCTGACTGTCGGTGGACAACCATGACCTTGATCACGGTAGCCAAGAAGTACCGTGTAAGACCCCCCCGCCCCCAGGTGTGACAGTGAACAGAACCATGCAGGAATCTATGAATCCAGGAAGGATTCATAAAATGCTGTAGAGGAACAAAAAATAGAAAACAGTCTTCTGGGGCTTCAACAGAAAGGAAACACAGAAAAACAGAACAGGAATTGGTCAGGCTACGGTTGGCTATGGAATTGGGCATCAGGATTTGGGTGCCGAGAGGAAATAGAAATCGATCTCAAAGGATCCATCATCAGGCACATGTGGAGTTGAAGAAACTCTTCACTACCTAAGCTTGGCCAACCCCAGGAAGCCCACAGACCCTTGCTTACACACACCTCACTAGCTGCAGAGTCAAATCCTCTGACCGGCACATTCCCTCAACACTTCAGGAAGGGGAAAGGCAGCAAAATCATTCAGACTCTTGACAGTGAGGTGCTCATCTATTCTGCGTTGACACCGTCATCACTAACCATCTTCCCTTCCTCGATTTCTCACTGCTTTTCAGTTCGATCGGAGGTCGGTTGGCCCCAGCACGGCTGCAAATGAAACGGAGGCGACCGAAAAGATGTGAGTGAGGTATTCGTTCACCCCTGAATATTGCCTCCTGGGTTGTGTCAATTTCATGTTGGGTAAATTGTAGCCAATAACAGCTGTGGTGTTGAAAAACTGTAATAATGTGAGAAAAGCAACCACAAAACAGATTAACAACATGACGGAGAGCTCTCCCAAAAAAATGGGAACTAAAATGTCACAAAGCAGCCTAAGAAAATTATAAAAAAAATATACTGACATATTTTAATCAACACAGAATTTATATTCCTCCATAAAAAAAAATCAGTGCATATGCCATATATTTTTTGGAAATCTGTAAATATTTACACACACAATACAACTGTTTTCAAAAATATTTCCTAACAGCGGTGGTGTGGTGGACTGACATTGCCAAGGTTGCGGGTTCGAATCCCGTATCCAAGTCTGTGAGGTGGCAATCTCCCCATGTTTGCATAGGTTTACTTCAGGAGTCCAAAAACATGGCCTTTGGTGAATTGGTGTCTGTATGATGCTTGTCTTTGTGTGACCTATGTTAGGTTAGTGTCCCATCCAAGGTGACCCCTGACTTGTGCCCTTTGCTTTCTGGGACAGGCATCAAATTTGCCACCACCCTGTTCTCAATAAACAATTTGGAAGACAGATTTCCTAATGGTTTCAAAAAGAGCATTTTCATCAAATTTAGAGTAAAGTCATTTAGGTTTTAATGTGGCTGTTTTAACCTTGGATCTAAAATGTATGCTTCTTTGTAAATTGGTGTTTACCAAGAACCCTCTGTGTCACTAAACTGCCCTAGCTCCCATGTGACTAAGCAGGGCACGGCTGGAGGATTAGCTGGGCGGGGAGCAATGCGGCCACAGTACGGGCACCGAGCAGGCGGGCGGTGTGACGCCGTTACACCCAACACCATCTGTTTAACTGGCCCGTCCCTGCTTAGCTGGAGACTTCTGCCATTTACACTCCACGGCCCGTCTCCGCTCCGTTAACCGCGTCCTCCTTCCCGCAGCCGGGGGGGGGGGGGGCATGGTAGTAATTCCAAAACCATGCCTGGACGCCATAAAATTGCAGCCATTTCCAAATAGAAAATGAGGCCCAAATAAAATCGCGGTTAGTTCCAAGAGCCAGGATGGGCGCACAGCGACGCAGTGTCGCCAAGGGAACCACAGGCTCAGCCTGGACTCTTATACACACCTCATTAAGTGCGTCCATTACCGAAAGCCTCAGCACGCCTATCCCAGACGCTCCGCATTCCGTGTAAATCGCGCCAGTATTCTCTACGCCTACCCCATTATTCTTCTGTCAGAAACTATTGCGTGTGCGTCCCGTGCAGTTGTGCTTTCTCCTCCGTCCCTCACTTCTACTCGAACCCCAGTCACGCTCACACCTTGTGGCCCCTACCGCACGCACGTGAATGATTGCGCAGCAGAGAGACAGTTGCCACACCGTATGCATTGTCCTTTGATTACGTGCACACCTTGTCCTCTCTGATTAATCGAATTCCTTGGCTGGGCAGTGGAGACAAAGAACGAATCCATGGAGCCGTTGACACCGTGGGTCCCAGTGTGCCCACAAACACACACACAAACACAAATCCAGCAATCAATCAGGTAGATCGTGGAGTAAAGCTTTCCGCCTTAGCAAGCCTGAGTCCAGTGATCCTTAGTACTTTATACGCTTATCAAGTAGCGCACAGAGACCAGCAGAACAGCCCTGGAAAATTAAACCCAATCAAAGAAACACAGTGCAGACGCAGCGGCTTACCTCAGAACTAAACGGATAACACACAACCTTTGCACATCAACCTACAGGGAGAGCTCTTCCCTGGAAATCAATTATACAAACAAAATATTATGCAAATTAGACATAAAAACTGAGGGTGTCTGGTTATGTGGTGCTTTCAGAGTGCAAGAGAAAAAAATTTGTGGTGGGAGGCAGAGTGTCTCTGTACATAAACCTATTAAAGGCTTTTGCCTAAAATAAATGAATCTGGTCATTAATCACTGCAGTTCCCTTTACAGAAAATGTCTGCTACGTCAACGTATAGTCCTGATCTTTATAAGCTTATGTGAATGAGGACTTGACAGATTTTGTACTGCCTCTGCAGGGGATGGACCGTGGTAAAATTTGAACTCAAACTCCTCCAACGCCAAAGGCAGAAACTGGAACCATAATCACAAACAGCAAGGCCTCTTAGCAGGGTTAGGATTGCTATTGTGCCCACTCTTGCAAGGAAAAATGTCCACCATTACAATTGCCAAATGTAGATTCATATTCCACTTCTGACACTAACACAGCGACACCGATACAGAAAACTTCAATGAGACTCAATACCCGGTCTTTTAAGGCAGAAACGGGTAGTGATTGGACAAATGAGGCTTCAAAACCCATGGTGGGTGGGAGTATTCTGAACTACCAATCAATGTAGGCGCTAAATGACGCTTCAAAACCCGTGGTGGGTGGGAGTATCCTGATCTACGAATCCATGCTAGAGCCACCACTGGTTTTGAAGCCTCATTTGTACCTTCCCTAGAAACAGAAGCACACCCAGGCACATTAATATAGAAACATCTGTACACGTTTATGTCATCGGGGTCTTCTGCTGTGTGCTGTGAGGGGACTCTAGTGTGCTGCAGCAATAAGAGAAATCCACCGTGGGCGGGATTAATCAAGCTGTCAATCACAGTCAGGTTCATCCCAAAAGGAACTAATTAAGGAAGCAACTTGCATAGTCTGGGCTGCCACTCGGGAGGCCCACTTGTCTTTTGTAACAGACCTACTTGTTGGTCAAAAATGAGGCACTGAACTCCGAAGTGCCAGTCATTTCATGGTTTAACCCATAAAGTGACAAATGGTAGTCTGGCATCATATCCAGGGCATACCCCTATCTTTTGCTGTGAGCTGCTTGGGATAGGCTCCAGGCCCCCCATGACCCTGACCAAGTGAGGCGGCTGCAAGATGGATAGATGGAAAAGTAATGCATGAGGAATGCAGTAAAGCTGACCAATCCTGGTTCCTCACCCATAAACCCTCGTGTGGAACATGGAGAGTGACTGCAGTTAACCAGCCTTCCTTTTTCAATTGTTATGGGAGTAAAGAGATTTCAAATGCCTTGACAGGTAGAGTTGCTGGGTACCATCAGTCATTGCCTGATTTAACCCACTGGATACTTCAAGATTTCCTCTTGGGTTAAAACAGGCAGTGATTAATAATTCATACAGGACATATTAAAAGAATACAGAGTAAATCCCAACCAGAGTGAGTTATGAAACCTTCTACCTTCAATCTTCATCTGACAGATTCCCCTCTGTGTTCAACTCTCCAACTCAAAGTTGGGCCTTTCCCCTTATTTATTTAACGTGTTTGTTCATACCTGCTGGCAACGTGACGAATGCACGGCCAGGTCGTCACTAGGAAGAGAAACAACAACCCTTTTCCATGGTCATAAGGATTGAAAATAATGATAGCATATTACCCTTAAACGACAATGGAACATGTTGCGACTTACGTATTTGCAGAAAGATCCCAAAATAATTCATGAATTTTGTTTTGTAGTTGCTTAATTTCCTTGATTCCTTCCCACAGTGCAATAAGTGAGAATTATAGTATTAAACAAAATAAAAATAATTTTTTAAAGCATGTAAAGAAAACGTCTTAAAATAAGAATTCTCCAAAAACAAGCATAAAATATCAGTTTTAAGTGGCATCAATGAGAAAAATCAATGATGAACTGCTAGAAATTGTACAAGTTTAGACGCACTGCTTCATAAATGAAGACTTAAGTGAAAAACTCATTAGTGCATCAATGCTGTTCTGCCCAAAATGTCTTCCTCCTGCATTTGACTTATTAATTCTGCATGATCCTTTTAAACACAGCTGACCTTCGGTGGGCCAGCATCAAAGGAACCGTTTGCGGGGGAGCCACACAAGAACGCCCCTGTTGTGCAGTGGACTTGCCAGCCATCATCATGGCTTTAAACTGCCGTGAGCTTTGGGCCGGTAACACAGCTGTCATCATCATGCTGCAGTAATCTGCACTGCTGTTCAGTTCACATAAAGGACTTTAAAGTAAGAAACACAAAAAAATAACAATGCAGAGCCTGATCCACCAGGTAAAACTGCAGAGCAAATTATAAAATTCCATCCATCCATCCGTCTGCTAACCACTTATCCTGTTAGGGGTCACAGTCAATAACATTAATAGAAAGAAGAAATAATATTGCTGATTGCAAACAAATCCATCCATCTTCTAACTGGTTCTGCTGGTCAGGGTGGGCCTGGAGCCTACTCCAGGTGACACAGGGCACAAGTCTGGGGTACACCCTGGATGGGATGCCAAGGCATTACAGGGAACACAGGTGTGCACGCACACACACACACACACACACACACACACACACACCAGGCTATTTAAAGTCACCAGGTAGTAAACCACATGTCTTTGGACTGCAGAGAGAAACCTGTGGAGCACACAGAGAACATGCAAACTCCACACACACAGATCAGATGTGGGATTTGAACCCCCAAGCCTAGAGAGACAAAGCAACAGAGCTAAACACTAAGCCACCATGCCCCCCTTGTAAATAAACATACATTAAATACAACTGTAAGATCACCAGCCTTTAAGATGTTTGCTATATTACAAACATGAAATCTTTTATTAAGAAGATATATTCCTGATGTTTATTCAGTGGTGACATGCAGTCAGTGGCCACTTTATTAAGTACATAGCAGACATTGAATCATGTGACTGCAGCTGAACGCATACAGCAGGCAGACAGGGTCAACACGGTCACTTACTGTGCAGTTAAGCAATAAAATGGCTAAGATACATGAGCCATGGGTTTTAAACTTGTTCTGATTGTTGGCGCTAAACATAGTGGCTCCAGTATCTTTGAAACAGCCGCCCTTCCGGAAATTTCATGCACTGCTGTATACAGAGTTTACAAAAAATGGTGTGATAAACAAAAAAACATCTTGCCAGTGGCATTTCTGTGAGCAAAAACATCTTGTTAACGAGAGAGATCAAAAGGGAATGGCCAGACACGTTAAAGCTAACGGGAAGGCCACAAGTGCTAAAATAACAGCTCAGTACGATTTTTGTGCACAGAAAAGCTTCTTTGAATGTGGAACTCACCTGCCTTTGAAACTGTTCTGGGGATAAAAGATAGATGTGCGTGCTTCTACACAGACGTCCTTAATATAGTGGCCACTGCGGATTACCAGAAAGCTGTTCACTTCTTTTATAAATCAATTTCTCTTAAGCATGACTAGTAGATTAAAGGCATGTTATTTTTCACAAGACTGAAATTCCCTAATAGCATGTGCAGTAATTTGTGTGCAATTATGAGATCATAGAAACTGTACTATGATCTCACAGGTACCGTGTGTGTATCTATGAGATGAAAAGGACCTCTAGGGCAGTTATTACCTAACAAGCACTTCAGAGGGGAAGTGGGATATCACAGGTATTGTTGGCATTTATGATCTCCCCAAGATTGCTCAGTGAAATCACAGGAAACGCATATTAATGACCTCACAGAGACCATGTGTGTTTTAATGAACTCTTAGAGACCGTTCACTATCTTCATAACCATCGTGACTTTCTAACTGCACAGGAACCTTTCAGTGAACTCATAAGGCATCATGCATATTATGAACTCACAGAAAGTTCTATAAGCTCACAGGCATCACATGTAGGAATGACCTCTCAGGCACAGGATGTATAGTTATGAGTTCAATAAGACCTTGAGAAGAGAGAGATTGGTCCATTAGCTCACAGACATTGCTTTTAATTATGACCTCCTATGAATAGTTACATAAGCTCAACGGTTTTATTTATGTACTTATGACCTCACAGGTATCAGGCAGGTAGCTATAAGCTCACTATGATCAATGAGGTCATTATGACCTCACAGGTCCCATGTGTAGTTTTGAGTTCACGGGAACCACGAATGTAGTGATGAGTTGAGAGGGATCAGCCACCATAACTGAACAGATGCGGCAGGCCCGGAATTAGAAAGGACCAGCATGCAGGGGGTGCGCAGATGCGGCTCCGTCTAAAAGCTGGCGGCAGCAATGCGCACCATAGCCCTAGTGGCCACACTGGGCTTTCAACGGCCACATCGCAACCTGCAAGCCACAGAAAACAGGATGGCACCTCAGTCTCAGTACTCTGATAAACCTGGGATGTTCTGGCTCGTATATTTTGAGACCATACTTTGCTCAATTCGCTTTGGTGATTGCGCCACAGCAAAGATGCGACAATGCATGGGCTGGTGATTTCACACCACGAGGACCTGTTCTGATTCCAGGATACTGCGGCTTAAAATCTCTACTGCCATCTGCTGGAAGGAAAAGGAGGGACTGCAGCTTTTGAAGCATGGAATCAGGCTTGACTCCAAACACCGTGACACGCAAGTTAAATGATAACTGACAATGTTAATCTATTCATCATCTTATGGAAATACAGACATTTTAGTTTTGTGTCATTTTTCGTGACTGAAGAATCATATGTGAAATTACAGTGCAACTTAATTAACTGCCTACTAATTAAGCAATACCTGGTGTGGCTGTGTCCTAAATTGCAGCATCGTCAAGTGAAGTCAGGTACCAAACACAAAATGGGCATGGGGGAGGGAAAGAGGTGGCCTTTGGCATAAAACACAACACATCCATCCATTGATTGTTTGGCTGATTATTCTGGTCCGGGGTCATGGGGGGAGCTGGAGTCTATTCCAGACCACACAAGGCTAGGGCACACCCTGGACAGGACGCCGAAGCCTGCATGCACACACAAAATCATGCCCTGTGTACAAAGTATGCTAAATTCATGTCTTTGGACTGAGACAGGAAATCTACACAATACAAGGAAAACATATGAAATCCACACAGACAGGAGTCGAACCCACAACCCAGGAGGTGTAAAGCAAAAGCCCTACCAGTTGAGCCATGTAACCACCTATAACATAACCATAAAACGGTATGGTTGAGAACTGAAGAAGAAGAAGAAAAAAAAAAAATTAGACATAAATAACCAGCAAGACTTTGGTTTTTCAATGCAAACCAGGATTAATGCAAATCGCCGATATGGCATAACATCAGATGACTGTTGGACAGTAACAGCTCAGTGTACCTGTTTCCTGCCTTGGTTATACAGCGGATGTTAATCGCCATTTCAAACTAACACCTTTCCCCGTCGCAGTGCTATCACCGCCGAGGAAATAACACCTGTTGTTTTGCTGATCATTTTTCCCTCTGTAACTATGTGGTGTGGGAAGCACTGCGGCTCAATAGGGTGGTGCTGTTGCCTCCGCTCTGCTTTGCATGTGTGGAGTTTGCATGTTCCACCCATGCTGTGCAGGTTTCTTGCTGGCATTCAGAGACACGCAGTTAGGTTAACTAGCAACTCAAAAATACCCAGCATGTATGATAGTATGTGTATGTATGTAACCAGCGGTGGACTGGCATCCCATCCAGGGTGAACCCCTGCCTTGCGCCCTGTGATGGACTGGCATCCCATCCAGGGTGAACCCCTGCCTTGCGCCCTGTGATGGACTGGCATCCCATCCAGGGTGTACCCCTGCCTTGCGCCCTGTGATGGACTGGCATCCCATCCAGGGTGCACCCCTGCCCTTTCCCCTACGCCGTCAGAGAGAGACTCCAGGCCCCCGTAACGCTGACCAGGATAAGTGGGTAGATGGAAGGGAGCCAGTGATTAAGATCCTGTGTCCCTGAAGCTGCAACACATTTAGGAACAGATTTAAAATGACCTTGTGTGTACATTGCATAGACCGGCTGGCTGTCATTAAGCCAAATCCAAGTCATCCCAGAGATGTTCTGAGAGCCCCAGACACCGTTTCCAAGCCACAAGTGGTGAGATACTTCATGATACGTATAACCTGCTGAACTCCTGTTTGAGAAGGTCGGGCTGAGCCTCGACTGAACAACTGGCCTTTAATGTACGAAAATATGCCAGTCCCGAAGAATTAATGCATTAAATAACCCAAACAGTCAAAATACCCATTTGAACGAAACAAATCTTTATCCTGACACTGAACAGCGATTTAAAGGCTTATCGAAGCCTCATTTAAGGCACTAAATATGACAATGATGGCGGTTGAGCAGAAAATGTTTACCAAAACATTCACCAGCTAGCAGACTGAGTGAGATTAATTGATTAAAGTAATCAATCATTATCACGCCTTCAGACCAAACAGCTAAAAAGCTCACAAAATATTTATGATAATCTATGATTAACCTAGTAATGTTCTCCTATGTTAGAAAATAAATAAATCTGTGTTTAATTTCTTAATCTGCCAATCAGGGATGGTATTTAGATGTCATACAATTCCCAGAAGGCATTTACCCCATCATCCACACCTGCTCTTAACTTGTCCACAGCATCAAAGCTTCATGGGAAATTGAGGACTATAAAGAGCACAGTCTTCATTAATGGCAGTATAACAAATCATTGTCAGAATAACATCAGTAATAGATGGCTGGTATTGGTTGTGAGAGCAGAATAAGACTGAAGCTCTACCAAGTAACAGTTTCTCTTTGCAATTCCATTTTCCATTGAAATTCTATTTCCCAAACTTCAGCTGGTAATTCCTTTTTCCATTACTTGCTAATTTTTTTGTATTTTGGCACGGTTCCTGAAGCCAAATTCCATATCCTTTCCCGAAAGTAATCCAGCAAGTACTTCACGTTATCACTTAAGCATCAATGTTGAAACAGTAAATTTCCTACTGTGCCCCTGCCCCCCGCCCGGCCCCCCCCCCCCCCCCCCCCCCCCCCCCCCCCCCCCCCCCCCCCCCCCCCCCCCCCCCCCCCCCCGTCACCACCACCACCACCACCACCCCCCACCCTGCCTCCCCCCACATTACACAAGTCCAGAGCGAATAAACATTTAGTGAAATCTCTGCAAAGCCAATTAAGCACTTGGCAGCCATGACAGCTGCTGGGGAAATTTAATTTTAAAAGTATTTGTTAACAACTATTGCTTGTAGAAAGGCGTCAAAAGCCCAGCTGTTGTCGTTTTACCGTCATTTCTGTGGCTGACGTGTCGCGTTCCTTCTTCAGCGCCAGTGCACAGTGTATACGCAACGTAAATTCATTGAGGAGTTTGTTTGCTGCAGGTTTCAGTAATAAATAACCAGATTAAAGCTTTAAAATAATTTATAAAAACACAAGAATCAATTTGTGTAACTTCAGATTTACTACCACAGCTTTGAAATTGCTTTTAGAGGCTCACTAAACGCGGACACTCTCTTCAAAACCAAAAACACAAGCGGCGCCCTAAAATAGCCAATGAACAGATTTGCCACAGCGGTTAATGCTACAGCTGTAGCAAAACTATTATTTATTTTGGCATGTTCTGCCTTGTAAAGGCAGCATCACTAGTAGTGCTGGGATCCAAGAGTAAAATGACATGAAGCGGGGGAGCCCCACGTGGTTAAAAAAAAAGAGAGAGAGACTGAAGGAGAGACAGAGAAAGTGAGAGACGGGAGAGAGTGGGGAGGTTAAGAGGGAGAGAGGATGAGAGAGTGAGACAGGTGGTGAGAGTGGGGGGAAGAGGGCAGAAAGAGGGAGACAGGGAGAGAGTGGGAGAGGGGATGAGAGAGAGAGAGATGGGGGAGTGAGAGGCAGAGGGAGTGAGTGAGGGATGGGGGAGAAAGAGAGAGAGAGGAAGGGAGGGGAGAGACAGGAGTGGCAGTACCAGCCTTACCCAAATGCCACTTCATCACCTATTCTTATGACAAGCTGTGAAGGCACTCATAAAATTTAAAAGAGAAGTCTCTTTGATCCCACCACTATTAATTTAATCACCTGCACACTATTCATGGGAAGAAAAGCAGAGAAGACATAGAAGGAGGGTAGCCTGGAAAAGGTGGATTAAAGGAGGATGGGATGAAAAGAAGAGTAACACAAGACAAAGAGAGCTTGTTGGGGTGGAAGAGGACAAAGTTAATATGAGCTGCTGGCTAGAGTGCCCACAGCACTGAGCAAGGCTTTTGGATCCAAGCTGACAAGTAAATGACTGTATTGGCAAAATCCTTCAGTCTTTTTCTGCCCTCCTAGTTATTAGCAATTATTTATTAAATTCATATCAAAGGCTGCAGTCCTGCAGGCATGCGAACACGTGTTACTTCATCTCAGGCTGCCTCAGAAATGTCCTTGAGCATTTCAAATTAACCAGCGGTCACATACAATAAACAAACAAACAAACAAGGTGTTTAAATTCACAACCTCTAACAGTAGCAACAACAGCAGGTCCATCCTAAACGTACCGAGTGACAAAGTCACAGAGCGACACTCAATTAGCTACACTGGCAGACAAAAAGTGGAAAGCGCGCCTGATCTGATAAATCAGCAGAACGAACCTGAATACCGAAGAGCCAAACACAACAGTAAGAGCGGGCGAAGCTACATCAGCGAAGAACCATATTCAAATCGTTTTTTTTTGCTGAGGAGCTCAAAAAAGTACAACGCTTAATACTGTTTTAGCAAGAGTTTACAAACGGATGACAAGTTGGAGCTGTAAATAAATGATAATACATGAAATAATGACAGCAGCTATGTTGCGAGATTTTTACACTTGCGTCTCTGATTACATGATTGAGCGAGGTCTATGTTGCCTAGCTCTGAAGCACAGGTAGGGGGCTCCACCTTCATAGACTGAACTTTGGCTTAACAGTGAGGTTTGCTAGGCTCAACGCTTGACTGTTTGTCTGAAGTCTTCGTTCAGGGCTTGCGGAGCCATTTTCATCTGCTGGAGTTTCGTTTCTGGGTTTGTTTCATGTGTGACTGTGCGTCCTCTCCTTGTTTGTGCTTCTCTCTGCCAGCATCTTCCAGCGTTTGCGGGTTCGGTTAGATGACGCCCTGTCTTTGGGCTGACAATTTGGTTAGCTGGTGTACTTTTTTCACCTGGTTTGTGGTTAGCCAGCATCTTGTTTCTGGGTTTGTGGCATTGGTTAGCTAACTAATCAGGGCTGTAAGGTACATCCTTGGGCTCGCAGTTTAGGTTTGAGTAATTTTTTCCCCAGCTTTGAGAAGTATTGTGCTTGTCCTTATTCTTGTATGACAGCCCCCGTTCCTGGTTCTTTTTCCCCACTTCCACCACTTTTTCCTCCAGGATAACAGCCCCCGTTCCTGGTTCTTTTTCCCCCACTTCCACCACTTTTTCCTCCAGGATAACAGCCCCCGTTCCTGGTTCTTTTTCCCCCACTTCCACCACTTTTTCCTCCAGGATAACAGCCCCCATTCCTGGTTCTTTTTCCCCACTTCCACCACTTTTTCCTCCAGGATAACAGCCCCCATTCCTGGTTCTTTTCCCCACTTCCACCACTTTTTCCTCCAGAATAACAGCCCCTATTCCTGGTTCTTTTTCCCAGTTCTTTCAAGGTCTGTCCAGTCTAGTTGGTCCTCCCTGGCCATTCCAGTGGTCCCAGACCTGAGAAGGCACCAGTGTTGCTTCGTCCTGGTCCGTTTCATTGTCTTACAGATCCATTCAGTCAGAGGTGACATCATCTGCTATTCCATTGGTCACAGTTCAGAAATCCATGGGCACTGTAATCATATTCAGTCTTGTGGTTTGTTTTCTTTGGATGGGGGGGCGCCAGGTTCTATTTAGGCTGAGCAGCAAGCTCTCATGATGTCAGATGATCACACTTCATACGGAGGTTCTTTAGATTGAAGCTTAGCACCGGAACATACTTCACGAGTGAGGTGGAGAAGCACCGCCTTAAAGTTAAATGTTTAATTACAGAAAAGTAAGGCATTTAGTTAAGCAATCTGATGAAATGTACTGGTCAGCAGGACTGTCCATCAAACTGAGCTACACCAATGACTGTCACAATGGGGGCGTGTCCACATTCTCATTGAGCGACACTGCAATAAATCTGCACAGCTGTGGCATTTCACGCGATGTGCCAATCTGCCGGCTTCTCCCACCAGCAGAAACGGACACATGTCTGTCATCACTTGTGCAAGATCGGAGCCCTGCCTCGCTCAGGAAGACACCACCACCCACACCTCCACCCCAGCAGCACTGTGTACTGTTTGGGGGTTAGTATTCAAGTGTTGTAGCGTGGCTGTCGGAATCGCTCATATTACCAATTTATTCCCGTTTCGGTTTTTGGTTTTGCAGGCTTGTGGGCAGATTGGTGGGGGGCTGGGTGGGTGATCAGAATAGGTTAGTGTCAGCGTGGGGACAGGTGGGCAGGCCCCTGCACATTTATCTAGCCTCCTGACAGGACTCCACGCTCCAGAATCTCACCTGTGCAGCCGCCAGCTAATTCCTGTTCAACCCCATGCCCATATGCATATTCCATTATAGAGCGCCTTACAACCCAGATCAATCAAAGCCCTCCAAACGGCTGGGCTGTGAAAAGCACAGCTGTGCTAATCACCCTCTGTGTTTGTGCAAACTTCTTTGGAGGCAAATATCTGCAGTACACCAGGGACATTATTTTGCAAGTGGAAAAACGTGCAACTTGGTCCAGTTACGCAGGATAATAAATCTGAGTGAACCAGGCTCCATCACGATGAGACTGATATGGCCTTACTTTATGGTACTTGTAAATCTTTGCCGTAGACAGACGCCGAAACACAGAATATCCAAAGTGTGGCAACTATACTTTATCTACATTGTTATTACTCACTGAAATCTTTCTCCATTTCCACTACTCATTAAAACATCACATTGTTTCACACCTTTCTGAAATCCCTCCTTTCAAACCCTCAATGAAACACCACTCCATTCCACTCCTCAGTGAAATCTCTCTGCTTTCCAACCCTGAGTGAAACACCCACTGCCACTCCTCCATGAAAACATTCCTGCAGATTATCTATTTCTACCCACTTTGTTCCACTCATTACTATCCTCTAACGTCATTCCCCCATCCTCCAATCATCTTTGTTTGCTCCATTCCAAAGTTCTGAAACCACCACGCTTGCAATTTCATTCAGCTAATAAGAAACTAACCCGTGAAATGAAAACACGCAAATCACAAACTGCCTCTCTGAACTTTACAGCCTGTGGAGTTTCTCAGTTCAGGCACATTTAGTGGAATCGAATTCACACCTAGGGAGTGGCCCTGTGTGGGTGGGGTGTGACCACCGCTAATATGGTGATTTGTTATACACGCGTTACAAGCGTCTTAGCTGCAGCAAGGGAGCCCCCGGAGGGATCAGACTGCAATTACAGGTCTGCGACAGAGCCCGCAGCCCAAAACACATGCCGTTCACGGACCTCTCCTGCAAATTTCTATTAACAGCCGACATGTGTCAGTGCAGAGATAAGGTGCTGGAAGAATCTCTCCAGCCAGCAGCAGAAAAGGGTCCACATGTAAAAACACAAGTCCATATCTCCAATCCGAGGACACTCTCAGGTCATCATTTTACTTTTTACGCAGTACAGATTGAAGAAGGCTTCAGAGGACAGAAAATCTCTGAAGAGAAGATGGTATTTTCTTTTAAGAAACATCGTATTATTTTGGAAACCAGACAGGACCTTATGACTTCACCAGGTCCATTTTAAATATCCAGAGGAGCCATTTTACCACAGCTACTCTGAAGGAGAGGAAAAAAGTTTTTTGTCAGGGAAGCCTGGACAATGATAGATACTGTTGACCATAAATTCTCACTCAGTAACATATAAAACTGGTATTTCAGTGGGAAGGGTTAAAAAAAAAAAACATTTTATGAGGATGCATTCTCTGTTTACCTTACAAAATAAAGATAAAAGATTCATGAAAAGGCAGGAAGCGTACAAATATGTAATTCCCTTGAAATTTTGGCAGCGCTGAAATGATTTTTCAATCTACAAGAAATACCATTTTAGGGTGCCGCAAACAAGAACTGTTTTTTAGAACACCAATCATTCGACATTAATTACTCACTATTTCGATAATAATTACAGACTCATCCCTGCGATGAGCTACACAGTGGAAATGTGGGTGTTGCTAAACATCTACAGTCAAGGAGTTACGGACCCTTCACTGTTGTACATCTCGACCTGCGGCCTGCCACAGACGGAGATGCGGCCCGCGGGATGCAATCCCATTTTCGATTTTAACACTTAGCTGCCATACTTCTAATATAATACGGATAAGGACTAGCGACGCAATTATTAAACTTAATTTTTTTCGTGACATGAAAACACTACAAATGTGACCCGGTTAATTTTTTTAAAACATGCAACAGTACATGGGCTGGTTACCTACGGACATACAGTGTTACGGTGTAACAGTCTGCCGATCAGAAATCAGTCAGCTGAGTAGCTGGCAACACTCGGTGCTTAGTGTAACTAAAGAAAGATGAAGTCAAAACGGATAAGTTTGTCATTAGGGGAGAAAAACGAGCTCATCCCTGGAGACTATTTAAGATTATTAAGTGCGAAAATACTCCCAATATTTGCGTCTACATGCGAACGCATTTCCTCTACAATGTCCTGAGTAAAGTCTGACACTAAGAATTGCAACTTCGTTGTACAGTTACACTTTGAACCGGATTACGATTTAATCTCCTCTCAACAGCATCAAGCATCCAATTAACGTGAATAGCCTTCTGCCTCATAAATGTGAGTCAAAGTTTACATCTGATCATCAAAACATGTTTCTGTCATACCCTTGTATTAATATGCAGGGGTTGCATTGGATTAATAATGGTGTAGAAAGGCGCCAAACAGGGTAGCGTACTGCCTGTGACACAGCGTCGATGTAAACAAAGTACATGTCATAAATAGCGTGATGAAGCCGTGTCCTGTAATGTCCCGTTTTATAAAAAAGTTGAGCCGTGTCCCAGTGATGTTAGAAGAGATGCCTAATCGACCATCATATGTGTTTAATGCCATAGCCTGAAGTGCTAGAACTGCACTGCACACTGTTGTTGGTGGGAGCTTTATGAGTAGTGATGTGTCATCCACGAACGAGTCGGTTCTTTTAATGAACAATTACAGCTGGCTCACAGCTTTGAGCCCTTGTGGTTTTATTGACACGATTACACAACGACAACACGATGAGTGAGCGTCCAAAACGAGGCAGGATTTCGATATATTTTAACAACTTAGTCAATGCAAAGGCTCAATGCAGAATTCGTAAGTTTAAAACTTCACATAGAGGAGGGTCAACTCATAACCTCGACGGACACTTAAAAGCAGTGAGGATCTTCAAGACTGGACAAATTATCACAGAGAGAAACCGATTTGATCAGACGCAGACAAATAAGGCAACTTGTCCTCGATTCAAATCTGCCTTAAATTTCATCAGTTCTAGTGTGTTTCTAGCAAACAATTTGTCTGTGTATTCATTTTTCAATTCATTTAAAGTGGTTATATCGACTAGGCCTACAGTTCATTTCTATTTTTATTATATCATGCTAAATACTGTAAGCACAGGCTTACCTTCCAAATGTTACAGAGTGAAGTAGCCTAGGTAGCATAAAGCAGCAGCTTCAACTCCTCAGATATGAGGTACTATTTACACTGGAAGCTTTAAGTGTGTGTTTTAAAGTGTTCTTCAGGTGTTTTATGCCTTTTCAGCATGAAAGCATTGTTTTCATTTATTAATTCTTAATATTTGGAATTTAGTGTGAAACAGCCTTTTTTCTAATTGTTCAAATTGTACTAATTTTGTTTTCTGGCAACAAAGAACAGAAACCCAACCCTGTCTCCCTTGATGTGTTTTCAAATAAACAAATTTAAACTCCTGATAGTACATGTGTAAATGACCTCATAATAAAAGCGAGACAAACCAGTTCCAAGCAAGGAGCATAATGTAGAGAACGAATTCGTTCTGTAAACGTAACCCACGTATCGGGCAAAAAGCCGTTCGAGAGCCGACACAGCTGGCTTATGATGAGGAACATAAAACGGCCCTTGGAAAAAGTCATAATTCCCATTACAATTTATGAGTGAACACTTTTGCTTTGTTAAGCCCTGGATCCTGTGCAGTATTATAAAATCAGCTGCCAGGTCACCACATTCTGCCAACTAGCTGGTCATTGTTTGGAGGCCACAGAACTTGGCCAAAAAAGAAAGAGCTTGAGAAGCACTGGTCTAAAGGCTTTCCCGGGTTATTAGCTCACAGCACACCTTCCTCGACATTCCAGTCAATCTAACTGAGTAGAGGAAGTGGAAAAATAGGTGACAGGACTATTAACCATGTAACTCCAGGAGCACTGAGCTTATAGGACCTCTAATTAGGAATGGGCAAAACTAAGCTTTGAGTCATTGAACACTGCCAATTGGCATCTGGTTTAGTACACTTCCTACTGTCCATTTTCTGTTGAGGTAAACCAAGCAGTGAGTGACGGAGGACAGTAAACCCCACCCAGGACAGGATTCAAGGCCTCTTAACCCTAGACCAGACTTACTGACAGTGTTAGTGGTGAGGTGTACGGTCTGTCTGGTAAGTAGGGAGAGAAGGCTGGGTGGTACGTGACAGATGTTTCTTGCACTCCTGCCTCTCATTTCTTCAAGCTTAAAACTCCAGCTGGGTTAAATTCAATATTAACATTAATTTCACAAATTGGCCTGTTATTCAAACAACAGAAACAGAGGCACTCTAATCAGTGTTTGATAGCATCACAACCAACTTTGACAAAGTGATCTATAGGCTTTTATCAGTTGCAAGAATCTCCATCTTGGTTAACTGAATAACAGAAAAGCCCCCCCCCCCCCAGTAACTCAGCAGTATAAAGCCCATTACACAAATATCTGCCAGGAAAATTGAGTTATCTGAAGGATGACAAGATAAGAGCAAAAAACTACTATCAGCTTTGGGGCTTCAAAATATAAGGCACCAAATTTGTTTTCAGCTGATAAGATTTTATATTTATTTTGTGTTTTTTTTATTACTGAGAGGAGTGTTTGCTCTGTACATTACATAATTTATTTCTTACTTTTATGAATGCTTTATAGAACTGATATGGTTACTGTGTACATTATAATCAGCTTGTAGAAATAATAATAAGATACTGGAGTCCAAATAAACAAAAGCAACACCCACAAATTTTATGAAACTTCACATTTTCATTTCCATCCCACAGCTGTTTTTTTTTTTTTTTTTTAAAAAAGTTTTGCCCATCACCTAATTCTTTGACCGCTTAAACGAATTAGAAAGTGCTCTTTTAGCAAAGCCAAACGTGTCAGAAAGGGGTCCGAGAAGGAACTCTGGGATTGAGCAACACAGTTCTAATGCCTGGTTCCCTACGTCTGGCACGCAGCTCTATGGACTCACCAGCTGCTGTGCCTTCTCGGCGTCCTGACGGGCCCTGGCACGCTCCCGAAGCACAGCCACGCTCTCCTTTTCCTGACCGGCCTCCTGTTCTCGCCGGGCAATGCGTTCCAGCTCCTCCTGCACCAGGGCGCGTTCTCGCTCATACCTGTGTAACAATAAGCAGGCTGGGGACATGTCGACTGGGAGGGACGAATGGGGGGGACGCTGACTGGAGTCTATGTCATCAGCCAGCTGTTCTTCTCAGAACCGTCCCTGAAGACCCCCAGCACCCAGACTAACCACTCATCAAGGCCTTCTGGTGGTGAGACAGAAATTCCTGGAATGGGTGATGCAAATGCTTTATACTGAGAATATGTTGAGATTGCTAAGGTAAGCTTATAAACGAAATTATGGAGACTTAATGAATGAGTTTGATAGTCCAGAGTTATAAATCAGCAAACATCCCAGTCATTCTCAACCCTGACATTTCCCCTGTTTATTGCTGCACAGTCCCCCGAGAGCTAAAGCACTTAACTAATTACAACACCAGTTGAACAAGTTCAGCCTTCTCTCTAAACATCCAGTATATTATCAGTTTACACAGAACTGGAAAAAAGCACCAACATCGCAGCCTAGCCATAATTAAGGCTGTGAAACACTTTTCGCAGGCAGCATCTTGATTCTCTGTTTCATCTCCTCCCCCTGTCTCCATGTCCACTAGTTCAAAGTTCATGGAGGAGAAGTGAAGAGGAAATGAGGGGAAACTAGGAAAGTGGAAATAAATGGGTGAATTGGGACATCCTACAGAAAAGCACACATTCTTTATATGGAAACAGTGCAGCGGTCAAGAATGTTATCTGTGGGTGTGATTCTTTTCCGTGAAGGAGTCACAAAGGATATACAAGTGTATCTACATCAGACACAATCGTAACCTTTTTTACCATAATACCATCACCTACCGCCAGATGTCGCCAAACTCCAAGAATTTAAGGTTTTACAGTAGAGTTACTTAAAAAAAAATGATGCAATTACGACTTTCACATGCTACATTACCTCTCAGTGCAGTATGAAAACAATGTGACCCTTGTTTAAATGAGACATTCCTGCCCCAGCTCATCAAATTAACCTTGGCAGTTACCCACCTCCTGCGTAGATCTTCCTGCATTTCAGTTGCGGTGGGCGCTGATCTTGTACCTGCAAAGGTGCCCTGGTTCTTAAATGCACCTACCCCAACCCTACAGTAATTAGTTTAAATATTACAGCACGTATTATGTTTAACCTTGATTGCATTGCACTTTGTCATTACAATACATACAGTCCTGATTGGATCTACAATTGAATAACAGAACTGTTGAATAACAGCAAGGCGGTGTAGACTACCGGAATCCCCCACTGCGGTGGGTGCTGCCTGATAGCCAGGTCCCTGGGCCGGATCCCGCATCCGCTGTAGAACATCCTCAGAGAGCTGAGATGGGACATATTTTATTAGAGTTCATGTCATCTACTCACAAAAAAACAGTAGTCAGCCCTCCATCCCACACTGTGTGCTGACTTTTGGGCGTATAGTACACACAGATATTTATCACTGGAGGAGATTTAATGCCAGTAAAGGTGACTTGACTTCTAATTAAGAGGACACTCTCATGTTATAAGTCAGAAACTGAGGTTGCAGGCATTTGGGGTCTTTTTTGGGATACGAGGTCACGGAGCATCACCTTTACTGTTATACACGCATGTGCAAAAATTATTGTTACTTTAAGTAGTTTCTATTAAGGGTTTTTACAGGTGAGACACCTCATGGGATATGAAACACGTTGTAGATGACGGGAATGGGAGCAAAGAAGCCTTCATACACATATGCGATCTAATTGTTTAAAATTAGATTTCTGAAATTCTGATTCTGTTCAGCCCCATTCATGCAGGACCATTTTTGCTGAGAATGGAGACAAACTGATGCTTTAATGAGAGCGGCCACTGACTGCTTCTGATTCGGACTGGATTATATTCCGAAGGTTTCATTCACGGTCCATCAATATCAGTCAAATGGCAGTCGGTCCCACCACGGGATATTTCTTTCCTTAACAAGCTCCCCACCTACCCTCAAATACTCACCAAAACTCTAATACTATAATGTACAGTGTGGTTCCTGTGGTTCCACCCAGCGCAATCCGTGCTGGACATTCCGGCGTTTTTTAATTGCGATGTAATAATTAAGGCACGCGCCTGTCCGCGTGGACCCCCATTATGAATAGTAATGCGAGCCTGCGGTTTGACCGCGGTTAGGAGCGCTGGTCTGGTCATACTGTAGGACACGCTTTGTTGTCAATAATACGATTTTTTTATACATTGTGTTGTAATGCAAACGCGTACTTCCCGAGACCCTCGGTGCCGCACGCCGTCTGTACTGACCAGCACGTCTTCTTCATGACAGATGTCATTACCTTGATTCCGCTCAGTACTCTGACCCGATCCTCCTCGTCAAGCCCGAAGGATACTCTCCGGGTCGAGCTCTCACCGGCCCCCATCGCTGGCGCCTGTGCCGGCCGGGGTTTACTGCTAAATCAGACCGAGAAATTCGGGTTTATTGAAAAGCGGAATCCTTACAGGGGACTCTAAGAAAGGTCAGTTTCTTGGACAGGGCAGTATTCTGAAATGCCATTGGTGGATTAGCAACGAAACGCCAATTGCGTTTTATCATGGTCTATCCGCGGCCGAAAAGGACGCTGGGACCTGTGGTCCGCGTCGTGTCCCGAGCCCTTGATTTTTCTGTCTAAAATGTATACTTTTTATATTGTTTTAAATTAAATAGTAAGTAAAAAACAAATCTTTAACTAATAAGTTATATCAGAAAATGTAATTAATTTGAGCAAAATATATTTGTACATGTAGAATGTATAGAAGAAATATGCTACTGCTGAAACACATTAGCCACCAGAGGACATTGGTTCACATTAAATTCATCAATAATGAAAACGTTTTTCAGAAGCTCCTGCAACACCTAAAATAATATCACTTAAATTACTGCAAACAATGGAGAAATCATTTATATAAAATAATTACATTATCACTGGTGTGATCTGCACTATTAAACTGGAACCTCTCACCTTGTGTGTTCTAGAGCCAGGTATCTCGGTGGTAGATCCTTCTCCATTGATTCCCATATTCATTGCTGTTTGTCCAAGGCCTCAACATTTTCAAAAATATCACTAATCAAAACTACTAGTTTGTAAGATGTTGCAGTGGTGTGCATGGACAGTGCATGCAGAAAACATTTGTAAGAATGAACACAGTGAACAAAACGCATAGCACAAACTAAGGCTGATAAGGACAGATATACAGTATATAATGATGTTCAACATGGTTCACTTATTTTGTCCTTGCAAATTAAGTGAATCGTATTCTTTATAACAGAAAGTGGCAATGGCTCAAATGAGTCATTAAAATAATTAATAGCTTCCCTGCTGACTAGGACCCGTATCTGTCTCTCTTCTGCGCATTGGACTAAGTGGGAAACTTTGTTTTGTCCCAGGGGATATAGTGGCTCAGTGTATAGCACTGCTGCTGCACACGAAATCCCACTTCCACTCTGCTTGCATGTGGAAACTGCATGCTCTCCCAGGGCCTTGTGGATTTCTTCCCATTGTCCAAAGACATGTGATAAGGCCAACTGACATCTCTAAATTGCCCATACTGAATGATGTGGCGAGTGTGTGGATGTGCCCTGCGATGGACTGGCATCGTGTCCAGGGTGTACCCCAGCCTTGTGCCCTGTGTTGCCAGAAACATAGGTTGACCTTCATCCCAGAGCTTTTGTCTTTAAAACGGGGTTGTATATCCTTGTCCAAGAGTTCCAGGCTTAACCCCAGGTTATATTAATTTACATGATTATTCATTAAATATTTATACTTCTGACCCACGATGACTTGGACTGTGGTACCCTAACTTAGTGATGGAGACACCACCTTACCGTCCACTGCGGCTTGGGGTTTGTTTGAAGTGATGCTATGAAAAAAAAAAATCAACAAAACCATATGAATCTCAGTCAGTGGTTTGAGTCATCAATACGAACCCGTGGATTAAAAATAAATTAATCAAACAGCATGCAAGCCTGTCACCAAAGCAATTTGGAAATGTGTTTCCAACACACAGAGGAGTTAATTATCACAGAGGTCATGGAAGAAGGTACAGAAGCACATCTGTGGCCAAAGGAATAGCTGGTAATTAAACATCAGTCATTTATTTATCTGAACAAAAAGGGTAGCTTGCCACATACTATGCATGACAAAGATGCATGATCCAAGTACTACCAGACTCCTCCATGTAAACAATCCACAATAACTCCACAAGATCAGCTCCCATCACCACTTATATCTGAAAACCAAATATCAGAATCCAGCCTTTTGTGTGCAAAATACTTTTATTTTAAAAATAAAATAGACATGCCACACACTTTTCCCCATGTCCAGAAAATAAATTCCCATCAATCCCTCTTTCATGGAAAATCTGTTTACTCAAAACATCTGTGGTACTGCATAATTAGTAAATGAGGTTAAAATATAACGACGCTGGAAAAATGGAAACAAGGTGAGTTATCAATAAAACAAATTGCGCTAAAATATCATAAAATGTGACCATAGGAACCTTAGCATCCCTTAACCCATCGCCTGGAAGGCAAGGTCCAGAGAGTTTTGCAGCTCTCAAACTGTTAGTACTTCAGAGAGGGAGTTAATTAAATTTCCACACTTCTAATCTAAGTTCAGAATGGCAAATAAATGAAAGACAATTACTTGCATCATGTGGTTGAGTACCCATCTTGAAGTCTGGATTTTCACCTCCAAAAGCATGACTGAAAAACCTTATCTTAAATGGTCCTTTAAGTACAGGAATCACTAATCAAAGTCAATATCAAGGTCCAAAGGACCCAGAAAGACACCTTCTCTGAAAGGCCAGAAGGCTAATCTCAATCAAACAAAGCCCTGATCTGAGGACGACACAGAATGCAGGAATGTAAACAGGTGTCTGTCATCCCATGAATCCATACACCTAACATGTATTCAAAACCACCAGTCTAATAATTCTGCCAAATCATTTGTAAAAAAAAACAAGAGCTGATAAAATCTAGAACGTAAGGCAAAGACCAGCAATGAAGTACTAAAGTTTTCACAAAGCACAAATAATTCAATGTCACAATAATCATGCAATGCTGATAGACAGGTAGGAGCCCCCAGCAAGGAATGATCATTTACAGAATTTTCAGATTTTTCTTCCAGTTGATTTCCTTAGAAATCACCTTAATGGGATAATACTTAAGGTGACTGTAAACTGTGCAGCTCGGGTGCATCTCCTGCATATAACACAAGGCTAATTCCTGCGGGACCAAACTGCCTGTGAACGAGCTGCAGAATCCTGCTCTGTTCCCAAAATCCACAAGCAACTGCACTGCCAGGTCCAGCCTGGACCCCTCAGCTAAGCCCCTCAGGAGTTGAAGGCCCTCCAGCGGTCACTGTCCATGCTGTTGATGCTGCCCACAGGATAGGGCCCCGAGGCCATGTCGTCCAGGTATGCACCGGAGCTGTCGATGCGCGTGCTGGAGTAGAAGTCCGGCTGGAGGTCCTTCCTGCCCACGGCGTAGGTGGGGGGCAAGTGTACGTCTGTGTCCTCCGGCTCGTCTATCTGGGACTTGTAGGAGAAGAGGATCTTTGGCTCCGAGCTGCAAATATAGGCAAGCGTCATTGCTGGTGTTGCAGGCAATTTTAACGACACAAATAAAACCAAAGATGGTATCAGTAACTCAAATGGGGGGTGAACATCATATTTCACAGCCAAATATTATGTGTCATGTGAGGCAACTTAAAAATAACTATCATCACATTGGTAAGATGAAAAGGATGTCAGACTGAAGACTAACTTCTGGGATTAGTAATTAAGGCAATGAGAACAATATACAGGCAAGAATGCATCAAAAGCCACATACCCAAAAAAACCTTTAAGAAACGTGACATAGATGAGTGGTGCAAAGGCAGAGAAGTACAGGAACGTGGTCACGTCAACACAGCTGTGAGGAAACAAAACCAGGACTCAGCATGAATAAAATGAGAAAAGGCAGTCTGAGGAAGAAACATGCCAGGTGACTGTTTACACAGCATCACTGCAGTGGGCCAACAAAGACCAGCATGGAATGTAAATAGTAGGGGTGTAACGGTACAGTTTTTCCACAGTTCGGTATGTGTCATGGTTTTCAGACCACGGTAACGGTACGGTTTCGGTATCTTTTTATTTGAGAAGAAAATAAAAACACATCACCCTTTCATTAAACAACGAACTCTGTCTTTTTTACACTTTATTTAAATAAAGTTTAACATCAAGTGAACTACCTGTTTAAGCATTCTGTGTTCTGTCTAAGTTTAGACAACCTGGAAGTAGCATAATTTTCCTTCTCTATTTTATTTATAGAGGCTACATACTCGTACAAGCAATATTAAATATAAAAATAACGAAGTGCAAAATTAAGTACCCTCATTAGGTACCCTAATGAGTTTGTTTACTGTCTTTTTATCCCTCATCATCGTATTGCATGCTGAATCCAAAATGTTCCCACACGGTGGATTTGAAAGACAGCGGGACCTCTTCTAATTAGCTTCTCTCTGTCTCCCTACTAGCACTCACCATTGTCATGTCACAGTGAAGAGAATATTTGTTTTAGTGTAGCCTCTCTTCTCTAGCTTGTATCTGCATGCAAAGCATTGATAGCTAGGAGGCGAATAATTTAGGGCATCTGCTGTTGTATAAAGACATTTAAACTCCAGCCCTTGAAAGTAAGACAATCCCAGTTTCTCAGATGTATTTTTTTGGGGAAAAAAAAAAAACACCGTCTTATATTCGCATCAAGACGTATAGGAAAATGACAGGCATATCCTAATACTGCAGTTCACGTGTGTATCGAACCGTCGGGGGCATATCGAACGGGTTGATAATATACCGAATACCGTTACCCCCCTAGTAAACAGCCAAATTACATCCAACGAAACATGAACTCTAGATTGTCATATTACAGATGAAGGCCTATTTCAAAAAAGCAGAAACTAACCACAGTCCTTCAATGATATCTGCACACAGTAGAGCACTACCGATCCCCTGTACCAGGTTTAGCAGGGACAAGATGGCAGCATATATGTAGAAGGTCTTCTTGGCTGTAGACACAACAAGATTGCATTCAGGGTTAGCATTCTGAACGAGAATTACAACCACAGAGCCAAGTGGTAAGCAAGAGAATGGTATGCTACTGATCTCAACTGATCAAAATGCCTGATTCATGAACAAGTCTGACTGGTAATTTAATTAAACTGTTCCACAGTGTCGATCAGTACCATTCATACTGAACTATTAACACTACCTTAACAAATCGTTAGTGGTAAATCATCTTTTTCACTCACATGGTAGGAATATCCTCTCTCTTACAGGTGTCTTTGGAAGGATGACTATTAATGAGTAAACCTTCAATTCAGAGCAAAACAAAGAACACAAAATTACACCTCTCAAAATTACCATCATTATTCATGCACTTCCATCTTGTTTAGAAAACTGTATTTCTGATTAAGCTTCAAACTTGTATAACTTACTAAGAAAAAGAAGAAGGAGCTAGCCAGCCAAAAATGGCGCCCCCCGTGGCCATAAATGTTAAAGTCCTCCGCCGACAGGTGTCCATCAGGGTAGAGGATTTCCAGGGTCCCCTGGAAGACAACATAACACAGGAGGCCACATGCTGAATAGACCACAGACTCTCCGGGTACCAATTAATCCAGGAACCACACCAGGCTGCTGAAACACAAATTTACACATTCAATACAGCGGCGCAATATTCAGTCCCTCTACTTCATTAGAATAGTTGTTTTTCTATGATATTTTGTAATTTGAATACCATACAAAATGGAATTCAATTCAGTATATTTTTATATAGACCATTACATAGCCCAACAATGTAACCAAATGAAATACAACCAACAGACACCCAACTATTAACAAACCTTGTACTGGTGGCAAAGAATGAACCTTGCAAATGATTTGCTGATGTTGGAGTACTTAGGCATGTCCTACACATCAATTTCAGCAATTAAAACATGCATACGCTAGCATGCTGAATATCTCAAAGTGACTGTCCAATCTAAAAGTGACTTGCTGAAATACTGTTACTGTCGTATCCTTCGATGCTTAAAATCGCTAGATCAGGAGTGTCATACCTGTGTGACTGAATATCCCAGAGCCAGCACTGCTGTGATCGCTAGAACTCGCTTGATGCTTGACTTACTTTCAAGGTGACCTTGGAACGGGGGCAAAAAACAAACACAATCAAACAATAAAACCAAAGGTAAATGCAGATATCACACGCACCTCCAAAGTCAACACCTGAAGCCTGACTTTGAGTTAATGCAGATAGACGGACATGAATTGTACTTGTCAAGTGCCAAACACAACAATACAAAAACCAAAACATGAGGGTAGTTTACTGGTACTGTGTATTTCATAATAAACTTGTGAAATGACAACGTTACAAAACTGTGGTTTAATAACTGATTAACTGATTAGTGGGTTTGGTTGATCGGCAGGCGTACCAAAGGCCAGCCCTAGTATGACGACACTCAGCTCAATAGCCAGCAGGAAGAAGCGCGTGATCTCCCACAACACCTAAAGGTATAATACATGTCAACCAGACATCACTGGCTACGCGGTCTAATCACGCTGGTTACAGCAACAGAGGCAGTGATTTGATGCCCATGTCAGGACAAAACCAGCCACTATCGCAGAGAAAAACACAGAAAAGCATATGAACGTGATATCCTGGAAGATTCAGCACATCAGCAGGCAGCCTTCGTGGGCAAATCATTTTTTTTAGCAACAAAATGTGCAAAGCAATCATTAAAGGGAAATGGCAACAGTATGTTCACGAGAGGCCCAAAATGCAGAAGGAAGAACAAAATATATAAAACAATGAATCTGGAAAGTACCAAAATAACGAGCATATTCAGAAGGTGATCTCCCCAGCTGGAGTCTAACCTTGTCGATAATCGTAGCAGCGCTGGAGGCGCTGACTGTCATGGAAACGACGGCACGGGTGATCCCAACCACGGCAACAACAAACACCTACAGAACACGGTCATGGTACAGGCTGAAAAAACTGAGCAGAAGCAGGAGAATGCATGCTGTAAACTTCCCCATGACCTGTGCCAACACCCAAAGTCAGGTAACTGACAAGTAACATCTGCCACTCCTGATACAGCTTCCTGAACTTGACCCCTTTAACAGACAGAGAAATGAATGTCATCAGCATGACACACACTACTGTGCCTGACTATTAACCTGAAAGTCTCCAGCTCCAGTCCTGCCTCTGCTCTTCACCCCAAGGACTAGTCACCTACCCAAACACTTGACCAGTCTAAAAGGATATTAACTTGATTTGGACCAAAACCCTCAGCTGGGTGAAGAATGAGCATCAAAACGAGCCAATTTGAGAACGGTCATCCTCACTAGTATGTAAAAGGTGATGAAGATTGGACTCGAAGTGAGGCAGATCTTGGCTTGGGCCGATGGCAGTTTCCACAACAGGAACATGAAGAACAGCACATTGGGTACCAGGAGCATTAAATCCCAGAACCGCACCCTGACGAAACAAGAGTGATGTTATAGCTATTTGCCGTGCAGTACCAATCACATCTGAGTTAAGCCTGTCTGACGCACCTATCTAGAGTTACTATGGAGGAGAGACTGAGGAGCCTCAATACACACTAGTAACACAGTGAAGCCTCCTCAGAACAGCTGTGAAACAGTCCAACAAAAGACATTGATATATACTGAGAAAACTCCTACATAGGACTAGGGGAACTGAACCACACCGTTAAAGGCCAAACCAGAAACAGTTTCTGTCACTTTCAGTTGGCAAAGTTCCTGTTCAGAAAGCCACGCTATGAATACGGGAAATGAAAGGAGAAAATAAAACAAATGAAGCTTTGCTTGAGCACCACCAAATTAAATTTATAGCACCTTCGGATTTAAGGGTCGACTTTGTGAGCCGACTTGATTTGAGGCTTGAAATTTCATCTAAAAGGACAGAGTACGTGACAACGCAATCTGAAATGGATTCAAAGCAAGAATACTTGGGGTTTTCCTAGTTAAATGACAGCCAATATGACTAGAAGATGAAGAAGACGGGACACGTTCCCGCATACCTGGAGTCGCCGATGTCTTGGTAGAGGACCTGCAGACACTCGTGCGTCATGCTGCTGTTGCCACCAACGTGCAGCCCCCAGGGGGGACGAAGGGACCCGTTCTCCATGCCCACGACAACGTCCGCAGCCTCCTCCGGACTGCCTGACAAGCAGAGGACACTTCATACAGCCAGTATGACAGCTGTTTAGTAACATCATGTAATGTCATAGATCCTGATTATAATGTCCGATTTAGACCGCAAGTGAAACAGAAAGTTACCCACCACAATGATTCATTTACTGCGCGGTAGCGATCGAAGTGCTCCTTTTTCCCATATGCACCCAGACAGTAGGGGGCGCCATACAAACGCAGCCACTGTCAGCCGCATGCAGGCACATTAATATATACGAAGGGTACCGGCAGTGTCCCCAAAGTGGAACTGTAACCCGCTTCGTGAATGAAGGCGTAGGGTTGAAGTAACGTTGAACTAACGTTAGTGACCAAATGTTAAAATATTATACCGCTTCATTATATAACAGCTACGACAAAATTCACTCAAGAGTTGACAAGATATTACCTTTAAAGGAATGTAAACGCATTCAAATCACCAAATGAACAACATATATGAAAATTATAAATACACACTTAAATATCCCACATCAAGCAGATAAGCCCCGTTGTTTGAAAATACACTTTGCGCGTATACTTACTAAATGAAGTTTTGCCACATAAACAAAAATGAAAGATATAATAATTACATCCGATGGTTGAATGCCCACAGGCACTGTTGTTAATCAGAGCTGGAAATGTAAACTGGCCGTTGTTGTTATTTGACCAAAAAAGTTATCTAAATGAAGAGGAAACAAGCTAAGAGCACGGGCTGGCGGAATCCCCCGTCATCTGACTGGGTTCTGCCCCGCAGGCCACCCCCTCTCCTGGTATGAAAAGGCATTTCGTTCCTTTCAGGGGACTTTGGAATCGACGGGAAGTAAACGCTTGGCGTGCTTTTGCAAACATTTTAATTGCGCATTGTTTGAAAATGCAGTTGTTTAAGTTTATTTCTCAGTCCATATTAAAAGGATTTGGGGTTTGGCATTACAATGTAAAAAATTGTCTGTGATGACACCGATTTTCTGTGTTGTGGGTGTAGGTTCCGATCGTGAAGAAGCCTTAGGTTGACGCTTCACTCTTTCCCGACCGGTTCACAAAATAATGATCTAAGAGACCACTCCATGATCTTATTACTATTTTCCTTTATATCCAAGAAGTCTGAGTTCCATACAAGATGTAAGAGATACGAAGTTCAGCACAAATTATGAGAGACGAAGTTCCGTACAAAATGTAAGAGAGAGAGACGAAGGTCAAAG
>JAACJT020000090.1:243964-257638 GCA_009936485.2 Gymnarchus niloticus | reverse complement strand
TTAGGATCCCGTCATCAAGGTGACAAGGAATGTAACAATAACTAATAAATTATCACCAAAGTGATGAAGAATGATGACTATAATCAACAATGATCAATTAAGCATATCTAGGCTCCTACAGTGATATTTGTGGTCATTTTTTTTGTTCTAAATGGGAAACAGTTTGTGTACCGCACTAAACTTTTTTAAAGATAAGGTATGCAAACCGATTTACTGTTGCCATTAATATTATACCTTCATTGTGATGGCCTAGAAATGTCACGCAAGCATAAAGCAAACCTGTGAGTTGCGTGAGGAGACAGCTGTAGGGTATCCACGATTGGCATAGGGAACAAGACTGGAGTACATAATGATCCTTACCTCAAACACCCAAACTGATCTATGTCTTCTTTGATATTCCCTCAAACTTGTAACGCTGTAGTCTTCAGTCATAGATTACAGTAATAGGGAACATCAAAGAGTGACAGATTTACCCCCAACTGTAACTCACCCCTAACGTATGTCACCACCATGATATTGGTGCAGACTCTTTACAATAATGTTCTTTGCATTGCCTTTCAAATTCATTGCTTAGTTTCATCACAGAATTTGAAAGGTAACATTCTTAAAGGATATGGTTAGTTTATGTTTTACTCAAAAGGTTCATGTAGGACTGTAGGGGGTGTGACATAGGGAGGAAATCAGTATCTTTGCTACAACAACTCAATGACCTGCAACAACACTGATGTGTGTATTTCCAGTTCTGAGATTCTTGGTTTTTTCCATGTTAGATGTTATCGGGACTTATAAAGGGACAGAGTACTGAGGTTTCCTCTTTCACTTTCTGCAATGTTTGCCAGCCTCATTAAAGTTGTTCTCCAGTTCTTCCAGGCTCCATAGTCTTGCCCCACTACTGATACAAGAAATATTATGGCTGGCATACAGACCACGTTCAAACTAGGAGGGTCAAAGCAACACAAAGTATCGTTTATAACAAGTATGAGTACACAGAACAAACACTAAATCTGTAAAATGTGCTAAACCATCAAGTGTGTACTGCAGTGAAATGGAAGTTCAAGCGCACTGAAAGAATGACAAACGACTCTAAAAATAACAGGACAGTCACCCTTTTCACCCTATGCATTTAATACTTTTTTTTTTTTTTTTAAACATTGTCTTGGCTTTACTCCAGTTCCCACAGGCTGACATGAAATAATGTGGCTTAAGATATCAATTTTTTTATCCTAGGTTTCACTATAAACTATTTGAAACCGTTTATCTTATCCAGATACAGTATTTATTGTTGGATTTAAATTAAACACTAGACAAACTTATGAAATGTAAGAAATGAAAATGATAAACCAGTCTTAAGAAGGAATGAACAATCAAAAACACACAACTGAAATACCAAAACCAGACAAAATGGCATTTTAGGTCCAGTTACTCCAGAAAGAAAATTCAGCTTATGAAGGCGCCATCTGAAAACTACCAATATCAACACACCTGTAAATGTGTGGTCCTTTCAAGTGTGTTGTGAGACAGAATATTAAACACCACAGAATTATTTCAGTGGTCACCATTAGCTGTACAACAGGCATGTAAGAATTTATTACATCTAAGCAGTGTATGAGAAAGCGTATATGATAATTCATTTTCCAAAGGGGATTTCCTTAAAAAAAAAAAAAAAACCCAAACATCGAATTCAAACAGAAATGGAGATGGGTTCAAAACAGAAACTTGGCATGAAAAATATACATCTACAATTTTTTCAAGACACTAGAATTAGCAGAACAGCGTGGTTCTGACCCAGACTGGCTCAGAACTGGACTTGTGCGTTCAGAGTAATGACATATAGATAAGACAAATTTTGGCTTGAATGAGCCATGTGCAAACAAGGAGAATTTCATTGGCAATGACCACAAGACACGAGTAGTGTTATAGTAAATGCACATTTGTAATTTGTACATTTTGTGCTGGATATTTCAAGTGTTAAAAAGAGGAGCATACAAAATCATCCCGTTTGACAGTAAGGCTAAAGATTCTTTCCCTTTTACCTGACTTCCCTCATATCGCATTTGGCCTGCTGTTACAGAATCACAGTGCTGTAACCATGGACCGACCCGTTCAGAACCTGAAGTAGTCCCATCGGTACTTGGAAGATCACGCTGAAGTTCTGTTAGGAGCTCCAGAGAAGATGGGGTGAGAGAAAGATCAGGCACGAGAGGGACTATGCAATGTCTGAGAGGTCCAGTGGTGGGAGGGGCTCTCTCCAGTACGTGAAGTGGCTGAAGTCCGGGCAGTCCAATGAGGAGATCCTGCCCCGTGCGATCAGTGGGAACACATGCTCCACTAGCTCACTCAGCCGGGAGTAGCTGACATGGAGAGAGAGAGAGACAGCCTGTCATCCAGCAGCATGTAGAAAACACACATGTACAAATTTAAATATGAGCGGCTGTGGACAAGGTACATACGATAACTTGTTTCCCTTGGTCTTCTCCTGGATGAGCTCTCCTTTAGGATTGACCGTGAAGATCCTCATCTCTGGCACGCCCACCTGCTTATAAGCATAAGCATCCTACAAGGGATTGGAAGAACATGTTTGAATGCCATGTGACTTGTCGTAGAATACAAAATGTGAGAGGCACTGTCAGGTAATGATAAAATGAGGTTTCAAAATCCATGGGGGGTTGGAGTATCCTGAACTACCAAACTACCAATTCTGGCGCTACCATTGCCAGCATAGATTGGTTAGTTTGGGATACTTCCACCCACCAAGGGTATTGACGCCTCATTTGTCCCATCGCTACTGCCCGGTGACAGGAGATTGTGAAAATGCCTTACGTTAGGCCTGTTCCCAAAGGCTGCATAGAAAGGCTGTTTGTGTGGGCTGAAGAGGTCACGGATGTCCCCGAGACAGGCAATTTTGAACACCTCTGGCTTCTTTTCAATCACCTCCCTGCATGGAACCGCAAACACACTGTCCATTAACCCTGTAAGCTAGCAAGAAAAACCCCCCAACAGGGTTGGTATTCGCACTGGAGGTGGTCACCTGTGCAGAGCTGAGAAAAGGCTGCTAGGAGCAAGCAGAACGGGCCCTTTGGGCAGCACGGTCCCTTTGTCGTTGACCCAGTGCAGGTAGCCCTTGGTGATGTCTGCCATGCCAATCGCACGAGCTGAGCAGTACAGGAACTTGTAACCATTCCTGGGGGAATGGCAGATCATGCGACAGGTGAGCATCACGCTACGCTGGCTACCGAGCTTTATAAATAACACACACTACTGAAAACAAGCTCCACAGAGGTCATCCTCAACGGACAGACGGAATGCTTTCTAACTGGAGGTGATCAAAGCAAAGTTCTGCTTTAAAACATAGTGTCAGGCTTAAAAAGAGATATATTGTCAGCAAGCCTCGGGGGATGCAGCATTAAGCTTATTTTCAAAGAACTTTACACAGCACGCCCCAACATACATTATGGACGTCGAGATTGAGCTTACTGGTGGATTTTGTGATAGAGTCTTGCAATGCCATGATGAGTCCAGTCTTTCCCCAGCTGCGGCAGTATGTGTCCAAGCGCGTCGGACCTGCGAAGACCAAAGACCTCAATGCAAGCGGGCAGCTGGCATTGGACGTGTACCCCTTGGTCCTGTCTGCATGCTTGAAACACTAAACTGCATCCATGGGAGTCACTGTTTGGGTTAATGGGTACGTAGTTGGCCACTGAGGTTTGTCATAATATCTAGCTGACCTACTGTGATCACAATGGCACCATTTGTGGTTAGCTAGGTGAGGAGAACAAAAAAAGCTGTCACCACAGAAAAGTAGCTAAATTAAGCACTGTATTAGATAACATTTGAAAACACTACAACTGTAACATATGAAATGCTTAAACTAACATACTATTTATCGAAGAGCTTTACATTATAAACAGTGTGCTAAAGGTGTACCCTCTCCAAAGCAGAATGTGACATGAATTTTTAAGTCTATTTCCACACCAAACAGGCCTTTGTCACGGTTAATTCTAGCAAAAAGGTTTTATTGAGGACTATTTAGCACGCCAACCGGGTTTCAAAACTCCTGACTGTTCTCCTAATTTCAAGCGTGCCATGGCCTCAGCCACGAAGAAACCTCGGCTCACTTTGTGATGGTCCCGTCGATGTCCGAGATGATGACTTTGTCATCCCAGTTCCACAGGTAGATAGCAGCCTCACAGCGACATGTACCCTGGTACTGCGTGGTCACGCTAAACACCACTTTATTGGCCCCCTCCCGGAGATTCAAATGTTCCTGAGATTAAGGGAGAGAAAGCTAATGGATTGTGGTGCAAATACTGAGTGGATTTAGTAACATAAATAGCTTTCTCAATGGGTATTACATTTGAGATAGAGGATGAATTTGTCTACTGTTAGTTAATAATGTGCCCTAATGTGTCAATGGGAATTGGCCAGTGTAAGCTAGTCTGACCCAGCGGGAATCAGTTTGGGCTGGTGAAAGCCAGTACAAGTCAATGGGGTAGGACCAGTTTGGGCCAGTATGCAGTGCAGATACTTACTATCTGATCCGAGGTGAGACGCAGTGACTTGCGGTACATCTGGTTGATGCACTGTGTGGTGGACTCGGCCTCGGCCTCCAGTAGTCTGTCCTCTGTTAATCGCCCGGAGTCATCGTCATCGCTAAAAGTCCCGCCCCTATGAGAAGCAACACTTAAATTAGTTACTATGGGCTTAATCCCAGGGAGTACGAATGAAAAAAAAATAAAAATCTAATCTAAAACATCAAAAAGCTTAGTTTAGGTACAATTCCAAAACTCCAATTACAATGATTAGCAATACCAATCAGGTGCTAAATATGACAAATAATGAGCAAATTAAAAACGAGATTTCAAACATTTGCTGGGCTTCATTAAAAGAATCTGGTTTAGCGTCAGCTGACAGTGCGGGCTCCTTACTTCATGGTCGAAGGACCAGCAGATGAGTCGATGGCCTCTGTCCCTGCCAGACCTTGCTGGGACTCTGCCTGGGACAGAGAGGGACAGATAAAGGGGTGAAGGTCCTCTGTAGGATCCTCAGAATAGTATATTATTACAAAGACCCCCAGTATTAACTAAAACAAGCATAATTTTCCAATATTGGAGGGAAAGTTTAAAATGATCCCGAGTCCAATCATAAAATGCAAATTAATAATACACCTGGAAGATGTGAAAGGCAGAACACAAGTTAAAAAAAAAAAAAAAAACACCCGAGACTGACACGACACGTACTGCCAAACCTGAATATACAATCTCAACCAAGTTTTGTGTAATAGAAAAGCCCATTTTATGTCCAAGTGTCCAAAACAGGTCAAACTAGCACTGTGCCCAAACTTACTGCAACAGAATTATGTCATAAACCATATTTTACCAAAGCGTCTCTTCTTGAACCATCCACAAATGCTTCTAGTCACAACCTAATGATGACCATCCTAGATACACTGATTTAAGACGATTCAAAGATCATGCAAACACTGACAGCAGGAGACTGCAGTGTTCAAGACAGCCATACCTGTTTTGTGTCCATGTCTCGCCGTCGCCAGAACCACCAGCGGCCCGATTTCTTCGGCATCTTCTGCTTCACCAGCTGGTCAATGGAGACCTGAAGAGAATGAGGAACAGACGGCACTGACTTCGCTGGTTCTCAGGTTCTGGTCCCGAATATGGCAAAGGAATGTGGGAAGGCTGCTTAGGTCCAGACGGGGCCACAAAGTACCTTGGGTAAATTTTTCTGGAAGGCTTGCATTGATAGAATCATTGGAGCTGCTACAGCCCAGTTGTAGTACCTGGAAAAGAGTAACTAGTTCATATTTGATTGGAGTCATAAGCTGCAAATCAGGTCATCTTTGAACTGTCAATAACAACCCAAAAAAAAAAAAATTAACCTGTAGTCTAATGATTGAACTATTGAAAATTCGATTTTCAAACAGCCTGTTTCATGGACTTAGCTAGATTTTTGAAGTTAGGTTTTAAGAACGCACAATGGGGGGGTATGGTGGTTCAGCGATCAGCAGTGTCAACTCACACCTCCAAAGCCTGGGGTTCGAATCCCACCCTCAATCCATGTGTGTGGAGTTTATGCTTATTGATTCTGCACGTCACATGTGCTTCCTCCCACAGTCCAACAACAGGCAGTTAGGCTAACTGGCGTTGCTAAATTGCGCTACTTAAATGATGTGTGAACCCTGTGATGGCCAGGCATCCCTTGCAGGGTGGACCCCAGCCGGGTGCTCTATCCTGCCTGGGATCGACTCCTGGCCTGACTCCGTAACCCTAACCAGAATAAGTGGTTAGAAGATGGGTGGATATTTTTAGTTTAACCCCAAGACTGAAACTGGTTGTGGATTTAAATGTACTCCTGAATACAGTAAAACAGTGAATATTTTTGACCCCCCCCCCAACGACAGAAAACTGACTTTGAGTTAATGCAGATGACGAGATTGGGGTCGTCAATGATCCCTGGGTTTTTGGCCAGATCCTGAAAGCTTATGACATGCTCCATGAATTTATCTGAAACAAGAAAGCAGGGTTAGGTGTGGAAGAGGTGTACCAAAAGCCTGGACCCTCACAGCAAACACCAGGGGGACCCCATCCATCTGTTACCTTTGTTGATATGGCTTGTGTCAACCACCCTGCCACAAAGGGACAACGTGACGTCACACAGGTCCCCAGTGGAGTCCGATAAGTAATCCGTGCCACTGTCCATCGCCCCACTGCCCACTGACTGGGGGGACTGGGTTCCAGACTGAGAGCCTGACTCCACCCCCCGATTCCCAGAATCGATCTCGCTGCCAAGAAGGAAGTTAAGAAAAATGTTTTAAAACTGAAGACGATCCACTTTCCATCCCCAAAGGTCTCAGTTGTCAGCGTAAGGATTACAGTCTCCTGTTTAGTGGTTATCCAAACTTCTCTATTTTTGTGTTTGTTTCCTGTAAGGAAAACCCCATTCACCATCAGAGCGTTACCAGATTTACGGAAAGCTTAGCCAAAATGCCAGTCTACGGCAAATGATGAAGGCGTGCGCCCGCTGAGTCAAAGTGAAAGACTCTCATGTGTACAGCAGACAGAGGTTTGGGAGAGGGAAGCAGGACTCTGAACCTTTTAGGGAAGTAAAGGGCTGCCTCTTCAGGGTCAAGGCTGGAGAGGTCGTCCAGGTAGATGTCTGCTGGGCCCAGGTGCTGGTTTCGTTTACCTGTGCAGAGATTACAGTACGTATTAGTGACACTTAAGAAAATCACAAGACTTCAGAAGTGAAGCAGATGTCTCTTACAATGTGACAGACTTAACTTTAATGGAGCAGCACACGATTTTGCAACTAAAATTCAACTTGTGAATTTTGATGTCCTGAAAGTTCAAGACGTGGGAGGTGTGTCTCCCCAGCTAAGAGAGCTGGCAGTGTGGGCAGGTGAGCACAGCCATGTCCTATATAGGTGAGCTGTTCATACTTCTCTTTTTGTCCTGCGGGTCGTCTTTGGCAGCCATTTCCGCGGAGACATTCTGGTTCTCAGACGTTATGTAACCCTCGGCCTTTTCGGTCACCTCACCATCCGGGGATCTCTCCGTCACCTCCGTCGGCCCATCGTCCCCCCTTACCAAAACACAGGCTAGGCAACTAGCACCCACATGGCTACAGGTTCGTTCCTCTGCTGCCCCCTGTTGGCCATGCTGAGCCATGCCCTGAACACCTCCATAAGACATGGGGTCAGGGAGCTCGACTGCCTGCAGGCCCCTGGCCTCTGGCTCTGTGAACCTGGGCCTGGCGGGGTCATAATCTGACAGGGCTGGGTTGCTGCTAGTTGGCGCCATAAAGGGGGGTGGGGAGTCCTCTCTCCATGGCCCACCCGGCCGGGGCTCTGGCCTCACAATAGTTACGCTGCTCGCCTGCGTGCAGCTCTCCTGGGGGACCAGGTCCACATCAAAGGAGTCTTGCCAGCGTATTGTGCGGAAATGGGTGTTCTCCGACAGGGGGATAGGGGACACGTGCTGCACCTCCTGCTCTGGCCTTTCGCTGACAAACACCTGAAACCACAGAGCACTCTGTTACCACTGGAGATTGCACAGAGAAACACAAACAGGGATGAGTTCAAATGAATCACAAATATTCACTTAAAGTTAAACAGAGCGCTGAACCTAGGGACTGGATTTCAAAAGGTTTTTTATGCAATGGTTTTAAAACAAATATAAAATTTCCATATCAAGCATATGACCAAACTATAAATCAGAACTATAAATCATTTTGTATGTGCATCTCAAATCAAGTTTGCAAACTGCCCGTTGTTTTCCAATGGTGTTTCAAAACGAGACAGACAATTAAAATCACCAACACGATCAACATCTTTCACTAGGTAACAGACATGAAATCAAGCGTTACACAGTTCCCCGAGAAGCCTGTATGTGGCTGTGGGCAGCCTCTCACCTTTGGAAAAGCCCCCCAGTTCCACTGCATCTGAGGCCCCGAGGAC
Source organism: Gymnarchus niloticus (assembly GCA_009936485.2). Classification (NCBI taxonomy): domain Eukaryota; kingdom Metazoa; phylum Chordata; class Actinopteri; order Osteoglossiformes; family Gymnarchidae; genus Gymnarchus; species Gymnarchus niloticus. The sequence continues at coordinate 249,171 of JAACJT020000090.1, read as the reverse complement.
TCTGTGGATTTCATCACCAGCTCTGAGTCGCTCTTGGGGGACGAGGCTCGACTGTAGAACACGCTGGACACAAATAGCAATACAGATAAATAACCAGAAAGTCACCTGTTCAAATCCCAACAGGGCCCAGATTGCTCCAGCCATATTAATGATTAAATTAAGATGAGCCAAAATGGCGCGAAGAGAGACCTCACTTCTCAGTCGAACATTCCCCATCAGAGTAAGGATGGAGCTCCTTAGATTGGCTCTTCCCCAAGTCTTCCAGCGGCTCCTCCGACATTGAGTAGTACACAGACTTGCTGGTCAAATCAGAAGCAGCAGCATGATGTGGGAACCGTAATACCAAAGTGTAAGGCTGGCTTTAGCACAAGCCAAGTACCCTCTTCTCACGGCAACCAAGCACTCTGCAGCTAATAATGGCTAACAGCTAAGGCTTAGCTTCCCAGCACATGCAGGCACTGACCTGGCCAGCATGGTGACATAACCCTCCTCTTTGTGCCCTTCTGCTTCCACGGATTCCCTCTCCTCAGAAGACGAGCTTGCCTCCTCCCGGAGGGCGTCGGAGCGTGCCCGCCGGCGTCGTCGCTTCTTCCTGCGGGAGGTGGGGCCGGGCAGTGACTCGGACGCCTCGCGGGTCTCGGTGTCTTCAATGGGGATGGGGGAGGTACAAAGGTGCGCTGGTAGCCTCTCCTGGGGAAGAGGCGGGAGAGACGGCTTGAGACCTTCTAATACCCATAATCCTGAACGCTTCAGTGAGACCGTGAGACAACAGCAGATATCCAAGTCCTTTTGTCTTTCAAAAACTTGCTGATGCCAAGTCAAAAGTGTTGACAAACGCTGATACTTACAAAAATACAGGAAATGACAGAACACCCCCTACCACCAAAATGAACCTCTGCTAACATTATCAAATAAATCATAATTAATGGTGGAAAAATATGGACACAAACAACAAATGAAAATACTAACTGAAAAGGCAAAAACTATAACAACTGACATGGCAATGTGGTATTAACATAGTGTCACATTTTCAGGTGTCTGTTAGGCCTATACTGCATGTCGGCATGACATGTAACATTATGGCCAGCAGAGGGCAGGAGCGCCCACCTGTGGGTCTTCGCTCTCCTCCACGAAGAATGCCTCTCCATTGTCCCCGAGCTTCATGTGCAGCTCCACTGGCTCGCCATTAATCTCAATGTCCACCTGTATGAAAGAGAACAGTGCTGAGTGCAATGTGGCCCCGCCTCTTCCCCCACAGCCACACCCACAACCACCCATCCCCCACTCACCACCTTCTCCCTGGAGCGCAGTACCCCCAGCTTGCCAAAGCGCACGTGGAAGGGAGAGCACTGCAGGGAGCCGTCAGGCTGGCGTACCACGATGACATCAATGCCTCCCGTGAGTGTGGCCGGGTTCAGGCCCCTGTAAAGCTCCTTCACGGTCACGAAGACCGTCTCTGCCAGTTGGCCCACGTAATTCATGGTCTGTGACTGTGGGGGGGGGGGAGGAGAGAGACAGCTCCGAGTACAGGACACTGAAGACAGGGTTCAGTGAAAGCAGACCTGTGTCGGGGGATGACCTGACAAATGAAGTGTACCCAGCACTTTTGAAGAGCCCTGCATGAGAACCTGCTATGGAACTGATCGCCCAGCAGTACCAAATTCCAAAGAAATGAACAGAAACACAGAAAATGGAATGAACCTACCAGGAATTACAGAAAATTCTAAAACAAGTGGCCAAGGGAAAAAACAAGATAAAGTGGGAAACTGCTTCTAAAAATTAAATACAACTGAAACATCAATGTCAACAAACAAACAAAACAATTATTGTAAACAAGATAGCTGTTTTCAAGAAATATTCAACGAGGAGCCATAATGACATCATCAACATGCACCAAGGTCATCTGGTTTTTCAAAGACGTGTGAAATTATAGTCTACATATTCCGATAAAGGTCTAGCAATAATTAGGTAGTTTATTGTTATTTTACTCATTCCAGAGCTGGATACCTTTCTGAAAAACATCAAGTTAAAAACCTTGCTCAAAAATACAATCAAATCAGGGCTTCAACCTTAAAAATATAGATACAAATTCCTAATTCTAACATTAAATGCTGACTTTCTCCCAATCCTCAAGACCTCTGCTTAATTCTCATTTTCAAATATTATCTCTTTGCACATAATAAAATCAATTTTAAACTCTTATATAATAAATTACATTAAGCTGATTAGGGCTCTTTATAGTATAAATCTGACAAAATATTCTATCACAATGAAATGCCTGCTGGCTCAGCTCCCATCTGCAGAACTTTCAGGGAATCTATTTAGACAAAAAAGGCCGCTGTGAGGCCTCTCCCACTGTTAAACAGAACATGCTCACCTGATCAACGTTCAGGCCTCTATACAGAGCGTCCATTGCTTTTTCGCAAAATGCAGAAATGGAACTAGCTGGAATTTATTTCATTCAAGCCCTTTAGTCATTTCATTAAAATAAAATGAGCAGCTACCATGAATGTTACAGTGATCTGTGGTAAACCTTATATTGCATACATTTAAGGTTTCTCTGATCAAACGTGATACTGAGGAATTAAGTCTTAAGTGATGGTGAGACTTTTTCACGTTTCCATACTCATCCAAGTTACGTGTGTACTGTGATCTGAAAGCAACTTGACTAATATAGATCCAATCATAAATAACACGGAAACATTTGACAAAGAAAGCGTCTTTTTCAGTGATGCCAATTGTATGTGAAATTTTTCAGGTGGATGAGTCACAGCTTCAACCTTCAATCACTTTCACATCACTTTAAACTTTTAAAACTTGAAATGTTTTAGCAGTAAATTTCATTCCACTTCCGGTGCCTGTTCTGATCTTTGCAGAACAAGGCTAAGATGCACAGCATCAGATCAGAACGTGGACCTGGAGTGCACTTTCCCATCAAATACACAACCAGTCAGCCACCAAGAGGCTGCACTGCACAAAGCAGCACAGAAACAGAATAACGGGTTTAATTAAAGAACAGTTATGTATGGAATATTCATATAGAAGCTATGAATATCTCAAGCGCATTAAACAAACATGATTAAACAGGAATAGTTATTAAAAATACTTGAAACTGCTTACCCATAAAGAGGAATGGAGGTGCCCTTTCTCCACAAGGACTGGATAGCTGTACCCCTCAACTCCCTGCATCATCTGTTTTTGCCTTCCTGGCCTCTCCTCTTCCTTATCTGGCTGCATCCATCCAAAAACATACCCACTGCTCTCCTGTGTCCTCACCCCACCTTGACCCACTCCACCTGTTTGAGTCTCTGCCCCATGAGGTCTGTCAGCCGGTCGCACAAGCTCACTCTCTCAGTCTCCTTCCTGCCCATCCCCTACAGCATCTGCTACCATGGAGCTGTATTACTGCCATCGCATACGAGGTTTTCAGATCTCTCGTATCAGCAGTCCAAGCAGACACCGATTCACCAAAACACACACATGCTCCCAGGCACCAATACATTCCACACCTTGACTGGCTCTGTATGACAGTAGTACCGGGTCAAGCCGATCGTCCTCAAACAACCTGGTGCCTCTCAACCGGGCTGACCATACCTGGGAACCACCACCTGACCATCTGAACCAAATGTTGCCAGGGAAGAATCTGACCAGAAATAAATCAAAAGTAAAATGCTTTGGGATTCCAGCTCTAAAACAGACTAGAAACCCCTCAGGAAAACAATGACCTACAAATATGACACAGAGAATGTAAGCTTTGTTATTGATTACAATGATTTAGAATGATTTAGAAATCATTCTAGGGAGCCATATGCCAAAATCAAAATCCTACTGCAAAGAGCCTGATCCATGTAAATGCCAATTGTTCTCATTTTGTTTGGTCAGGAATTTGAAGTTGGGTTTCTTTTTATACCAAAACATTACTTTATGAAAAGGATCTGCAACAAACAGCAGTTTTCCAGACCAACAAAGTCAGGCAGAGACAGAAAACACAGAAAAACACTCTGGGATAGTTAAAGAGGGCTAAATTCACCAAGGGAAAATGCCAAATATATGCTTCTCTATACTTTACCATGTTGCTACATTTGTAAGTTGAATTACAATTACACCACAAATTATCTCAGAAATCAGCTATTTTCCAAAACAGAGATGCTACTAATTTCTTCAAAATCCATCACACTTTAAATTCACACACCACAATTAATTTGGGAGTCTGCACCTACAACCAAATTATTTTGTTATACAGTGATAATACAGGAATAAATGCCCACTTCTTCCCCATCCTAGATGGACAGCATGTAATCATTCTGGGACAGGGAACCTCAACAGGATTCTGGCAGGGTTCTAGGGTCGAGCCAGGGCTGTCCTTGCACCCAGCTGTCCCTGAACACATTTGGTTATCATACCATTACACTTGATGTTGTCTATGTGAATCTGTTGTCTATGGAAACATTGTGCATTCTGGAATATCTCGCAACACATAAATATTAACTAGACAACATTCTTTTATACTTTGACATTTCTGGAAAAACATAAATTTACCCACTACATAGACACCTACAATCTACAGTGTACATATAATATTCACATCTATTATGACACGTACAGACATACACTATTATAAAACAACATTTTTAAAGTAATTGTAGTTCAATTAGATACGAGGGACGAACATGATATTAGGCTGAGTAATTAAGTGGATTTCATGAAATACAGCACAGAGGTTTTTCATGCTCATCCCTGCCTGGATGGCCCAACGATGTTAACAGATGTAACCTTTTAAAACCATTTCTGCGTAAGGAAGTCCTGGAAGTGCTGAGATGAGTTCTGTTGTCCTTCGATTTGGTTTACCATTTGCTTGTATTGTATTGTTTTGTTTGCATTGCGTTGTTATTTTGTAGCGTTTATGTGTGATGTTGCTGTGTTTTCTTGTATTTGTGTGTTGTTGTAGCTCCTCGCTGTGTGTGTTATTATTTGTGTGTTGTTGTAGCTCCTCGCTGTGTGTGTTATTATCCCATGTTGTGTGGTGTTGCCACTCTTTTATGTGTTTTGTGTGTTATGTTGCGCTAAAAGAGTGATAGCCGCATTTTAGCCTGGGCTGCTAAGCTAAGTGGCTACAAAAAAACAATTCAACTGAGAGAAACACTGTTGTACACCTACTGCACTTAAACTCAGACCAAGATATATTGTAAAAAATCACATTTGTTTGT
>JAACJT020000090.1:194444-243864 GCA_009936485.2 Gymnarchus niloticus | reverse complement strand
CTGAGAGAAACACTGTTGTACACCTACTGCACTTAAACTCAGACCAAGATATATTGTAAAAAATCACATTTGTTTGTAGCTACGTAATGTAACACTGGACACAATAATACCAAAATCAACTTCTCTGCTGTGAAACAAGAAAGTTTAAATGTATACTCACTTCATCGATTGCTTAAAGGGACATCTCTGTGGACCATGACCAATGTGGCTCCGATGACTTTCTTCAGAAGCTTTACTATCTGACCTGGAATCAGATAGTCCTATGCTGCGACTGCTTTGGCCGATATTCGTACAACGAGGTACTGATCCAAGGTCAGCTGTGATAGTAATAGGGTGCTGCTCAGAGGTAACTTCCTATTTCCGGTTCGAGCAACATTTCCCAGTCTCGTAAAAACACGTTGCTTTGTCATTTCAAAGTGACAGTTCATTTAATCACCCGAAACGCCATGATTTAAGGATTGCGTTTGTAGCAAGCTTGGCCGATGTTACATATATTACCAGTATCGAAAGTATAGATTATGTAGTAGTTATATGAAAAAGGCGTCTGCTCACAGTGTATGTGATGTGTCATACTTGAACAGGCAACATACTGGTGCCAGTAAATAGGATGCATATTTCATAGCCTCACTTTTATCAGTCCTGAAATGCCAAGTTTCAGTTTTTTTTTTTTTTGTTTTTTTTTTTTAAGTGTCCTGCCCATGTCGACAATGAGAGGTGGATTGGGGCTGGTGTAAACAATGCACTTTATTAGAATATTGACTTTGTAACATCTTTGTAAAATTGTAAAGGGCATAATTTATCCCCTAACATGTATTCCCTTGTTTGGTATTCTTACTTGCATGGTTTCTGTATCATAAATTGCTGTGACTTAATTGTGCAATATCGTTAATGGGAAAAATGGGAATGTTTCTAACAGATGAAAATAATATAAATAAATAACCTTATATTCCCAGTCCTGGAAAGAAGCATCACTCCATTTGCACTGATAAAGGGAGCAAGATCTGTTCTTGAATACCTTCCATGAACAAGAAGCAAAAAGCAGCTGCACCGAAAAGGTTAACACCAATAAAAACCAAGCTGCAGTAATGGCATCCCAAAGAAGTATAGTGGGGATCCAGTCAAAGGTGAAAGCACTGCCTTATTAAGCTGCTAGCCATCTGGGTAGTGCAGCTTTTCCTGCTGCTCCAGATACAGAACCACAGAAGTACACACTGCCTTTTTTTTCTCTAAATAAGGCAGTCTTATCTCAGTTCCTGTAAATTCAGAGCAACTCCCAAATATCCTGAAGTCCACAGCATGTACCCAGCACATTCTTTTCCCTTGTATGGGTAACTCACTAGTGTGGGCGGGCTGTCTTTGGGATATCTGCTGCCTGTCATTGGCTGGGAGGGAGGCCAGAGGTGCGGTGTTTAAGGCAGATGCTTTAAACAATCTTCAGGATAACAGTCTCTCTCTTTGGGAAGTAAGACCAGACAGAGGCATTGGATTCCTAATATAATTTTCCTCAGAAACTCAAGGTGAGCTCAGAAAATATGTCATCACCCTTCTTTGGTCATCTACAGTGAAGTTTGTTCTGTTTATTTTTTTTTATATTTGCCCGTTATAAAAACAATACAGTCCTAATTGAATCTGACACAGAGGTGCCATGGAAGACAGGTAAGATTGATATACACTCCATATGTTAGCTCCATGCAGCTTGAGTTTCTGCACATCTTACTACTGGCACTGGATTGCTGTTCTTAACATCTGTCAAGTTGCACTGACTTTGTAGTGGGTAATTGCACTCTATGTTGACAGTGCAGACTAGACTGGGAGTGAGTCAGGAAAATGGTTTCTTGATGTGGAGGGATGTGATTCCCTAAGGTAATCAGGAAAAAGTAAAGTGATGAAAACAAAATTTAAATCGTGTGAATTTACTCTGTAGAAAAACCCAAAAGTAGAAGATTACAAGACTAGATACAGTGCTAAAAAACTAGTCACAAATAATCAGCACAATCCCTAGTCAAACACCAGTGCGCAATATCATGAGCATTCTGTTTTTGTGTAAGGGTGTGGGCTTATTATGTAGTATTTTTTTTTAAGTGTTGTCTTTTCCCATTGGTCAATGTGTTTAAAAGCAATATGTTTATAAACCTGCCTTCTTTTAAAACCTTTGAGAATAAAAGGCCAGGTATTTTTCTGCATCCTTCAGCTTTTAGCAAAACACAAAGGATCTTATTTTTATGAGACAAGGGATAAAAACGATATACTGTTCCAGTTGTTTGAACTGTTGAAAGAACCCTTAGTCTTCCAGAGAATTTAAAGTGATAGTAATGAATGAAACCGTACGATGGAGAATGACAGAGTAACTTCACACATACACGGTTACAGGTTCGATCCCTGCTCTCACTCAGTGTGTGTGCAGATTGCATGTCCTCCATGCATTTCTGTGGGTGTCCTTTTGCAATCCGAGTGCATGCAGTTTAGGTTGACTGGTGCCTCTAAATTCTACTCAGTGTTTGTCTTTTCAGGCATTGGCTTCCCATTAAGGGTGTGCCCTCCATATTCTGGGAAAGGCTCCAACTTTCCCTTCACCCAGTGTTAAAGAAGAGGTACTGAGAGAATGAACAAGCTATTCAACAAACTGTAACAATATCTCATTTAAAAGATTTTTTTCCCAGTGCCAGATGCATTTATGAGTTAAAATTGGAGGGAAATTCTTGTATTAGTGATTATTATATGTAGTTGTATTATTGTTTAAAAGAGTGTGAAATGACCTCTGCACAGCCAGTTTTGCATATGGCGGTAAAACTTTGACTGCACTCTAAAGAACCTCTATGATAAGATGCTGTTCCCATTTGTGACTTTTGTTTTCACCATCATTGGCGATGCATCATCATTCACACCATAGATGGGAGGAATGGTTTGACCCCATATTCTTGTGAAGGGCACTAAGGGTGGGTGTGATTTTCAATAGAACCTAAGAACGTTAGAAAATGAGGGCCAGGGACAGAAAGGATTAATAGAAGATCTCCTGTCTGCTGAAGCACAATACTCTCTATATAAAACATTTTAACTTAAAGGTTCTAAGTCTACAATGCACAGCGTGTATTGGAACAGAGGCCTGTGAAAGGTGGTCAACATATGCAGAATGGAAAACAGAAAACGTCTGTTTTGTCCCTGGTTTATAATCTTATAATAATATATAAAGCTTTGCAAGATGTTTAATGCTTTCTTTCATTGCTCTAGTAAACTCATAAGGAGTTGGTGTAATCAAGTTAGCACTTTCATGTTTGACTAATTATTTTACCTAAACTTATACAGTAAGTAGCTCAGCTTCTGGTAAAATTAGCATTAGCCTCTAAAGGCAGCCTTTTCTGAAGTAAATTCTAGCACACTCAAGAACCTGAGCAGAATGAGAATTAGGGTCATCAGCAAGTTCTAAATCCTTGTTCATGGACCCCAAAGATTTCCCATAACTTGCATTTGAATTACTCATTGGCCACCCCTCCATGCCTGTTGCTCTCCTTTGCCGCAGTTCTATCCAGTGGCCAAGATGTCCAGCAAACGCACGAAGGGGAAGACCACAAAGAAGCGCCCGCAGAGGGCCACCTCCAACGTCTTCGCCATGTTCGACCAGTCCCAGATCCAGGAATTCAAAGAAGCCTTCAACATGATCGACCAGAATCGTGACGGTTTCATTGACAAGGAGGACCTCCATGATATGCTGGCATCTCTGGGTATGTCGATGGAAAGCTTGGGAGTGCAATGAGCTGTGACTGAAGAAGTAAATGTATCAGATGAAGATGAACAAGATAAAGAGTAAAAGTACACTTTTACCGTAGGAAGCCTGGTCAGAGGAATGTGCAGATACAGTGAAAAAATTTCATTATGAATGACCATTTCCATAATTTCTTGATACATAGCAACTTAAGAAATGTCCCTTTGAAAGCTATAGTTAAGTGATTGTTGTGTACGTTTGATCTCTGACTGGTTTTACCCTAAGGCAACCATAATTGGAAGGTAGGTTAAACCAGGCAGTGACTGATGGCACATGATAATCCCTTTAATCATGGGTTTTGAAGCCACGTTTCTCCATGACACATAAAAAAGAACTCTTTCTAAATTGCACTGCTCATGTCCCAGGCAAGAACCCATCAGATGAGTACCTGGAAGGGATGATGAGTGAGGCCCCAGGCCCAATCAACTTCACCATGTTCCTCACGATGTTTGGGGAGCGCCTCAATGGCACGGACCCCGAGGATGTGATCCGCAATGCCTTTGCCTGCTTTGACGAGGAGGGATCTGGTATGGAGGATTTCAGTCAGCTTTATTTTCCAGGCCAACGATAAGAAAACTTCATATTACATAATTTACAGACAATATCTACTACATTAAAAAAATCCTGTAATTTTTATGAAAAGTTATGAAATATCTAGCATGACAAGATATGATTTTAACAATTGCTTAGTATTTGTGTAACTTTGTGTTTTAAACTAAGTCAGGTTTCTATGTATTATTTTCCATAAATGTACCCAGGTGTATGTTTTTAAAAACACACGTGGCAAAGAATTGTCCAAGTTGTCAATCAGTTGTCCAAGTCCTTGCTGATGTGGGCATGCTGAAAATTGGACTCAAACCCTGATTACAGTCATTTGGTATTTGGATTCAGACTAATTGCAGTCAGCGTAGTAATTGCACACGGTCGACTCATTGCAGGGGTGATCCACGAAGATCATTTGAGAGAGCTCCTGACCACCATGGGTGACCGTTTCACTGACGAGGAGGTGGACGAATTGTTCCGGGAGGCGCCCATTGACAAGAAGGGGAACTTCAACTACTCGGAGTTCACCCGAATCCTTAAGCATGGTGCCAAGGACAAGGACGACATCTAGGGACTGCCCTTCACCTCTTTCCCCAATGGCTTCTTCTGCTCACAGCAGCACTATTCTGCATTTGCACTTAACCCTTTCAATACCAGAATAAACTGAACAGGAAGTTGAAAGCACTGGACGGTGTATTTCCCCGTATCATCTAGCGTGACAGGCAGGTTAATCAGCCGGCATCCAAGGCACCGTAATGGTAGCCAGAATGCTGCCCCCATAGATCTCGCTGCCAAAGCTTGGCACGACTCCCTCACCGTTCTCCCACAGCAATTCAAGTGAGACACCCGAAAGCAATTGCATGGAATGTGGAACGCGGGCATGAACTGCTTCACATCACTTAGCTGGGCAGGCATCTTCCATCAATCAGTGTGCGGCTACAACTTCAGCAAGACGTGCTACCACTCTGAAAATCGTATAACTCAAAGTGTTTCTAAACTAAAATGAAGGGCTTTTCACATTCCAGCCAAAATGATTCAGAATTTGCTGGTCTTACAAGGGTTTAATACAAGCTACAGTCATTATGGCTAATCCCATACTTTAGAGATGCAATTTGTTCTCTGTTGTCTATTAGCATCCTCTAATGGAACAATAAAATCATCCCTTTATGTGATTTGAGGTGTATCTGGTGATCCATGACGCATTCCACTGCTGAGCGCCGTGATTCAGTGGCTAGCAGTGTTGCCTCACACAGTTAGGAATTCGAACCCCGCCTCCACTCTTCGTGTGGTGTGTGCATGCTCTCCCCATAGCTCAGAGGTTTTGTTTAGGTACTCTGGTTTCCTCCTGCAGTCAAAAGACATGCAACTTAGATTAAACATCTTTAAACTTTCCAGAGTGTGTGATTGTGTGTGTGGCTTGGCACCCCATCCAGGATTTACCCCTGCTTTGTGCCCTATGCTACCTGGCATAGAGTCCAGGCCCCTCTGTGACCCTTCAAAAAAAATTAGGGGTCAACTCATGGACACACAAATGGATTTCTTGTTTCAAAAGAGCTCCTTTTTGCTTTGGGCTGTTGACTGAGTCACATAACACGTTATATTTAATCAAAACACATTAGCTGTGGAGTCCCCATTTTTTGTCCATTGTAGGACTGGAGGGGGACCTGGACCCTCTCCCAGAGAACACCCTGGCTGGGATGCTAGTCCACCACAAGGTACAAACATCCAATCATATTAGAGATGCCAATTAAGCTAGCTACATGTCTTTCGACTGCAGGAGGAAAGCCACGCAATGTGGGAAGTAAATGTAAACCACACACACAGAGCAGGGGTGGACATCGAACCCCCAACTTTGCAGGTGTGAGGCAGCTATGCTGCACACGGAGTAATCCTGCCACCCTTCTGTTTATTTCAGATACGGCATGACGAGATAAAAATACTACACAGGGACGTAGTGGGTGATTGGTGGGTGAGTGCATGCATGCATGCGTCACTGTGCCCTGCATCGGGTTGGCACCCCATCCAGGGTCACCCCTGCTTTGTGTCCAAAGGCTGCCTGGGATAGACTCCAGCCCCCCCAGGACCCTGAAGAGGATCAAGGTTTGGAAAATGGATGGACTACATAAGGCCTTTTTTAGCCTTTAAATAAACAGGTTATAAATAATCTAAAGGGGTCTTATTACATTACAAACAGCGGATATTCAAACATGTAAATCAGAGTAATGCATGAACTGGAACCCCATATAAACTCCAGTCCACACAGGGTTAAAAGTGACCATGCAGCCAAGTGGTGCCCAACCCAACAGGACCTATCGGAGAGCACCTAGTCCATACAGGTAGGTTTGACAACCATCAAACCCACAAAAAGTGGACAACTGCTGCAGGCATAAATCAAGTAGACACTGGGTGCACAATACAAGCCTGTACAACAAATTAAAAACAGGAAATACAGGAATTAGCCTTTTATTCTCCAAAAAGCACATACAAGTTTAAAACTAGAGATGAATAACTTGAAGGTTTCCTTCCTGAATATTGTGCACCATAAAGTGGTAATTCCACAAAGGCACAATTGCCAGGCTGAGTATCTGGCAAAACATGATATGCAATAAACATGTCTGAGCACACAGAAAACCACAATTTCATGTGCTAGAACACGGTTTAAAAAAAAAAAAATCTGCATTTAAAGCCTATCAGGTAAAAATATAAAAAATGTCTTACAGGCACATTAACAGGGAAATAATTTCAGTTTTAAAATTAGATCTGACATGGTCCAAGTAACTAACATTATATTTGAAGGACCAAGAATTGCTGAGTTATCGTTGTGTCATGGTTTAAAAATAAGGTTCATCCATATTAGGATTACTACAACATCATTTACTAGAACTAAAATCATTACAATTCAGTGACTTGAGTCCCTCTTCCTTGTGCAGCACAAAACAGTATTCCAGCTTTAATGTGCAATTTAACGGTGAACTACTGCGTGGGGTAATCACTCGAATTCTGTCTTTATCGAATGAACCTCGAGTTAGAAATCCCATGGAGGAGCAGCATTTTCCAGATGGGTGTCACAGAAAAGCAAAAGCTGTTTGCTTCATGGAAACCTTAACTAGAAAAATCAAGTTGTAAAATTACAACCTCAAGACAAATTTAGAAAACAGTCTATCAGCGGGAGACATCTGAAGCCAGATTCCCACTGTTGAAATTGTGAACACTAAATGGTTTGGACCATCTTAAGTCATCCAGTAAATTTCCTAAGTCCCTAATGGCACAGTGATCAGTCTGGTTGTTCCATTTTCAAATTCCTGGCATTCCTGAAAGAATCCTGCAGAGGTTTCTAAACCAGTTATGAGAACTTTGAGCCAAGACACATTAGCATCTCCTCCTCCTGGGTCTTCAACCAGACCAAGGGGCAGCAAGCTTCACACAGCAGAGTCTCACACTAAAAACTAGGCGAGTCTCCAAATTAAAGTGCATACAAATGTTGCTTACAAAAAATATATCACCGTCCATCATGATACAGTCACCTGTGACCAGCACCACTGAAAGGCGACAAGTTGGTTCTGTGCAACTGTCCTGTTGCAAAGGGTTAAAAAACACTCCCTCAGACAAGATATTTCATTCTCACCAAACATGCAAGTATAAAACAAAACAGAATAAAAAAATAAAAGCACCTATAAAAAACCCACACCACACTTGTATCCATTGTACCACTTTGGCAAAATGGGCAAAAACCAGCCAGTTCAAGCCCCTCTGTCATGAGGGAGGCCAAAGTCTCCAAAAAGGAATTCCGACTGGGAAATCCAAACGCTGTACCAGTTGACCACTAGTTGACCGCTTCCCGTACAGCGCACAGCGTGGGCTGAGAGCCCCACGTGGTCAGTCTGTCCTCTCCACACAGGACCCCCCACCACCACTGGGGGAGGGGCTACCCAAGCAAGCCACATGTGACGCTGGTACCCATTGTAGAAGCATCCCACCCTGGGGGCTTCACAGGAGAAGCCAAAACACTTTCCTCAGAGCTTTGATTGCCAGTAGAGCACCCGCCAGCTGGGACAGGCTCTTTCGGAAAAGTGGGCGTAGGTCCATCTACGTTCGTCGCCTGCTCACGTGGCTCGCCAGAGAAGACTCGCCCTGCATCCCCCTGTCCTGAGCCACTCTGCTGGAGGTCCTGCTCTGCTGCACGCAGTAGTGCCGCTTCCACCAAAAGCCGCAGGTCACTGAAGTCCTCGCCATACGACTCCGGGGGTGTGGGGGGTGGCGTGTTGAAAGCTCCCACTGTGGGACTCGCCGTGCCCGGCTCACTGGACTGACACGCCTCTTTCACTCTAGCCTCATCCAGTGCAGGGCCACCTCTACACATGAAGTCCGGACCTGGAGCCAGGGAGCAATCGTCACTGCTCAGAATGGCGGCTGCGGTGCTGCCCAGAAGATTGAGGTCCAGCGAGGGGATGGACTGTATGACAGAGGGGCACGGTGTGGGGAGAGGAGGGGATGTGCCATCTGCTTCACTTGCCGGTGCCCGTGTATCAGCTTTGCCTGCCCGGCGTGAAATGGTGAAGTGATTGGGGTCTTTGCCGTCCTTCCTCAGCAGGTCTGGAAGAAGCCTTCTTCTGGCATTGATAAACCAGTTGCAGATCTGGGGGGAGAAGGGGGTTCACAGGCACATTAGACCAAACTGTAGTTTTTCCTGACCAGCAAAATGATACAGCAAAAGTATCATTCTGTAACAGAACATGTTTATTAAGCCACTTGACTGCGATTTAAAAAGACTACATCCATAATTTCTCAACCCATCAAAATGTCAGCTTACAATATTAAAGTAAAATACACAAAGTAAACAGGGCCAAGAGAGGCATGAGGTTAAAAAAAAAAAAGTCATCGGGCGTATTGATACAGCTCCCTTTACTGACAGTACTGACCAACTACAAATTTGGCTAGACGCTGGGTCACCAGCTGTAGTGACATCACTGTACAAGAATGCCAAAGAGAAGACAAATAGTGCTGAGATTCCACAGACCACAGGACGCATGCCTGTTAGTTCAACAAAAATAGGCTGGGCCATGGGCAAGCACTTTGGATGTCTGGGCAAAAATAGCAAACAGGAGAAATAGCACACTGCTTTTGACATTTAGATATGATACTATATAGGTCAGGATGCATTTTACTAAAATCCTGTGATCAATGTAGCGTACAGCCCAGTGCATTTCTACATACCACACTATGCGAGTGTGAGAGCTATAAACTTAGGGCTTTCACCAGACTGTAGATTGATAGCGGTGGTGGGGGGGTCAGAAGGCGACTGAATGCAACGACATTGTAAGCACATCACAGCTCAGCTATATACTTTTCTTTGTGACGCAACCTGTCTTTTGATCAGCAATGTCACCGGGGGAGTCCAGGGTGGACAACATTTGACCTAGCTACAGGTTGTCAAAGGATCCAGCGTTTACCCTACACAGCAACAACTTTTATTGCAGCCATAAAATATCATAAACATGGCCAATTTCCAAAACCTTTTCATCCTACCTCCTCAACCCCTAGTGGGCCAAAAACAGCTTAAATACAGGGGAGAAACACTACTTGTCATGCAAACATATTACTCAATGTCACTCCTCACCCAAGGGCATCTTATGGATACCTGGGCTTTTGTGGAAGACATTGTACACACTGAGTATTTTGTTTAAATCTGCCTTTTGCACGAAGTCCAGAACACAAATACTCCAACAGCAAATACAGAAGCAGCTCTGAGACCACCTTAAAGAAGTGAAAGAAGGCGCTACAAGTGGCATTATTTCAGGTGATCAAAACACAATAAGACGGTTGCTAGGTAACTGTTTGTATCATTATTGTTGTTCTGGGGGTTCACCTGTAAGACGGAGAGGCTGGTCTGCCCGGACAGGCTGAGCTTCTCCTGCTCCGACGGGTAGGCGTTGAAGCGGTGCTCGTACAGCCAGCTCCGCAGCACTTGCACGGCCTCCTTCGGAAGGTTCCCGCGGCGACGGCGCTTCCCCGCTCCGCCCGACAGATCCAGCGGGACGCCCTCGGCCCCGTCGTCGTCGCACGGGTCGCTGTCCGACATCACGGAGGACTCGGGCCTCCGAGGGCGCTCGGCATCCAGGGCTGCGGATGACATGGGACGGCTCTCAGATGAGAACTCTGCAACGACCCAGAGGGGCACCCACGCCAAGTCCCGCACGGAGTCCCGGGCTTCACGCCTGAAGGTTTTAGGAAGTTTGCCCCCCACCCAGCGTCGGCAGTACATGACTGTCACACCACATGTCGCCGTTCATGTCACCGCAACATCGGAACGGTTGGAAAACGGCGCTGCTAAGCAGTTAGCTGTCTGGTCACGTCGGCCACTAATTAATAACAGTAATAATAGTGTCATTAATTATCGAGATGCTCCAAGGACAGCAGATGGGAGAGGGGTCATCCCGGCTTCAGCACGTCAAGAGTTGGGATTCCCTCTCCCCTAGAGAGTTAATATCCCACTGACTGCATTTACACTCTTACTGGCAAAAACGAGGAAGTGGAACGATCTTGGATGCACACGCATGGCTGTTTGGTTCCTTGATCCCCTTCCCCAAAAAAAAAAAAACCCACATTCCTTAGTTAAGGTTCAGCCACCATCTGGCTTACTGGTTAGTACAAAAGACCCCCTCCCTGCAGGCACGGGGCCTCCTCACTCAGCAGCCCCCCGCCAGATGGACACCATGCTTCAGGGTCCCCCTAAGCGGAGACCACGCGGACTCGCGTTCTGATGCGCGTAAACAAAGGCATGCCGAGACCCCCACGGCAGCCCCCACCGCTCTGCGTGATCGGAGAGGCACGTGCGGTTTTGGGGTGCTGGGCACGAGGACACGCCAAGAAGAGTCAACTTACCTCTTTTGAATGTTTTCATTTTTTAGGGGGTCGAAAATCTTCGCGAAACGCACGCCTTGGAAACGGGAACGCAAAAAAAAAAAAAAAAAAAATTCAAAGTTCAAGACGCCGAGCGCTCCGAGCTGCTAGTCTCACACACGCAGCGGGGACCTCCACGTATACGTCGCCTAGCAATGCTTCCCTTCCAGACGACATCCCCAGCTTTTATCTGATGTCCCTCGGCGCTGTCTACCTGTGAGCGATGCTCCGCCCCGTCCTCCATCGACCAATCACACAATAGAGCCCTCAATAACACCGACCCACTGTGCCTGCGCGGCCCAATCACGGCCCAAAGAAAGTATCTACGCAAGCCCGTGTCCTAATGGATTGAGCAACAGCAAAAGCACTGCTTTCAAAAGCCGAGAATGCTTGTTTTGTTTGGGTGGGGGGGGGTTACACTAGGGGGTTTCAAATCTTCTCAAACTTAAACGATCATCTCGCCCTCAGAATATCGTGGCCCTAAACGAGGATACTTGTTTTGGGTAAACCTGTTTTCTGGATATTAATCCTCGACTACAGCAAAATCAAATTGAACTGCTCAATAAATAAACAATCACCTACGTGCAGCGGTCCCGCGTGAAATTGAAATTTAGCGTAGAAATCAGTTTTACATGTGCTCTTATGTTAGAGTTTCGACGTACGCAGGCGATCACACAGTTTAGTTGTACCATTTAGTTGTATGATCACGTGAAATGCAGCTACAAGTGACCGTTTAACCGATAAAACTGGGCGTCATGCCTCACGCCACCTGGTAAAGGAGAATTCCCTTACGATCCCTTATTAATTCAAGTGGAAACGTTTCCTACGAGATTAAGTTTATTCAATTATAATCTAGAAAACCCCATGGCTATATATATATATATATAGCTAAACATAAAGCGTAAGCATTTAAATTTGAAATCTGGTGTTACCGGCGTGTCACAAACAGGTATTCTAAGTGCACGTAGGCTATTCCGTTTTAAATCATGATAGTGATTTCTTCTGAAACTCACTGATGATAAATCACGCTTGTGTTACAATACTGTCTACCGTGTGCTGCTTCTTTTGCTATAAACTCTGCGTTTTCCTGATTCCTGTTTGTGGAGCTCACCCAGGGCACAAAATACAGAAGTTACAAAACAATACTCCAAACACCGTTACATATATTTCACAAATTTTATTCAGATATATTTTTCATAGTTAGGGCAATTAAGCCCTTTACTACAGAGTAAATTAAATCTAAAATGAATTCTTTCCCTTGTTGTGGTTAAAGCAGGTGGTGAAGGAAGTAGATGGTCGAGAAGGACCACAGTGGCCTTCCAGTTCCCCATCTCCCTCACAACAGTTTAATTATGTCAAAGTGCCGCTCTCTGGGGTACAAATATACCCCTTACACACTCACTAACAAGGCTAAAACAGCGTTTGCCAGGCAACCAGTTTTATCCAAATGACAAAATACATTTAATTTCCAGCTTAACAACGTGACTTTAACCCATGTTACATAAATACTAGACATAAAACAATTTGTACTGTCCCTTTTACTGTAATATTCTCCCAAACATACTTCAGTTCCTGTATGTTTGCGTTAATGTACGGTTGACATTCATTCATTCATTCATTCAAATAAAAAGAAAAAGAAAAAAAAAAAACGATTTGTTTAAAAAGCATTTCTGTTGTTTTAGAGCCCTTTTCCCTGTAGTTTGCTTTCCTGTCACTTGCACAGAAATAAATATGAGGAAAACTGAAGAAGGAAGAACATAAAAATACTTCGAAAAGATTTAGGTCCAGTTTATTACAAAGGTACGATTACTATTTTAATGTCATTTGCATTCATAGTACAGTTTGCAGTAGTGCATATACGCTGGGGATGTGTTCTTTATTGCCAGTTTTAAACACCAACTAAAAAACGCGGAAGCAGATCATTAAAATCGATTGTATATACACATTACTCAATATATCAACATTAATTTGTTCATCGTGTTAAATATAACGTTTAAATCCACGCGCATCTATAGTTTCACGGGATGTCTATAAAATGTCCGACGTATGTAGAAATGAGCCATTAGCTTCCAGAAATGCTCTAACACACACCTCTGGGTTCAAGAAAACGCATAACCGGCCGAATAGGCCAGCGCAACACTAACTAAATACATTGTATAATAAACCTGCAGATCTACCAGCTAAGAGAGGAAATCTGATATGCTGTAAAGCAGAGGTGGGAAAACACGTTTAGTATTGCTTGTGTTGCGTTTATATATTGTATAGTCACTAATCTAAAAAAATAAAATAAAAAATGAAATTAAGTTCGCCCGGGCGCTGGCTAAATAAGACAGAGGGTCGGTTAAATAAATCTTATTTTTTAAAACATTGAGTACAAATAGTTTGTTCGTTAAACACAGTGCGCTTCTTTAGTGTGAAGTCTTCATCTGGACTTGCTGAGTCTTATGATATGTGAATAAGAGTCTCTCCCCATGTTAATTAGGTCAGTGAATTTCAATGACTATTTCAATTATTATGTAAATAAGGAATCAGTATTGTGTACATGCAGGCGGTTTCAGCCACCTACAGCAACAAAAAAAATCTCAGTGGTGTTCAGGCTGATGCCATTAAGGATGAAACTTCCCTGAATCGTAGTGTTACTTAAAACTGGCGTAATTTAACTGCATGTGAAATATTTGTAACTGTATTGTACATCTTGGGTCTCCATCCAAAGTCAATATTCTGTAATTTACGTTTCAGTAATGCTAGTCTTAGTTCAAGAACAAATTGTGTTGCTGCACACTCACCCGAATAACAGGCAAACATTTCTCTAAATCCAACAATTCACCTTCAATCAGTGACAAAACAATATTACCCCAAATGGATAATGCCATCAACAGGCCCATCAGGCGGTGGCTCACACCCATTGACTGAGTGATGGTCTGCAAATGGGATGATTGTGAGAAAGGCAGGTAGCTCAAAAACATCTGGAGACTGAGAGAAGAAGAAAAAAACAAAACACTGAATGCTGACCATGTGAGGGTGATTTTGTCATATAGTATGTAGGCAATCAATCACAGAGGGCACATGTGTGAAAATTAATTTCTTCCCAAACCTCACATTTACATATAACATGGTTTGCAGTATATGCTACTCCTAAAAGATCCATGTTCAGTTCAATGCATACACACATCCTCCGTAACATTAGTAAGTAATGTTGTCCAAAATTTTCCCAAAGGGCATTTTAAAGAGAAATGACAATTCACAGTCTAAAACGTGTAGACATGGCAGTTGAATATTTCAAATGCTAACCCAAAGAAAAATCAAGCTATTGGATTCTGGTCATAGCTGTAGCTTATAAATGTAACCGGTATCAATCTCAAGAAGTTATATCTTTTTTATAACAAAACATTAACATTGTGTTTCCTGCTTTTAGTATATTTATACTAAACGGAAAAAGCCTAATATAATGTCCAAAATGAATATTATGATAGATACCAAAAGTTAGGCTTAAAAAATGCTCCTCTTCCATAAAAACAACAATGAAATGGTGTTGCATCTTAAGTATGATTTGGCATGTAAAAATATTAAATAAAAAGGGAAATTAAATTTAAAAATGAGGACAAAAATCCAGGGTACCGAAAGTTCGGTAGATAAGAGGTGGTGCAGTGTTGACAGGTAACAGTCTTAGAATTTTAATCCGGAGACACAAGAGTTAAATCTGAGGGTTTTCCCCAACCCACACCCCTTCATGTCCACATCTCCAAATGTAAAGCGAATCAAACCAAAGATACTGATCTCCAGAAAAACGTTCCTCTGATTTCCCATTTCTGCTGTAGCCCTTATCTTAACATGCTTTAAAGAAGTCAATGTCTGAAATACACAAATACTAAATAAGATTTAAACGCACCGCGATTTCGGTGCTACGTAGCGCAAAACATAAAAGCGTCATTTCAAAATAAAAGTACCCCATCTGAAGGGAGCCCTAAAAGCTGCAAGCAAAATCTGATCTGACTGCTTAAAAATACATTTTAAATATTGTGTTCCTCTAGAATGTAAGCAAAACAGTACTATGAAAATAAACTGGTGACAAATTCTGCCATAGTTCTAAGTGCATAATGACATTGTCAGGTACGCAGACCCAAAATAACTGAAACCTGCAGATTATAATGTCTGGATTTAAATCAAGAGTGACACTATCCTTCTGAGTCGTTCTCATCCTTTGCATAAAGCTCAGCTCGAAATAAAGACAGATACACCACCACCCGCGGGTCCCAAAGAACCACCGCCCTGCGGCGCGATTTGTTCTCCGTCAAAGGTGTGAATAAGTGAGCACGGATCGGAATCGGCGACACGAAATGACATCCACCGAGAGGCAGCTACATGATCCATAATCAGTGCTGTGTACACACAGTTACCTATGAAAGCATAAGCCTGGAAGTACGCCCGGGAGTGGGGGCAGGGTGTCACGGATACCGGTCATCCCCTGTACTCTAAGCCCCCAAAACCAGTTCCCTCGCCGGTATCGACTTGCTCCCAATTCGAGCTCTCGACGTTTACAAGGCTGGTCGTGTCCACCGCCGTGTGGCCAGTGTTTGATTGCCGAAACGTCATAATGGAATATAATTCCAGGCTCGGTTATCAGTGAGTCCATCTGAATTCGTCCGTCAGACGAGCGAAATTAACAACCAGCAGCTCTTTCTAAGAATCTTAACAATTAAAGCAAGTATTGCTAAATTTTGGGAGGTAAATCAAAACGAAAAGTTAGTGGCATTGAGATTAGTGTTACAAATTGTGCGGAAATGTTTCAGTTTTTGTGCCCCGACCTTCTGAATTATAATTGGGAAAACCCAAAAACAAACACCAGTCATGAGAACATGGACACGACCACTCCACGTGTTTAGGAAAAGTCACAATAGGCACTTCGTCACAAAATAAAACCACATCAAGTCTTCCCTAGGTTACGATGCACGAATCTCATCAGTCATTGTGATTTCCGCCCACGTCTGCTCCTGCATCTCGGCCACCGGGATCGATGGCTGGAGGAACTGAACTAGTGGTGAATAGCTAATCTGATTCTGAAATCCGATTCTAACTCTAGACTTGCACCGACAGGAAGGCAGGTGCTTCGGAGTACGTGGATTTACAGTAACTGAAAGGTTTGCTCCTTTAAACCTTAGGAGGGTCCTGTACCACACAGCAAAGTACTTAACATTAAATGTCCACGCTGTAAACGTTAATATGGGGCTATTACTGTACCCAGTATATACAATTAAGGGTCGACCGAGGGATTTGCTACAATCGGTCGCCCATAATGCGGGATTGAGTCCAGGGCTGAACTCTGGACGGGACTGAGTCCGAGTTTCGCGGTTATGCATATTCTGATGGGGTCCAAACACGGTCTAGGCGAGCTTAAGCCAAAGAAAACACCTCGATGGCCTCAGACTACGAGGGACGTGTTTGTGTGCTGCCGTGAACTCGCAGAGCTGCTATTCTGGTTCCGTCTCCACGTTTCACGACGTTTGTGGCCCCCGCCAGGGATGGGGATACAGCCTCTCCGGACCCCACTAGTTTACCCCGCCATGCTAACGTGCTGATGAATTTTCGTAAAACGATTACAGCGTTTCAGGGCAAACACAAGAATAAACACGTCGGCAGAACCGTACATTTAAACATAAACCGAGTTTTATTTCGATGTCTTTAGGAAATTTGTATATACATATACGGAAAAAGCCTGAGAGTGGGAAAAAAATGGCAGACCGTGATACCGAGTCAAAGAAAGTAACCCGGGGTAGTTTAGGCGGCAATACGAGCTCTCAAATTGAAAAATACAAGCTCGTCGTGCTCTCACTCTGTGGCGCTCAATTTAAAAATTCACACAACATGAAAAAGAAACTCTGGAAAACGATACATTTTACAAATTACAAACGTGCGATAGCAGTGCTCCAGCTACAGCCCTCACGGCAACATAGACCACTACACTGAGAACCGCAGGCAACGTTTTGCTCCCGTCTTTCTTTCTCTTTCCTGGCCATCCATTCAATTGCTGCGAGACTCGACCGCATTCATAAAAAAAAAGGAGTTCAGTAACTGCAAAATAACACAAAACGCTACCAGTCAGTAGGAATGTGGGGGTAGTTCTCACATTTAAAATGGTAATGGGAAGGTGATTCGTGAATGACCATTAATCACTCAGCCCTGCCACAGTACGGATGGGCTTTTGTTATCAGACTGTGCGTGAAGCGGCCGATAAGGAGACTACAACAGATACTCCCGAAGCTTAAATCAGTCTCCTGACTAACAACCAGGGGCAGTCAATCTATTACCAGAACAAATTTATACTCAAGTACCAAATCTCCGTCATGTCACATTGGGTATGTGCCAACTGTACAGTAGGACTGCAAGTTGTTTCTAAAATGGAAAAAAAAAAAAAAAAAGAGTAAGACTTCCATCTTAATGTGAGGGTTTACTTCCTTGTTAAGAAGGATCCTAACCTGGAAACTAAGACATACAATTAACCATAAACAGCTTGGCATTGGAAAGAAGTAAGGATGCCAGTGTTATATTTCTGTGCCCGTCTAGAGAATGACAGGAATATCCTCTCTCCACACTCACACATACAGCTGGATGAATGTCATGGCCTTCAAAGCCAGTGGAAAATTTGCAAACAACACCCCAAACACCCTTGATTGTGATGTTTATTACATGCTCAGGTGAGCTGTCACATCTTTGGGTGCAGCACGTGTAGTTTGGGTTCTGTAATCGTCACTTTTTGGAGACGAGAGCTTTACTCTGATCGTGGATTGTTAAAATGGGTCCTGGTTTAAACAGCTGATAATCTCAGTTGGCAAGGGGGTACATCCAATACTGTTATAAGGTGAGTTATGCCTCAAACCTGCATATAGACCAGTTCAGTGTGACCTGGGTTTAGAGGAACGTAAAGGGTCTGGATACACCAAGGCCACGAGACACTCCGGTCCCTCTCAACTCCTGGTACACAGCCCACAAGAGCAAACAGCATGAATGTTGTTGGACAACAGACACAGAGCACTACAGCAGGTACTGAGACCCTTCACACTGAGCAGGGGAGGCACCAACTTTGAAACACACATTTCATAAAGATGGCTAATGAAAGAACGTGCATTTTTTTTTTTTTTTAAAAACAAGCCCAAATTCTTTCCCTCACTGGACTCCCCTCGAGTCTATCCTAGATGCACCATTAGAGTGGAAAAAAAAAAAAAATGAAGATGAATGAGAAGTTTTGGAACAGATACACGGTCATCTCTGAAAAACCCCACACAGAGAATGTATTGTGCTGCAGCAGTTGCAGTGGTACGGGAGGTCATCAAAAACAGTACATGGGAAGACGTTAATATTTTCTAAAATCAAACATAACTCATGAAACAAGTATTTGCATCTCCTAAGATGATTATGTGGGAAATCTTCCATATTTGCAATGTCTCTCTCTTTAGCTGTAAACATGTCTGGCATAACACCTTTGTTCAAAACTGCCCATCAAAATCAAACCAAAAACTGTGACATGGGCACAGGGAATATGGTCAGCAAGAAAAATGTTGGCCAGACCTACCAGGTCTCCGAGAGAATCCATTTTAATGGGGGGGGGAGGGGTGACATTTCATGAAACAAACTGAACAGTCAAGGGGTACATTCCACTTCACAGGTTGCAACGACACTCTGAAGGAGTGTTTTCTGCACGGTTTAAGGACATTCCGTTTGGGAATCCAGAGTGTGATGCCATTCATACACATGATAGTAGAACAGAACAAAAATAGTGGAAGAAGCTGTAAGAAATTAAAGGCTGTAATGAAAGGGTTCGAGAAATGAAAAGCCTCACTTTGAGAATAAGTGGGGATGCATCATCATTGTTTTCCTCTTTCTGGCAGGTCCCAAGGCTGTTCGTTTGGATTAAATCTCCCCCACAAGGTAAGTTAGTTTTTTTGCACCTCTGACTGAGGATTTAAGAAGGTGTAGAACCAGTCTGTAATAAATCCAACTGCATACAGATAAGTACAGTCACACAGGTCACCCCACCCCCCTTCCCAAGCTTGATCCGTAATTGGTCCTACTGATCTGTCAGTTTACTTTACACCCTCCTCCTGTAGTTGAGATGAGCCAACTGGCTACTGAAGTGTGGCTACGGCAGCTGGCAGGTACTGGTTATAGGAAGACTAGGAATAAAAAGGAGGGGGCTGAATACAGGTGTATTGTTTGTGTGTGTGTGTGTGTGTGTGTGTGTGCGCGCGCACGCGCGCTCATGGAAGGGGATAAACTGATGCCTGTTTGCGTGTGCGTGCGCATGGTGGCTGAAAAAAGAGAAAGAGCAATGTTCTGATATTTCAGGGAGGAGAGCTCATATGCAAGGTATAACATTTAAGTCAGTTTGATATAGAAGATAACATCATCATCATCAATAATAACAATAACAATATTAATATCAAAGTCTTGAGGTTTTTCCATTTCGTGGCAACCAAGTAAAAGGAGTTTATTTACATGTTTTGTTTTTTGTGCACATTTTCCCAGAAGTGATTTCATCTCTCATTCGGTGCTGCCAGAGGCCGGCCCTACCCCCCGTGTCCTCCGGCGAGGCCGTGCCAGTGGGCCTGGTCCCAGAGCTGCCATCCGCTCCTCAGAGCCGCGTCTGGGCCTCGGGGACGTAGATCTCGATACTGTCCGCACTCTCGGTGGCGGAGTTCTGCCGCACCGACGCCGCCCGCTTGGCCGCCATCAGCCTCTTCCGGGCCTCCTGCCTCTGCTTGTCCGAGGTGTCGCCAGCCTTCTCTTTGCCGGCCGCCGGCCTGGCCTTGGTGGGCTTCTTTGGCACAGGTGGGGGCTGCTTCTTGTCCTCCTAGAGATGTGGAGGAAAACGATGACAGTCTGAATGCGGCTGTAATACCACACCAAGTCCTAGTCAGTCCTCTTTAAATGAGATGTTAAATTGGCTAAAAGGCTACTTGCACAAGAACGGGCACACAGTAATGTGTTTGACACACCCCAGTTTCAGCTCCATCAGACACAAATATACAGGTGAGAGTGAAACTTGGGGTCAGAGCACATGGCCAGGCATTTCTCCAGTGCCCTTGAAACAGTTTATGGGGTTAAGGGCCTCACATTGATATGGGCACATTCGAACTAGCGACCTTCCAGCCACCTAACCTACAGAGCCACGCGCCACCCTGTTATCCTTAAGTTTCATAGCTTTGTCTCAGAGGCTTTTGTATGTTTCTTTGCCAGATTTTTAATGTTGACATACAGGAGAAAAACTAAGATACTGGTAATACTGAAGCAAATGTCCTTTTTTGCTCTGAATGTTTAATTGTACTTTTACATTGATTCACTTTAAAAGGACCATGAGAAAATACCATGAGAAAGTTCTATAACCTGTACATTACTGCTAATTTTTGCTGAATGTGAGAAACAGCACTCAAGTGAGACTAACAAGTTCTTAACACATGCTGCTAAAATGAAAACAGTGAAAGCTATTGACAGACTCACTCTTGTAACAGAAAAAATATCCTTCACCACCAGGCTAGACTTCTGCATTGTTAATGATTTGTCATGCTTTTTAAATCATGTTCTCTCAAACCCACCCTGACTGAAATCACAACATTGACTGAGACTGAAGAGAGCGTTACTATTGGTACAGGTTATACCTGAATAAGCAAGGCTCTGGTCCAATAAAAGTGTAAAAAGATGTTCCTGCTAATGCACTAGGGTGGCGATAGAGGGTTTCACTAAAACCAGAAATATAGGTAACCACTTTTCATAACCTGGGAAGGAACAGTACCTTTTTATCTGCAGATTCAGCCAGTCGCCATTCATTGGACTTAAGATGGTATAACTCGTCAAACTTCATGCTGATGTCCTCGATGGAGAGCTGCAGCAGGTCCCAGAACCCAGCTAGGTCCTGAGCAGTGGGCCTCGGATTAGCGTTGACATTCTGTCGCGGTCAAAGAAAATACATGAGGGTGAAGTTCAAAGGGTGGTAGGTAAAAGAAAAATAAATGGCACCATGTAACGGTAAGGTTATCGAGCCTGCTCCTTCCATATCAAGGATCAACCATGTCTCACAGCCGAATTATGATGTCATGTTAACACTAGAGGGAGCCTCTGCACTGGACTGCACAAGACCTGAATTAATATAAAACTGGTTCTCTCGATTTCCAGAATGTTAAATGGGATTAGCAAGAGTTAGACAAAAGTCCCACCAGGTCAAACAAGACATCAGATCATTCTGTTCAGCTGACATTAGCTACCAGAGCCAGGGGCCATTGACTGCCCTTTTCTATGCACTCCCCGGGTGGCGCATTGTTGTGCAGTCTCATTGGTGGCCAAAAGTGTCTCACTCACCAAGTTCTGCTGGCAGAGTCCTCGGAACTGCTGGAACTTCTGTGACATGAGTAGTTGGGCACTGCCGACGGCGCTGCGGATCTTTCCCAGGACTGTGGAGGGAAAGGGGGGGGGGGGGGGCGGGGTTTTCCCCCAGGGGACAGCAAGCCTGGCAGATCCCAGGGGTCGGAACCAAAGGACCAAAGAAACGTAGCACAAATTTCCTGCCCCTGAAGGGGGGGAATAGGTAGCTGTGGAGCCCACGCCCATCCCTCATCGCTGCGATGGGGTTGGACCACGCTGCTGGCTGGCCCAAAGGGACAGGAAGTGGCCTGGGGACTCCACGGAAACCATGGAACAGCATTGGGCCAAAATAATCTCACAACAGCCAGCTTGTCCATTTACATGTGAAATACATATTGTCATTTCTGTCCACCCAAAGCCTAGAAATGAACTATGCATTTAGAATGTGTCACGTCTCAGCAATGGCTGGTTTGTCCATAAGGCAATCATCTCCCCTTAACTCGTGGTCAGTTCTTCCTGTCGTGTTTCAGGCACACAGGATGTGCCGGTTATGTAATACAACATACAGAACATTATGTACAGTCTTTCAGAACATGTTCCAAACATAGCTAGCTGTGCTTTAGGTAAGCCCTGTCATGAGGAGAGACCAAAGAAAAACTCAAGGACTGTTTTAACTACAAGTTAAAGGCTGAGGATGAAGAGGAATGACAGATGGGAGGTCCTTACCCTCTTCTGACAGCTGGTTTTCTTTGGTTTCCTGGTCCATCTGCTGGCACCAGCCCTCCATGCGTGCCGTCTCAGCCTGCAACAGCTTGAGGAACCAGTGTCCGTCCCGGCGGCAGGTGGGAATGCTAGGCTGCGTCGCTCCACCAGGGGCGCTGTTGCTCCCACTCTCCAGCCAGGGGTCCGGGGGAGGTAAAGAGGACGGGTCCAGCGTGGGGTCCAGTGGTTCCGAGAAAGAGGTGGAGTTACTCTGCGTAGCCATGCGGTTGGATGGCTGGCGCATAGCCCCGCCCACCTCACTGTCAGTGTTGCCCTGTGGGCGCCTGCCTGGTGAGTCTGTGGACTGGCAGGCGCTGTTGATCATGTTCTTAATGGCGGGTTTGGGGGCGGGGATCTCCTGTGTATCCGAGTCCGTCTCCGGTTTGGAGGCCATACTGCTAGACCGGCTGAGCCTGCAGATGGACAGAGGCAAGGTATACACTAGATCAGGGCTTCTCAACCTTTTAAACCCCAAGGCCCATCTTTATGGAGGTCTACGCACCACTAGAGGGTGCTCATGGCTCACCTCTGGGCTCTGGTCCAGTGGTTGAACGCTGCACTAGATTACAGGACTTTAAACAGACAGAATCAACTACTCATTTAATTCAGTCTAGTTAGAGATAACTGGTCTTGACAAGAAAAAACTACACACACTCAGGCAGTTATCCTGGGTGGAGTAAAAAAAAAAAAAAAAAAAAAAGGTACTATGGAAATGTTTGAGAAAGTTACCCCCCAGGATTTTTGGCAACTTCAAGACACACTATACCCACAAAGGCAAAAAGCTGAAGTAAACATTTGCGTGCATGTACTCAGACTGAAACAAATAAAAATCACCCATGTTAAAATCTGATCAAAAACCAAATTAAACAACAAAAGGTGCAGAAACAATGTAACTTGCAGGATCTGACACATTCCATCCAAATCAGTCATTAACACCAGCCAAGCTGCCTGGACTGCAGCCTTTGAAAAGCACGCTACAGGCCCAGATGTACTCCAGTAATGACTTCCTCCACGAGCTGCCTGCACATTTTAGACCTGCCAGATGACCTTGGCATCAAAAAGGCCATCATACAACCCCCTCCTGGCCATGTTGCACGTGGGCAGCGGATTACAGGAAAGGCTGTTTTTCAGTGAAGCACGGGTTGAGACTAGGAAACTTCAGAGAGTGACACTGGAGGGCTGGACTGAATTTACATCTCCGGGTAAGGATGCAAAATACGTTTGGGGTGACTGCACTCACAACAGGCACAGAAACACGATACAACTAAGCTGTAGCATACAGATCCAATGTGAAGGGAGGCCCTTTCGGGATGCGGGCCTTATGTTACCACTTCTGGCTTACTGGGCCAAAGTGACAGAATATTGGTGGGGATGGACAGGTGTAAGACCCCACTCATCTGATGGCCACTCCCAAGACAGCCAGACCAGGCCTACATAAGCACAGAATATGATGTGTTTATTACCCCCATTAATACTCACTGCCAACTGTCCTCTACTTGTACTCCGATTGACTGGAACCGGGTTAACGGTGGGGTTTCCTCCCTCTGGGCTGGCAGAGCACAGTCCACCTGGTAACCACAGAGACAGCAGGTTTAAGCAGAAGCTCCGTAAAACGTACAGCGAAGCGGGGTGGTGTGACGAAGGCAGGCCTGCCTGTATGCCAATGGATGACAGCTTCCTTCTGGGTATGGGGTTGGCTCGGGGCTCGTCCACTGTCAGGGGGCCATGCTGGGGCTCTTCGGGGGGGCTGGAGAGCGTGCGGGGATCCCGGCAGGTGACCACCGGAAGCTGGACTGGGGCGCCTTTGGGCCCGCTGCCGGCCCGCGTGCCGCTGCTGAGGCTGTCCGAGGAGTTGCTGCGACCCGATTGGCTGTTGGCTTCGCTCTTGTGGTCGTGATTGTCCAGATAAGTGTCCTGGGCTGACTCGGTGCTACTCTGCACCGTCACCGAGACAAAGGGCTTGGAGGTGGTGCGTGGGGGAACTGGAGGTGGAGCGGTCTTCTTACAGGTGGTTATACATGTAGACACTGTGACACACATGGGGGGAGGGGGACCGTCATACAGGAGGAGCTCATGGGGGTCCACATACATAGATACTGTAGCTTTGCAATGCAGGCTGCCACAACTGGAAATGGAGATAAATCAAATGGCTCCATGGACAGAAATGTATGTCAAACCTTTGTGTTCATAAACGCGTGCCTGGTGATTGACTGGTAACCTGGTCAGGGCTTACCTCATGTGCCCTGTACTTTTATCTTTAATTAGTGTGTATTTGCTCAGAATACACACAATTTCTTCCATTCTCCAGAACATTGCATGGCTCAAACCTCTCCCAGACAGCTACTCCACGTATTTCACGTTAAACTTCATCACTAGCCCACATTACCCAGTTATGCAGTACCGATTAACCAAACAAGATATACTCATGGGTTCACCCATTAGATGGGTGTATTGGACTGTAACCACAAATTCTAGGGTGATTTGAAGATATAGGTGAATATGTAAACTGACACACAATAGTTGACAAATCACCACTGTTGTACTGTAAAGAACATGTCCTACATTCACAAGACTCCACCCAAACCTAGGATGGGAAGCTCAGATCATTTGTTTGCTCCCGCAGGCCTTGGCACAAATGGAGCCTTCAAAGCAGGCACACTCCTGGCTGAGCGCCCTATGTCCATTAAGCATCCTCCCCCACCTCCAGCAAAACCGGGTGGCAGGCAGAATAAGACGGGGGTGGGGCATGGCTAGGCAGAACAGACCATAAATTCACATCGAAACGCATGGGTTCTCACATGCTTTTGTCTGCTTGTTTAAAATGTGATGTTTCGCACATCATCTCACCTGCACGACTTTTTGGACTCCAATCGAGCACTACAACAGTTTGACCCGTGTATTAAACTCGAAAGAGGTGCCAGTCAGAGGGGAATAGCTCATTTCAGTGCAACTTCCTTTAACATAGCGTTCGAGGCTATTGGCTGCTTACCAACAAGGTTTAGTTCATTTACCTCTTATCAACCATATCTATGGCTTAGCACGTTGTGCCAGACGCCCTCGCTTTATGATGAAAGAGCTGAAGCCGCAGCCGCGTTCGGCAGCCTGACAAATGCGCATCTGTCAAGAGACTCCAGCGCACAACACAGAGACCCCGAGGGCAGGAACGTGCCGGAACGAGATGAGTGAGGCTTCTCCGGCGAAGGTGAGCATTGGCGGTGACAGACTGTCGCTGGAGGCGGTGTAAGGGCTTCAGACGCCGAGAACACTGCGGGGGCCATATTTGTAGTTTGGCTCATTAACAATTAACGACCGATTTCCACACAAGTGTGTTCCTCATTGTCCTGCCGGGTTTCCACACACCTTACGGCTCTAAGACGACGGCCAGAAGAACACAAACAAAAGACAGAAAGCACTACGGTAGTCTGGACAGTGGGGCGGTATACCACCAGGTCATAGTTCAGCTGAAGCAGGCCAATGACTGTAGAATGGCACACATTACTCCTGCTTCATTAACACAGAGTAACATGCCATTCCCTACAGCGCATTTAAGAATCACATTACTTGTCTGCTGTTGTCCATTGAGGTCTTCCACTGCTATAATGCAGATGATAAAGGGTTTGCGTTGATATGATAGTTAAAGATGAAACGCCTCATTTCCCCAACCAAACTGTTTTCACTATACGAGTCAACAAAAGACAAACACTCCTGAGTTACACAGCAGAGTAGCAGGAGGATAGACGCACCCAGGGCTTTAATTCAAATAGCAGACTCATCCATGAGAGGGAGTTTGGACAGTGTATGTGAGAGCACAGTAATATTAATCTTGCCTTGCATCATTTTCATATTCTTTTTCCGCTTCAGGTCTATCCTGAAATAACACATGATCTGGGTGGGGTAGGTTCAACTTCCCCACAAGCCTTCAAGTTCCCATGTGAAACGGTTAAGGCATGATTAGGTCTTTGGTCCACAGATCTGCTAGCGTTGGCAGGCACAGGCGTGAACAGCGGGTGTTTAAAGGTGTGGCCACAATAAAACTAAAGAGCATGCGCTACCATACCAGGAAATGGGTTCAATTATCTTCCAATGATTCCCCATTCCTGAGCTGTTCTTGAAGGCCCAAATCATTCAGAATGATTTTAAGCACAAGGGACAAGTTGGATTTTGGCTGGTTTAGTTCTCCGTGTCCTCAGACCGACAGACAGCTATTACACTGGATTCTTTGCCTCCATATCGGAAGGAGTTTTCATTATCGAACATCACTAGCGAGACTTGCAGGGTTTCCCGATTACATGGTTGCGTCAATCTTTGTCGGTGCTTATTTAATCCATCTTGGCTGTGTTGTAGAAGACGAGTCTGCCGAGAAATAAAACATTAAAGCTGCATGCTGTGCACTCTGCTGGCTCCATCCTCTCATAACCTTCCCGTTAAGTCCTGCGGCCAGCTTGTCTGACCCACAAAACTCCGCAAAGCCAGCTGTATGCACTGAGGAGCGCCCAGCTTCTGGGAATAAGGCTGAGACAAAGCGGAAACTACCAGGGACTCCGAATGAGGAAAAAATAGAGTGGCTTCAAATGGGCACAATCTACCATGTGTATTTGTATGTGACAGCTGGGGACCGAACCATCGACCTTCTCCGAGAGGTCATCTGTCCAGCCAATAGAGAGACATCACAAAATCAGTACTCAAGTAATCAACACTGAGAAAGTGCTGTCATTGCACACAGAAGGTTGTCATGGATTCTAGCAAAGCAAAAAAAAAAAAAAAAAAAAAAAAAAAACCCTACTCAAGAACCAAAACGGTAAGTGAACTACATCTTACACCAAGACAAAATGCTGACTGCTGTTAGACAGATGTGACAGTGGTCATAGCCAAAGCTGTTACAGAAGTCACTTCAGAACAACGACCTTCCACCTTTAATGTCAGAGGTCACACTTCCCCCATTAATAGCAGGAATACGGAGCTCCCATAAGCGTGAGATTCATCGCCCATTGAATGACCTACTTTCAGTTTCAGCCCACGGTCCCTGCACTCTTCTACCATGACTTGCACGCACACACACACACACACACACACACACACACACACACACACACACACACACACACACACACACACACACACACACCTAGTGCAGTATTGGTCAGGACTCAGGAGCAAACAAGTTCAGCTAGCATGCATGGGAGAAGCGGCGTCTCATGGTGTCCATACCAACACCGAGTCGATTATTTTAAGAAATGGTTTTGACTTGCACTCTGCCTGGTGCCCTTCTCCATCTGAGACCCCAGCGGGGCAACGCAACTCTTCCTGAAATCAGTTACCCCCGACAGCCAAGACAGGGTTTGCAGGGTCTGTGGTCCTTCACCGTCACCCTGCCGCAAGAACAGAGGTCCCCCAAGCCCAGCAGCGGCCACAAGTGCTCCATGCTGATTTCGGACACCTCCTTAAACACCCTCAAACAAGTCATGTGATCTGCAGGTCCTGTGACTCCACCAAAGCAAAGTAGGATATGGAGAGAGAAAAAAAAAAAAAAAAAAAAAATCAAACAGCTGGAATGTGACTCTTTCTCTTACCCATTAGAAAAATGTAGTAATACATGACAGGATGCAGAGCACAAGAAAGGAGGATGTTATTGCATCTCAACACACAATGTTCTACCTGCAAAAACACACAAGATTAGTATCTATTAGATGAGGGACAGGAAGCACAGAAACTCCCTAAAGTATTCTACAGCATTTACAAAAACATTTGTAACCATATCCCCTTGGCAATAACTGACCTCGGAACAGTTTGGAATCAGGTGTGACGCAAGGGAGCAACCATTCTTCATTATGACAGGAAAGGGGGAAAGAGCCAAACAGACTGAATGAAGTGGGAAATGGTTTCCTTGGCAACAGCAAGCCTTACAACCACACTGATGTCAATCTAAATATTCAGAGGAATGGGTTGGATATATACTCTTCAGAGAAGTCTCTGCATCCTCTCACTGCGGCTGATACTCCAGAAGTCAGAAGGTCCACCGCCATGCTGGTTATCGCATGACGAAATGACACACTGGGAAGGTGTTGAAGCAACAGGACACGCGCGCATGCGCGCACACACACACACAGCCATTTGCCAGAGCAGCTGTCAGACTTGGCCGCGAGCTCCAAATTCACGCCTTTTCACAGCTGAGGATGATAGGAGAATACGGGGGCAGCGTACAAGCCAAACAGAAGACAATCTGATCTGATTTAACTGTTTTAGGCCCAGGAAGAGGCCCAGAGCCCTTCATCATCACAATGTGATGCAACAACCTCCTAAAGGTCTTAATCGACATCTGGTAAAAAAGCACAATAAGATCAATTTTATGCTATCAGGGCTCCCTTGAAAAATATTAGCTGAGAAAGTAAAATCTGGTTCATAGGGCTCAAAAGAGAACTGTTACCCAAAGCGGGGGTGTTTCCAAACATGACCGCTCATTGTCAGTTAACTGCAAGAGGAAGGCAGAATATTATCAGGGTGTTTGTTCTGCTGTCAAGGCCATTTTACTGCTCAGGCTAAGAAGCAATATTTGATAATGACAAGGCAGCTAATGAGCATGACTGAACAAAGCGAAACATTATACTGTTTCACCTCCAGGAGTTCACAGGTCTGCCTGAAGCCCCTCATCTCAACACAGGCAACACAAAGCCTCTGTTCCGGACCACTCAAAACTGAGGCCAAATTTTCCCCTCGGTTTGGCAACAGGCAACACCACCATCAGTAATGAAATGAAATGCCATATGGACTTGGACTTCACCGGGGGGGTGATTACAATGTCAATCAATATTATAGAAAACTTCAGAGAAAGGCAAGGGGTCATCTTCCTGGAGCAACTGAGGAACCCACCAAATCTGTTGAGGCGCTCAGTTCTGATCCACAGAAAGAATTCATGCAGTATACATTCTAACAAGCTTCTGCCATGGCTTCAACTCAAGTAAACAGTAGCCTGCAAAAGTGATTGCCTCCAAGCTGTGGACTGGATGTCACGTCCGCAAGCCGGAATGCGTGTCAAAGTACATTTTGCCAGCAGGACAAACCCATCTAGGCTGGGGTCATAGCAACATCACTGATGACTCATAACACGGCTCAAAAGCAAAGGGTCTAATGTCCTATTAAGTGCTCATTCGGGCTCACGTTTCAAACCTTTCACCATTCGTTGAATACGCCTCTCTTACATGGATTACCCACTGTCTCAAAGGTTGGAAATGTTACAAAAACATCAGTGATACATCCTTTGCCCACCAGTGGCATCGCCATGCCCTTAAAAGGACAAGGAGTGCAATTTTGATACCCCAGAGGATGACTATAGCAAGCCAAACCAATGGTCGGCAGAAGCACAATTCAGAATTCACATTCCTGAAATGGATAGCATCTTCCCTTGGCCGCCCCCGGCAGGAAGAAGAGACAGATTCATTCACAGAGTACGCTCAAAGTCACTAAATTACATGAAATATGACATCACTGAAAGCATTCGGTCTCGCTGCCTTACAGAGACCCCAGTGTGTTTTTCAGCCAATTACAATAAAAAAACTATTCAGTCAGAGCTGGCTGTAATTCTCCTGCTGCTTCATATTTACGACCAAAAATGGCAGAGAGGAAAAAGAGGAGCTTGTAAGTCTGACTCCGTTGAAAAGGCAGGTGGCATTTTATTAGAAAATAAGAACACATTATTGTAATTACCACTAAAGGTGAAATATAGCACCAAATATGGAGTCTGACACTAGTTTCTGAGGAGATGATGGCCGACAGAGGACTGGGCTGGAATAGCACAGCATGCATACCGGGCAGGAGATCTTCTATTATATTCTATGCATTGCCAGGTTGTCACAGCAGCAAAGCAGGCCTCTGGGGGACAGGTCATGCGGGCCAGTGGAGACCACCCATCGATGAGGACCGCACGCACACCTGGCTCCCACCCCCGAAAGCAGATGAAGGGGTACACTTCAGAGCTCAGTGGAACAGACGTTAAAATTCAGAGTGCAGGCCACCTTTCTAAAAGAAGGAAAGGATGCAGAAGCCAGCCCAGCAATTACCCAGACAAGTTGCTATGGCAGTGACGACAGAACCCCAGCCACTGAACCGCATGTGAAACTGAAGAGGCGTAATGAGCCCAAGCTCCCTAAAGACCGGGGACACGGTGAGAAGAAAACAAACCTATCCTGACCTGTTTGAGGTGTTCCGTGACACCTGACAACAAAGCGTGCCTGGCTGTAAATGTTTATACGTAACCAGTGTTCTTCCCATCCTCCAAAGACCCACAAACCCAAAACATCATGCATGAGAGAGTCCAGCTACAGGCCTCTGTTATTCCAAAGTATCTCACACACCTTTACACGAGACTAATTTTAACATCTCAGAAACAGTAATATTACACACATATGCACACTCAGTAAAAGTCAAGCACCTTTAGTGTGGAGGAGGATCGATCGACACACGTAAAATGATGCTACCTACTGCAGAAGTCCTGCTTCCTCGCTCCTCCAACCTCAGGGAGCCACGGGCTCAACTACCCTGGTCCGAATCACAGGTCTGCAAACAGGCAGGCAGAGCTCTTCAGAACAGCAGCTATCTGATAAGCGATTAGGCACCTGCCGAGATGTGCCAACCTAACCACAAACGTAATCAAAAATCGAACGCAATTAAGAGCGGGACTAAAGCTCCAACCTGCCTGATGGCTCGAAGTCCAGAACCTAAGCCGTTCAGCTGTAGGACCCACACTGAGAGAAAGATGTTGAGATCCAAAAACTCACTCATCCCATTCTCACACCCTCTGTCGGCTCACAAGCTCAACATTAACCTTAAGCCTTCCCTAGTGACACTCCCAGGCCACCACACCCTCTGTCACCAAGACAAGAAGCACGCATGTCAGTGTTGCCAGGGCGTTGCTTTGGCTGCCGCTGCAAATCGCCAGTGCAGGCCTCGAAACGCAATAGGTCATCAGTAACCTCCCAACCCTGAGGAGCTCAGCACACACTAATGTCACCACTGAGCAGCACTCCTTATGCAAATAATGCGTGCTGAGAGGTCCCTAACACTGGACTACGGGGTGCCTGAAAAGAACAGTCACACGTGGAAAAAGTACGGGTGCAAAATAACCGTCCACAGATGGGTGGTGTAGTTAAACCTATTATCGGTGGACAGAAATAGGTGGGGGGAAAAAAAAAAAAAAAAAAAAAAAAAAGATGACAGTTCCATCACCTTCATAGGTCTAAGTGCCCGGCAATATGTTAGAATGTGGCAGCTTAATTATTAATAATAGGCTGTGAGCATTAAATGAACCCTAATCGCAGGAGCATCGCAGAAGATTGACGGAGTACCAGAAGAGGAGGAGAGGGCGATCACAAAGCTTAAAATAGCCATTAGGGCTTTAAATTCCCATCATCCAAGAAGCAATGGATAAATCCAGAAGCACAGAGGGGTCAACCACCATGTGTTTAGCATCTAAGGCAGCTGATGTAAAGCTCACTGTAGTTACGGCAAAGTAAATCAGAAGATTACATAACAGCCTGACATGGAGCCAGAAATAAACTGTATGGCATCTCAAGAGGATCATTCTAGGGCAGCATCCTTTCCGGGGGGGTGCCGTTAATTCACGGATTCCCTCTATGCTAATGACATCCATCATAAGTCGCAACTTTCAAAATGTACATTTTTCCACTGAGTGTATATAAGCAAGCCATTTCATAACAAAAGAAAATATTTTGAAGCTGGGTCACAGTTTCACTGTATGAACCCTAACCTAAAACATACTGGCTGTCCATGTACAAGAAACCCCGCAAAGCCAACCATATTGATCAGGTTAACGATCCAGAAACTTTAACCCACAGTTGCATACAGTCAATTCCAAACAGCATTATGAAGCAAATAAGATTAAAGGATACAATATGGGGTTAGGAGAAAAGAATTTCAGGAATGGCATGCTAGAAAACAGCTGCCTTTCACAAAATGACAACAGAACTACATTTATTTATTTAGTAGATGCTTTGTTTGAAGTAAGTGACATGATAAGAGCCTAAAATTTACCAATCAAGGGACTGGAACACAAAACCTTCTGTACAGAAGTACAAAACCACAATCCACTGGATTTGAAATTTTCTTCTCCAGACATATTTATTATTACTATTAAGTTTAGCATGTGCTATTTCAACACCAAAGGTAAATATTTTAGAGTCGAGCTAAACCACTGACTAGAAATCTGATCTTAACAACATAGAGCAATTCACCCAAAGCTGAGGCTGTAAATAAAAAGGCATTGTTCTACATATATAAAATACAAGTTTCAGCTGAAGATAATCATTTAGCTGTCTTCTCGTATAAACACTGCAAGAGAAGGCAAGGACTACTTATTAAAAAAAATAATTTGATTCTGCTTGGTACATTAGTATACAAAACTATCCTGGAAAATAAAGCAGGGAAAGATGGTGAGGGGCTCACAGATGATGGTTGTTTAAAACCTCAAGTTACCCAATCATTCTGACACCACAAAATCAGAATGGAGACTGAGTGTCAAAAAAAAAAACCCCTAGGAGGCGGGGTGCTGGTTTTACAGAAAAATCATAACAGGCAATCTAAGGGGTCTACATCCATACAAGTCAACGTGCTAAAGGCACACAGATTAGCCAGTAAGAATTACTATAAAGAGAAAAAAACCCAAAAAGTCAGAAAGTCAGAGAAAAGAAGCTTCCTGGACATCTGAGAACCAATGAAACTGGGAAGAAAGAGTTTTAAAGTTACCAGCAAGCAGACATGGGACATTTCACAATAAGAGCAAGAGCCACAGCAGCGAGAATACGAGCCGAGTTCCAGCTGCAGTCCGTGTATGACTGCCGCAGGCCGATGAAATCACTTAACTCGGAGGCAGAGCTCAAAGCAGCAGCCTTGGGCCACCTAATACGGGCGGAGACGGCGAGTGTGAACGCCGCAGAGTCGGAGAACCAGCGGCCACACGCTCAACTCGCCGCCATTAAACCGGCTTTTCAAGAGCCGGCGCGGTAAAGCTCCGGAAAGTGAGAATATGGACGTCACATACCGGCCAAAGGCTCTTCGGCGTCGAGCACAAGTGGAAGTGTCGCATTTGCCTGTTGCCGCCCGACACCGCATCCGGGGGGTGGAGAGCTGCGCCTAAACTCCACTTTAGACTGCGCTCTGAACCGGACCAGCCCTTACCGACACAACCCAGACCGGACCGGACCTCCGTCCTCCCGCAGAGGCCAACCTGGTAGGGAGAGCCGGGGCTGCGCGGGGACCCGACGGAAAGACGAGGAGGGGGGTGTGTGACCGTGGGGGCGTGGCCAGCGAGGGGCGTGGTCACTACGGGGGCGTGGTCACTACGGGGGCGTGGTCACTACGGGGGCAGCGCGCCACACTGTGGCTGTCAAGGCGCGCTTAAAACGACACCGACACAACTGATCATCCGGCGTCTCAAAGTCGGGAAAAACCCACCAGCCACGGCTTGAGAAATAGGCGTGGGCAGCACGTATACTTAGTAAAATTACCGGCTTTACTGACTCACCTGTTATACAGCATCGGTTCAGTTTTAAAAAAAAGACTCAATGAAATGACTAAATTTATTCACCAAAGGGGTGAGCTATCTAGCGCTGAACCTCCATTGCAATCGCACACGCAAATACACGACTTCACCTTCCCCCCCCCTTCCTTTTTGCAGCCACCAAGGTTAAGGAATTACGTGTGAGCGATGGCTGGGTGTTTCAAACCGGGATCCAGTGTCTTCAAGCAGACGCACACGTTTCGATCTTGTATGAAAGATACAAGACCTTACGACAATCCCGACAGCGGTGTGACTGTAAAGATGTTACTGCTGTGACATTAAGATTGTTACGAAGAGCATGGCTCCACCGCACCCAGGAAAGGAAGCTGTCACGGTACTTTAGTATAGATGATCAAATAACGCTTCGTGTGTAGACTAAGTATTACTCGCTTTCCATTTTGTAACAAAACGTAAAACACTGGATAACAAAGGGCAGGCAGCCTGGAGAGACACATGACACGGGTGAGCAGTGGAGCGCCGTGAGACGCCCCGTACCGTACAAAGACTCAGAATCTAGGCAGGTGTGTCCCACTTTCTTAGGTGGAACCTCGACGACGAATTTAAAATTTAAGAACACCGAAAGGCCACTGCAATCGCCGCACGTGTATTGCCAGGTCACTAGCTGGTAAAGGTAGGCATGGATGGAGTCTCCACAACTGAAGGTCTGACCGATCTGGAGACATGCTGAGCGAGAAGGAAGCATCGCTGACCATTTTAGACGACGCTCCCAGCACACTAGCCCACAACCCTAAGGCATCAACAGATGAGCAAGGGCCGCCGAAAGCAGCTCTGCAAGCGGCAGAGTACCACGGATTTACCAGATGCAGCGTTTATCTCCTCCTCGTCTGATGATCGATGGCCGTATCCGCAACTCCCACATCTTCCACACCAAGCCGTACGAACCGCGCCCCCTCCCGACTTCCTATTCACGTTCTCGCTGTACACTGATCAGTCACTCTTCCTAATCACTGCCCTTTTTTAATCAATAATTATAAGCACCCTCTTCTACTCTACGCTCCACGTCGCGGAAAGAAAGAGGCCATTCGGAAACTCCTCCAATTGATTTGATTGGGCCGGGCCTCAGAAAACCCGCCCAGCAACTACCATAATTGGAATGCGCTTTCCGTCGATCACACCTTTGAGCGGATTTCATTGGATAGCATTCTGCACGATCCCGCCTTAAAAACGAACGCCACATCGATGTTCACGAAACCTGGAATATCATTGGCTCATGTTGACCAGTTGCTCCGTTCATTGGGTGCATCTAGTCTTTGTCTTTCCCTCTCCATCAGACAATGCTCAACACCTTCAAAAGAACCACCACCCAATTTTCACTGTCTTTGCATCCCGCCTAATTTGACAGTCGGCTCATATGCCACTTCCATGATTTAAAAAGGCATTTCGATGATGTTTTGTCTGTAGTGGCACAGTTCTTACTTGAATCTCACAAACGTTTAACTGCGTGAGAATAATGTATTCGCTTCAGGCAAGCAGACGGATGGTAGATTAAAAATAACAGTAGATGCTTTTGATTCTAGATAATAAATAGAAATCAGTGAAAAACAATTCCTCCAGTCCTGTATGGGTCGGGTTGCGTGTATCACAGTATTGCAGAGCATAGCTGTTCATTTTTTAAAATCAATGTTCTGGTCCAACCTGAGCAAACATTATAGGGCTACTTAATTATTACTATAAGTCTTGGAAAATAATTCATTTTCATCAGTTTTCGCCATTTAATGAGAATTACTGCACTCCTCCACTGGCTGACCACGGACAGGCTTGTGTTTGTTAGTCTGTGCTACAATCCATACCTGCTCCATCTATAGTCCATTAGAAATGAAATGCTGGATTTTCCATTGAAGTCGACCAGATTTCTAGATGATAGAAGCAATTCTGAATCCAAAATGTTTAATTTTTTGTATTTAAATAAATGCATTTTTCTGTTTTTACAAACAGACATGAAGCCTGTTGTTTTAGAAATAATACCTTACAGAATTGCCCTTGGAACAAAACATTTGTAATTTGTACAGAATGTATACATCCATCATCTCATCCAGTTATTATTATTATTATTATTATTATTATTATTATTAATTGCTAATGATTAAAGACGTCAAGGAAATTCCAATGATTCAATAATTTTCCCTAGAATTAGAAGATAGCATTAAAAGGAACAACACATTTCACTTTGCATGCATACTTTGAAAATTTGTGCGGTGTACAAAATAACATATTCAGCAAAAAATTTCTTGGCTGATTAAGGAATTAACCATCACTGCTTTCACCATCTCCTAAAAAATGTAATTGTGGAGTTTGTTGCCGTTTCTGCCAGAATTTAGGATAGGTGTTTTTATTGTGTGTGTGGCACTGTGTCAGTTTGAAGCATCGAGCATAGATTCTAACCATAGGTTGACCTAATCTTGTCCTCCCAACCCTTAAATTTGATCTAATCCCTTTGCTAGCACCCATAAATGTTCCTTCAACTTTTGTGCAATGTTCTCTAGAAGATTGTCATTTTTCAGAAAAAAACTGCCTTTATAAGTTCAAGATTGAAGTATTACAGATGTTCCGTGTACTGAAGGGGGTACAGAATATCTTTGGGTGTGGGTATCATATATGTGTTAATCTAATGTGCGTGCGGGGGGGAAGAAAAAAGGTTACAAACCATTGGACTATTATCTGCTTTCTGTTTTACCTCTCGATCCCTATACAGACTTCAGTTGGTGCAGAGTGCTGCAGCCAGAGTTCATACCGGAAGCAGGAAATATGATCTTATTAGTCCAATTTTCTCATTGTTGCATTGGATTCCTTTAACTTCTGCATTGTTCTTAAGGGTCTATTACTAACCAATAAAGCTTTAAATAGCCTTGCTGTGGAGTAACCCCGTGATCAGTTACTTCCTTACAACCCCTCTGATTTGCTTTGTTCTCAAGCGGCTGGTTACTTATCAGGTCCAAGAGTGGACAGGGCTTCATTGGGTTGCAGAGAATTCTCCTGCAGAGCTCTACAGCTGTGGAACCGTTTTCCAGCAAAAGTGCAGGATTGAGGCTCGCTCTCAATCTTTAAGTCGATGTTAAAATTACACCTGTTTAGCTTATCTTACCTACTCTTGGGCTTCTAGTCTGAGGTGTTCAGCAGGGTAGTGATCAGTGTCAGTGACTTTGAACTGTACTGTCGGTCACTCCTGCTCTGCAAGTGGCCATGTGTTGGAGTACTGGTGGCCTGGGATTCCTCATGCCTGTGTTCCCACCTGCCTCCCCCTCATAGTTGTGCTGCCATACCTAGTCCTGCTGGAA
The DNA here is from genome assembly GCA_009936485.2 of Gymnarchus niloticus. Taxonomy (NCBI): domain Eukaryota; kingdom Metazoa; phylum Chordata; class Actinopteri; order Osteoglossiformes; family Gymnarchidae; genus Gymnarchus; species Gymnarchus niloticus. Next base: position 206,684 of record JAACJT020000090.1, on the reverse strand, counting down.
CATTCATTTTTATGGTGCTCACTCTACTGTTCTGCATTGTTGCTTTTCTCTTCTGCACTTGCTCTTCTTTTTTCTCTTCGCCTTTCTGAGGTGATCCACTCAGAGTTTCAGATTGAAGGGACTCCCCTACCTATCTACTGGTCTACCTGTGTGTCTTCCTGCCTGCCACCTACTTCATCCTGCCTGTTTGCTGTCTACCTGAGCCACCTCACCTAGCCATCTACCATTATATGCCTGCCTGCCTGTGCTCTCACCGTCTGTCTCAGTTTACACCACACTATGAACTTATGAACACATTATGAACTTGTGCTGTTTGGCGTCAGCCAGAGGTGGAGGATGGACTTCTCCCTTGAGTTTCTTCCTCTGTCTGAGAGAGATTTTCCTTCCCACTGTCACTTTAAGCTTACTCTGTCGGCTTTAGGCCTGGGGTTCTTTAAGGAGCCATGTGACAATGCCCTTTGTTAAAAGCATTGTGTAAGTAAAATTGAATTGAATTGAGTTGAACTGAACTGAAAACAGTTTCATGGACATTTCCCATAGAGGAATAAAAGTATCGGGTGATTCTTGTAACTCATAATGGAAATCTCAACTATTCTACTGCTGTTGTGTAAAAATGTTTCTGTGGAGGATTTGAAAAACATTGCCTTAAGGTTTTTGTTCAGTAGTTTTCATCTAGCTAAGTATTTCTTTTACAAGCCATCATTGTTAAGGGATGTTTTCTTTGGCTTACATAGAATTTTATAAAATCACACAACTGGACAACTGTATTTTAGAAGAAAGTAAACGATACCATTACAAAAATGCTATCTGCCAAGATACCTGCCGACCATGTGACCTAGTGAGAAAAAATACTACGGAAGTCACGATGCACAGGAAATGGTAGCTGGCCTCAGGTCAGTCCCAGCTTCAATGTTGCTACACCAGCTTTGGAGCAGATGTTTTGCCATCAGCAGAAGGGAGAACCCAAAGTCTAATTATTGTCACAAAGGGCTGTTCTGTCAGTGTTCCAATGGGATATGGACAGGCACTGTTCTGTGTTACTGTGGTTTTACTGTTTTACATGGCTGTAGGTCTTTAAGACACCTGGAGACCTGACAGACCTCACTGAAAGTCTGTACTACAAAACTGCTGCTTGGTGTCCAACATCAGTAGAGAATTAGGGTGCTGTTTAGGTTTGTTTTCCTATCCTTCTCCAAGAACAACACCTTTGTTTATACCAGCATTCTAACTGTGGCTCTCATTGCTAAGTTCTGCTAGTTTCCCGACGAAGCCCATCACCATTGATAAGCTAAAAGTCTTTCTTTTCAGTAACAGTCACAGCATCTTTATAAAAACCAAATTGTTTCGTTGTCTTTTTTCTTTTATGGAACAACTCAAGGAATGATGCTGAATATAAACAATGAAAATAACAACGAAAAACAGTATGGTGAAAAAAGTCCAATATATTGTAACAGTTTCCAAGATATGCGAATTTAGAACAAAACAAAAAAGACAGTAAGAACCTAACAACAAGTACTAATTATATATATGACTATGAAAATATTCCACAGTCAATATTATATCAGCGGAAGGTATATTTAACATGTCCCTAGATGTTCTTTTTTTTGTCCACCCTCTCAAGTCATGGAAAGTCCTCCTCAGAATGATGTCCCTAACTGTCTCTAAAGCAGCTTTCGGGTGAAAAGGTTATTTGACCGCAATGCTAATTAAGAGCTTGGAGGACTCCTGAGGATCTGTAAGTCAGGCTGTGATTAGTGACTCTTGGTGCCCAGCTCTGGGACCATGTCCAGAATGCAGAAGGGTACTCACTGGTGCTCGTACTGTAGGTGCGGACGGTAGTGGCGGTAGGAGGTGGTGAGTCTGAGTCCAGGGAGGCGGTGTCGTCGTCCTGTGAGCAGCCGGCCTGGATGGCACGCAGGTAGCTGTGGCTGCGGGACCGGAAGCAGGTGGGCAGCGGGAGGTCCAGAGCCTCGACGGCCTGGGAGTCGGACTCGCCGAACAGGGACTCGGAACAGGTCTCCTCGTACCGGTGGCTTACCTCCATTTCCCGAACCTGAAACGTCAAGCAACTCCTGAGGATGGTGTTGGGCAGGGGGAGGGGGTCGACTGGGGTCAAGAACAGTGACAATTCTAGACAATTTCAAATCGGAGGGGTATCTGTTGAAGGGGCAGTTATGGAAAAAAAAACACACTGCCACCAATCAAACTACAGATTAATAAAGCAAACTCCCATTTAGGAGGCCCAGTGCGGGGTTCATGATGATTGATTGCCTTTCTATAAGGCAAGATCCCTCCACTGTGTCACAACAGAAACTTATAGAAAGGTGCAGAGAGGGAGGTGTTTTGAGTCTGAGAGTGTCATCGAGATTGTTTCTACTCATTAGTGTCATGACACCAGGACTGGGAAATAAGCCATGTCTGTTTAGTCCCGAACTGCTCCTAATGGACCACTGCAGAGGCTCATAAATAAACAAGTTAAAACAAGCCATCTAAAACATTTTCTGCAGAGTCAGGACATAGAATAAGACACAAGTTACTAATTCTCGCGTGTGGTTAACGAATGACTCTCTATGAGAACAGAGGCTGAGAAGAGTTAGCATTGTCCGGGATAAAAGCCCCAGGATTTATTTTTCAAAATAACTTCCAGTATAATTATTTCCCTGGGATCTCGAATTCTAAGCTGTGATGATTATTAAACCCTGGGGCTAATTCCCCTTGGTCTTGCTGCAAATGAGAATTTTCAAAAAGGCAGGCATTCCTCTTCAGTGGGGTTTTTATGAGAGTGCTTACAAAAAATAACATGCGTGTCCACTGTTACATCAATTTCCCCGGGTGCTGAATTAGCAAAGGCTGCTCTTTAATGTTGAGGAGAGTTTGGTCTGAGCCACTAGCTTGTTGTGGTTCTGTTCTCCAGATGCCTGAGTGGAAACCTGGAAGCCCTCTTCTTGAGAACATGGGCCCTAACCTGGACTGGGGTCCCACTGACCTGGCTGTGGCAGCTGCTCTTGCCCAACGTGCTGCAGGCCTGACCGAAGTCCTCATCGTCCCACTGTGAAAAGGACAAGCTGGGAGGCCCCCCAATGCAGTCCAGGTTGTCCAGGCTGCGGTTGTTGGAGAGTTCCCTCAAGGATGGAAGACAGCTGCAGGGGTAAAAGCAGAGGACAAGGGCTAAAGCACCTCACTTGGTGGAAACACCTGCCACTTTTTGCCCCTATGTCTGGACAGGCCCATGGCAGCATGCAGAGGAAAATAAGCATGGAAGCGGGAGCGAGCGTTTCTGCTAGGTGTCGCAGTGAAATGGCTGCGGGAAACGTGGACCTGCAGCGGGCCCACAATTTCCACTTTCGGCGTGACCCCGTGCTTCTCACTGGGATGAAACAGAACCTCCCCCGCTGGTGTTCGCCATTCCGAGATGTGCTAAAAGCGGGACGGCCACGGTAACCGTGAGGACAGAGTGACCAGGAAAGTGCACCAGTTTGGTGTGTGTGTGGGGTTAAGCAGGTGAGGCAGCAGACATACAGTACATGGGTGGGCTTTGGCGATCTGAGTGCAGCCTTGGAAGCTCTGTGCACCCCCCCAACAGCCGTCGCACTCCCCCCAAACTGAACTGACCTGCCCAGCTGATGTAGAGAGGACACACTTTGCATTGGAGACCATATTGGCTCTAGATCCCCATGCAGCATTGTGCAGCCCCAAGATCTGCTGGTCACATGGGCCACGAGGAAGAGGGTGAGGAGGGGTAGGGTTACAATTACCTCAACTCCAAATGTTCACTCATTAACGATATCTTTCTTCAGCATAATATTTCCTACTAACAGCTCTTATATTATGGTATGGGGTCATTGGAGTGTCTGTTGAAATCTGCCCCCTAGTGCCTAATTAATAAACTGACAGTAAAAGAACACAGTTTATGGCAGGGACTTAAAAATCAATGTTCAGAAAGGACAAAACTGTGAAGAACTATTAGTGAAAATTTAATAAATGCATATGACGTATAAACACCAGTATTGATATGTGCAAGATGAAACGAAAAGGCAACAACGTCGATTCTATGTCGGTCATGTCAAGAAAGCCAACACGCGTGTACTGTTCTTATTTCCATTCCTGATCAGACGTTCTCTGATAACTCCCTGTACATTAAATCATTTATGTTTATATCGTATTATTTACGGCATCATTCTTTATATTGTATTTGTACTGTGCAGCGAGTGAGCCGTCAATCGTTTGAACGAAACTTATGCACAGCATGTGCATCGTATGTCACAAATGAACTTGAGGCTTTAGCTAAACAGCAAGTTCAGTACCAGAAAATCAGCAATGAGGTTCTGTACTTTTGAAAAGTAAGAAACTACAAAATCTGTTTGTAGTTACTAGAAATTCTGTAGATATTATGAGAACACCTGGTAACGGTGTTTAACATTGACATAGCTCGGTTAATAAACTGGGCTGTATCTAACGGCAAAATGTTTCATTCCAGTTTAAATCTCAGGGTGCCGATGCGCTGACATTAAAGCGAGATTTTACTTCCTGCGGATTTAAAACAGCAGTGATCTCAGAATCTTTGCTATCAGAAGCAAATGAAGCTTGCAGTACGTCTAACAGACAAACAATGTTGGCCTACAAACTAACTTAAAAAGAACTAAGTAATTTTAATAAATGCAAAATTTCTAGAATATTTTCAGTTAATTCTGATGGTAATGCGTTTTCGAGTCACATACAACTAATTAACTTCTACAACATAGTTCTGATACACCAGTTTTAACGTTTAGTGATATCGTTACAAGGCCTTATGTCATACGAAGGAAAATTGAACTCAAATGAAATAAAAATAAAGTGATGAGATGTCTGTTGCTGGTTTTGATCATCTCATAAGACCATTAGAAAGGGTATCAACGGTGTGTAGGATGTTCTAACTGCCTGCAGCTCTCTATGCAAGGGCGTGTCCTCAGACTAGACCGCACCTCACCGACCAACATCTCCATGCTGCTCCAACCCCCGCGATTCTCCGCCCCCTTCTGTCCGCGTATTTGTGCTGTTGGCCGATGCGTCTGCAGCTGAGCGCGACACGTGTGCTGTAAGGGCACCCGATGCGACAGCAGAATCTTACTTGCGCGGTGGCAGCTGGTCGCTAAGCGACTGCTGCGTGGCCTTCAGGTAGCTCTGCCTGCGTGCCGCCGTTTTGGGCGAGGGTTTGAGACTGCTGTCAGAATCCTCGCTGTCCTCCAGGTCCCCCATGGCCTTCACATAGCTGCCACTGCGCATCCGTCGGCAAGGGATCTCGCCAGAGCTGCTGCCCCTGCCTAACGTGCTGTTCCAGTCCTCAAGTGGGACCTGGGTGATCCACAATGAGCCCATCACTCAGCTGACCTCACCTACCCTTCGTTCTGGCCCTATTCCCTGAAGGCCCACCATTCAGAAGTCATTCAACACATGCAATGTCACCAAATTGGAAAAATGTATTCAATTTTACAAAACACGGTGCGTTTGCTAAAATTCTGCTAAAATTTTGCTAAAATATCAGAATATTTCAGAATGTTACAGGTTTCATCGATATATAAATAAGCATGTAATCTATAGCAAATTAAGTTATGAATAATACACCATTAATATATCATAAAGTCAGGGTCACACTCCCTCTCACCTGTAAATAGTGGCAGGCCAGGTCTTGCTGGCAGGACCTGGACTTCAGCATAGATCTGTCAATGGTTGCCGAACCCCTTTGGCACATCTGTCTGGCCTGGCTGAGGGTCAGAGTGGACCAGGAGCCTCCCTTCAGGAAATCGGCATCCCCCCCAGAGCCGCTGGCTCGGATGCCGCCACTCCCGGGGCCGGGCATCGCCGGGCATGCCTGGTTCTTGAGGTTGTTAGTGCCCTTGGAGCCCTTGAGTGTGTGCTTGTCTATGGTGTTGTAGGAGTTCATGAAGTACTTGGAGGCTTGGCCGTCCACCGTGGAGCGGCCCAAGGTCATCATGGCCATGGGGTGGCGGTAATTGCCAATGTCGCTGTCCAGGTCATCGGAACTCCAGTAACCAGACATGTTAGACCGCGGCCGGCGTTTTGGGGGCTCTACCTTGGGGGTCCGCTCTTTGCTTTTGCTGCGGCGTCCATGCTTGCTGTCTTCTGTGGCCCCAGAGCCACCAGCGAAGCGGCCATTGGCGTGTCCCTTTCCGGTACCTTCTAGGGACTGCGACTTGGCAAAGAGCTTCTGCACCGAGTTTACCAGGTAGCGAATGCGACCAGGACTGTCGCCTCGCTGCTTGGATGCCCCGCTGCGGTGGAACTGCAGGGTGCTGAAGCCGTCGCGGTGGGCAGGCAGCTGCTTCTCAAACTGGTCCAGCAGGTTGGCAGGCAGCCGGTTCATCTTCCTGCCTGGTGATACAGTGCCCGAGCCGCTGGTCATGACGGGGCTCTGGCCCAGACTGGCGCTCATGCCCATAGACATGGGTCCACCCAGGGTCCCCGTGCCGATACCCCCAATGCTGTCCCCGGCCGGCATGGACACAGGTGAAAAGTCAGCCTGATCAAAGTGGGAATTGTAGTGGATTCGGGGGAAGGTTCCGCTGCTGGAGATCTGGCTGTTCAGCGTCAGCAGGCATTCTGGAGTGAGGGCGCCGGGGTTGGAGGAGGCAAAATGGTGGTGGTCCATAGTGCCATAGTGGTCCATGGTGGGGCTCAGATGGTAGGGGCTCCGGGGGAGAGAGGAGGATGGGTACAGGGGTCCCGGGGAACCATCTGACAGGTCGCAGGATTGGGACAGGTGCCGGTTGCGGTTGGCTCCTAACCCTTTCATGGCACCCACGGGGTCACCTTTAGAGCATCTCAGCTGAGGAGGGGCTACAGCCCTGTGGGGCGGTGCTCCTGGAGAAAGGAGGAGGAGACTGTGAGGATACCACAGAACCACATACACTAACAGAGTACAGTCCTGTGAGGCGGAGCTACTGGAGAAAGAAGGAGGAGACTGTGAGGACACCACAAAATGTATAGCCCTGTGGGGCGGTGCTCCTGGAGAATGGATCATATTTAACTATGATCACCCTGTTAATTACAGAATCCTCTTGAACGGATATTTTATTACGAATGGACCTTTTCCATTCACTCAACAATGAATTCCGAAGAAGTGATAATCAGAAAGAACAGATTGTATAAGTGTTAGGGGTCACCTCAGCTCAGTCTGCCGAATCCAACCAGCAGATCTTTTTTTTTGCACAATCACACCCAGGATGTAAAAAATGCAGGTCATCTGTAATAATTAAACAGTTCCTTTCACACATTATTGAAAAGAAAAGGAATGCATAATAAAAAGATCAGCCATGGTAACATGAATGATTAGCTCCACAACATCATCACAATCTACTTCCTGCATAGAAAGGATTTATTCATATGAAATACGATTTGAACTAATGAGTAAAAAGCTATACAGTTTCCTATCCACATCCATAAATATTCATATACAGGGCTTTTCATGATATGTATCTCTGACTGGTTTTATCCATCTTGTAATATTAATATTGGTGTCTTCTTAGGTACTTTAAAGATAGTTGTGGTAGTTTTTTTTAAAAAAGCTTCTTTGACACTAATGTGTAAAATAAGCAGCATTTCTGTGGATCGTTTGAGCTGTCCTGGGCTATCCTTCAAAGCTACACCTTATCTGTGATGTCACACCCAAAGGTGCAGGCCTACCACTGAACACCGATGTCCACTAAGGATGGAAACAGGTCTGTTTTCATTCGAGTGTGTGAAACATCTCTACCAGACTAAAGGTGTGTCTGATGTGCATTCGTAACTGCAAAGCATCCTGGTATCTATGTAGCTTAACTTGAAGCTATCTACCTACCTGCACTATCCATCTTCTATAAGATCTTCTGTAGGCATGGGGTTCCAGCCCCAGGAAGCATGGGGTATGAGGCAGGGGAGGCCCTGGATGGGATGCCATCCCATTGCATGACATTAACCTGGCTTACTACAGAAAAACATCTCCCGCTGTAAATGGATGATAATTCATTCACTATGGATTAAACTTTAGTGACTAAACGTGTGTGGATGGAAAACTCTGGGAGTAAAAGAGAACTATTCTTCCTAATGTAGCACAAAGTGTTTGCTACTCTACACCTGAGTAACGTCATTAAGGAGGACTGGGAGCTAATTACTTTCACTTGGATCCCGAACTCTAGCTGAGACTGCAAACAGAGGGTCCATGTCGCCGGCATGCCATCCTATGGGGCCCATCTGCTGTTCTCTGGAGGCCGTCGGAGATGCTAGAGTCTGTGGTGCGGGACTACGGAAGGCGCTGTTGATGCTGTTGAACAGAGGGGTCTTGGAAATGATAAAGGAAATAACAATGGCATCGTACAGTTCCTCATGGTCAACATGCCATCTTGTACAGAAAAGCAAGCTGTGAAACTGGGCTGCGAAGCTTTTTAACGGTTCGTGTGAGCAGCTGGTGCTAAACATGGCAAGTATTTCAAGGGCGATGTTTTGGAGAGAAAGTGAGCTAGCTGAGAAGGAGTATAAACAGGGCAAAGAACTTCCATTTAAAATATAGTTTCCCATCCATCCATCCATCCATCCATCCATCCATCCATCCCAGAAAGCATTGGGTAAAAAGCAGGGGAACCACATCGATTCCATGCCAGTGCCATGTAGAATCAGTCGGAAATCAGTCAAAGAAACCTTCTATTAGTTAAAAATGAAGAAAACACCCTGTTATAGCTGATCAGTGTACTTACATAATTGCTGTTGGGAGAAGAATCTATTAACAGGCTGTTGGAGTGAATCTAATGAAACAATCCATTCGCACATCTCCATTTTCTGTATGACTGTTTGGTTTTGGCAGCTACTCAGTCCAACTGCATTAAACAGCATCTGATTGCTATTTTTCATCTCCAAAAACGAGCTCATTCGATGCCATTAACTGCGACTCTCTGAAAGCAATCTTTCCGAACTGCCACAGGCTTAGGCTAATTTGAGTCATGCTGTTTAATGCCTGTATAAAAATGTTCAATGTCATAAAGCTCGCGACAGATTAATTTTACGCTAATAAGTCCATTATAAGATGTTTCCTACGATAATGGGTTTGAATTTGTCTGTACTTTTATGGTGCATGGTACCCCCAAATCATGGGCCTCAAGGAGGTGGTTGGGCCACGTGAAAATTGCTCGGAGCTTTGCTTTAATGCGACAGGAATCAGTGATTTCATCGACTGGGTGATGTCACAATATTCCGAGTCGTCGCTCCTTGTTGTTGTTTCCTCTTAACTTTTCTTCAATTTCATTTTATTTACAGTTGTTATGCCTTTCACAGTTGCCACAAAACAAAGAAGTGAAACGAAAACAGTTTATATCTTATAATGCGTCTGGCGTGCTGTCTGGCACCAAGCAGCCAGCGTGCTGGGGTGCAACGCAGATGGCACACACGACGGAGATGTTGGGGGAGCGAGCATGACGGGACGGCTCCTCCGAGCGCCACGCCGGTGTTCGCCTGTCAGTCTAGGAGATTAAACCTCCTCTTCGGTATGCATATACCCCCCCTGGCTTCTCCAAATATTTATTTGGCAGTCATTTGTTAAAGGCCCGGCGCTAAGGAAAGACTTGTCTCTCCGCAGAAGTGGTGTCTGAGCTGCTACGTCTCACGCTGGGTTTCTGAGGGCCGTCGTGAGCAGAAGAGCAGCCATCTGTCAGGACAGCTCCTGAACGCTTGGCTCGCCCCGGTGCCATTGACCCTACATGCTGCCGTGAGCGCAGGCTGGCCGGCAGGAGGGAGCCTGCACCATTTACATAGTGCCACAAGAGGGCGTTATGAGCCAAATCAAAAAAGTGCCCTCTTGTAGGTAGTGCTGTACATATGTATAGTGATATATTATGATTAAAAAATCTGGAGAAGTCATTATTTTAAAAAACTACATGTGTACATACCACTTCATTTTGTTTTTAACATCACGTAAATATCATTTGCACAAGTAACTCATAAACATGCTAAGTTACCGTCACAGCACTGACAACTGCATAAGTGACATGGGCTAAGTGATGGGTCGAGCTGATGTGCAGGACGCTGGTGAAGGTTCCATTTATGAGGTCGCTGGGTTGTATTAAGTAGCGTTCTGTGCAATGACACCAGGGTATGGAGAATGAGTGTGTCACTATTCCAAGGCTTCACTGGAGTGTTGGGGGCGATGGACAGAGGGGAAGATGAGGTCGGAGGGACGAGGGCGTCGATACGTGGGCCATGTGGCGCTCCTATCAACCTTGCCCTTGACTCCATCTGCAGAGGCTCCACCACTCAGCTCTGGCCTATTTTCAATGCTGTGAAATTATAACTTTTCTTCTGCTCTGACGGATGACCATCCCTACCCCCACAGCTCATTTCACAATCTCTGAAGACTGAAAAGAAAAAAATAAATGAAATGATGAATAAACACTATGAAAGATAACCAAGGCATCATTCTAGGGATGGGGACACAGGCAGAACTTTATTTAACCTCAAATCATTTTTGCATGTTATGTAGTGGCTTTTCCTCTAAGCTTTAGAAACTTTAATGCCATTTTCATAATGTTTTTAATTTTATTGAGCAGCTTTCTTATTTATATTGCCTGATTGCCACGTTTTGCTCAGTCAGCTCATAACAGTTTAAAACTACACTATGTTTAAGATGGATTATTTTTAAATTCAAGTGTATATATGTATGGTAAATGTTTTATAAGTGCAAACGTAGCTAACAATAATGGTACACATTGTCTAACTAGTCAGCATTATAACTTTTGTTTTAGCTTCTACGTGAGATGCTCTGACTGTACGAATGCCGCCAGTCTGTCCTATCTGAAATCTGTCTTTATTTAGCTAGCTAGGAATTCTCTAACACTTCATATGAAACTGGGTGTTTGCATGAGCAAGTCTGCGACCACGCATAATCCAAGGAGGCTAACGTTACACCCTTACGTCAATAGTTCCCAGTCTGCCTGCAGATTTATGCTATCTATAAATCATACCCTTCATTTACAGTTCTGTGGCAGATTTGGGGAGGGGGGGGTCCTGACACAGCCACACGAAGGAGACAAAGTCCTGTTAATTTAGCTAGACGATCCTGTTAGTTCCAGCTGCCACAATATCACATGGTGTACATGTAGAGCACGTATATGTCAGCAAGGGGAGGATCCTACAGGAGGCGGAGCTTCAAGGGCCTTGGGATCTCCCCTTCTTACTGCCACTGCTAGCTCTCAAATACCGATTTAGCCAAGCTCTCAAACCAGGCTATAGATGAGGTTTCGTGAGGGCCTGATATTAAATTGCTAATAAAATAATTACGGACTCCGACTGGGCTTTTCTTTAGCATATGTATTTTGGATTCACAGTAAGGTCATAACAAAAGTCTACAGGTTAGCCATTGAGTTGAAGAGTTACTATCTCAGCAACTGGGGTCCCAGCAAAGCCAAAGGGCAAGACCATGAAACATTAAACTCCCTTTGCTTTGTTATTTTGCACTGTTTGCTTACTGTTCTTACGGCCATCCCTCTCGCCATTGTAGACGTTCGTTTTAACCTTCAGCAGCACAGCTGCTCACTACATTCCTTGTTCATTTATCGTTCTGTGATGCCCCTCCCCCAAACGTTATCTGGCAAGCATCTTGGGAGAACCAACAAAACAAGCGTAATGTGCGGTCCGCATGAACGAATCCTATCCTTGCCCGCAGTTTTTAAGGGTGACTTGATCACGTGCCGCTGTGAACTTTGCAAAACAGACACATCGGGGACTATATTAACGGTAACATAATATGCTTTAGGCCATATCAACGTGACCGTAAACACGTGAATGTAAGTGACAAGCTAACACCATATCAACACCATCAAGTATATATGAAAACGCGTTGTACATCTGTGTATTGCCGATGCCCCATTTTATTCCTCTGGAGGGAGGGGGTTCCTTCTGGTATTCATGTGCTAGTTTGTATCTTCTGCTTTAGAGAGCATAGAGCTTATTGTAATCAAAGTAGAAAGAAATCAGCAGATGCAAAACACAATGAGCTAGAGGGGCCCAACACAAGGAATACTGAAATCACAGTGTCCATTTATCCATCCATCCATTTCCCAAACCACTTATTCTATGCAGGGTCACAGGAGGAGCCTGGAGCTTATCCTAGGCTAGGGGTGTTCAATCTCATCCGCAAAGGGCTGGTGTGGGTGCAGGTTTTCATTCCAACCAAGCAGAAGCCACATCTGAGTTAACTGAAAATCAAGCTCAACTGATTAA
>JAACJT020000090.1:169314-194344 GCA_009936485.2 Gymnarchus niloticus | reverse complement strand
TTTAAGAGGACCAGGCGAACCTAAGTCTTCAGTGGTCGTTTCTAAAGAACTGACGGGGCTGTGCACAAAACACGCGAAAAAAAAAAATTTAAAAACAACCCCCCCCCCCCCCCCCCAAAAAAAAAATGCTAATATAATCGACAAAAAAAATAAATAAAACTAAGCCAAAGTTACGGGCGCAGCTGAAAGCCCAAGGGCACACTCTTTTCGTGAGTATAATAAGTTTCCCCTCTGTTAACTTCTAATGTTTGGTTCTCAGACGTACTGTGATCTGAAAGTCTAGTTACCTTGCCATGTTATGTGAAAGTACAGGAAAGGACCTCAAGTCTTAATCCGGGCGTATTAATTAACTCATAAATGAAGCTCAAAAGCACAGTGGATGTTGTTTTCCACGCTCGACAGAACCTGAAAGAACCTTTTGGCGTTAACGCTCTTCCTTCTGATGGCTTGCACAAGGATCAGAACTACATTTACAGTAGAGGCTGTATCTCCTTAGAGTCGTTGTTCATTCCCTTTGAAATACCAGGAATTCACATTTAAACGTGCCTGTGTTCGCCTGCCCCAATTTAAATACGGAACCCACGCGTCGTGAAATATAAAGGCTTATCCGACGGTGCGTCTTGTAGAAATGTAACTTAACATGACCACGAACATAAACTAAAGTAAACCGCAAAGGAACACCGTCTCAGTTGTACTTCGACGTAGCGAGTCCGAGGGGGGAAGCGGCGGGTCTTCGTTCCACGCCGACACCCTGGTGCTCCTGACCCAGCACGCGCGCGGCTTCTGCAGACAGCCGGCTAAACCGGGATAGGCTCGCGCTTCGCGCAGCCCGCCGTTACCCAGAGTGAGCTTCGTAACGTCATTATAGCAAGAGGAAAGACGTACCTTCGTTCCTTAGGTGTTCAGTAGTGGGAACACCGCTGCTCTTCTTACTATCCTGCTCTCATTGGTGGTGTTGTCCCGGGAATATAAACAATTTTATAATTTTTCAGCTGTCGGCAAGAAGTGTCAAAAGCCCATCGCCTCGGATTAAACTGGCAGTGGCTGGATGTTAATTTCTCGTTTCATCTCTTCCTCCCTTTTATTTTGTTGTTGTTGTTATTATCATTATTTTCTTGTTGTTTATGTCAGAGACCGTGCGCCCATTCTGATACTGAAGCCCATTGCTGAGCGCTTCATTCACGTTTGCAGTCAGGACACAGAAGTGTGCGATCGAGGCGGGCAGTGATGCGGCAGAGCTCGACGGCCGCTAGAAAAGGGGGAGAGAGAGATGGGGGGAGAGAGGGAGAGAGAAAAAGAGAAAGAGCGGGAGGGAGAGTGGAAAAGACAGCTGATTCTACTGTATATCAATTAGGCTGCACGATACTTAAAACCTCTTAGCAATAAGTGATTGCAAATTCTGTTTTCATCAAAGACTATATATATAATTTAAATAGTTAAGCATCGTATTTTAAGTTATTTTAGCTATTATACCGTATAGAAGTTGCTACATTAGATTTCAGAGTTATATAAACAGTTTTAATATAAACACATGGACAGCAGAATGGAATCATTCTTGTTATTGTTTGTTTGTTTGTTTGTTTGTTTTGGTGCATAAAAATCAGAAACTGCAAAAATAATGAGCAACCTGTGTTCCTCGAAGGTGTACACCCTAATTGTTTAGGAATGTTAAATCCTCCTTTTAACTCAGAACCTCAAAACATTCTTATGTCTGTTAAAACTTGGTTAAAATGAATATTATTTTGCTCGTTACCTGTCATAATTTGTTTGTATTGTAATTTAGCCTTTTTAAGATGATGTATAAGTGATTTTCACCATACTATATGTATTTTTTGGTAAACATCGGGCATTTTATTTTGTATTAGGCTATTTTTTCTAGCTAAATTAGCAAGATTCAAATCTTTGTCAAATCACTTCAGACTGTCATTAGAAATTGTTGTGTTTTGATGGGAAATGCAGATGAATTATCCTATAAACTTTCAAATTATCAATAAGTTTTGATAAGAATATAAAAAGGCTCTTTGTGTTTTCAGTGCCGGGGGGGCTGGCATTGGTCAATGACTCTCCACCCTGAAGGTCATAGATTTTTTCTCTCTGATTTTTCAGATCTCACAATGAAATGTGAAGAATTTATCATATGCAGAGATAAAGATCCAGTTTCTGCCCTTAGTACACCATGTGAGCCTGCTGCATTAATCTCGTTATATGTTAATGTGGTCATTAATATGGCCATTTGGAATAAAATATTGCCAGTTATGAAGCTATTTAAATATAAGCAAGTAACTTCTAACTTCACATTATTGACCTTGATTGTTTCCAAGACTTGTATATTCAAATAATTAATGATGTGAGAAGAATAATTAGATGTTACATGCACAATTATAGTCTGCCAGTCATAACTTGGTTAAATATTTTAATATACAAATTTAGCAAAAAACAGCCCTTTAGTGTTTCTTTTACAGACACAAAAACAAAACAAACAACAAAAAAACAACTGAGTAACCAAATCTTTAAAACATAAATTTAATACAAAATTGAACCACTGTGTAATGTTCTCAGTATGGTTTTTCATTTTAATGAAATTATGGGATGTATCAGGACACATGTTACTTGAGCTTGTTTTTAGAAACACATTTTAATTATTTATAAGGGGAACTGCTGAGAGAGAAAATTCTTAGCAGGCAACATATTTTATTTTAATACATTTTAATGATTTTTTACAAAAAATAATTGATTGAGGCTAACATGCTAATACTTCAGTTGGATTGTTATTTCCACATAGGGATTCTGCTTGCTCTGTGACCCTGAGTAGAACTAAGCGGTCTGGAAAATGGATGGATGGATGAATGGATGGATGGGATTCTTCCTGCTCAAACTAAATGAAGTGGAATTGAACCTAAGATCAGGGCTGACCGTGTTTCCATCTGTGGGGCAGGAACAGATTTCTGCTCACCAAACAGCCTCGGATGGGAGCCCAGAAAGGTCATAAATAGAGAGAAGAGCTCAGCCCCACTGGATGCGGTGTTCTGTTGTGAAGGCTAGCATGATTAATATGAGATTAATGACGCAGACGCACAATGCTGGATGAGTGGCCTGCCTGCACAAGAGTTCCTGTGTGAATTCATGCTCTTGGGATTGCACACCTCGGACAATGCAGTGGCCTTCTCATGACCTTTGGAAAAGATCCCAATGGGATGACAAAATTAGCAACTCCCAGATGACTTACAAGATACTCATCATTACTTAGATGAACAAATAACATTATTCAAGTAAAGGGAGGTATGGTGACTCAGAGGGTAGCATTTGTTACCTCGCATCTCCAAGGTTGGGGGTTCAAACCACATCTATGCTCTGTGTATGTAGAGTTTGCCTTGTTCTCCTCATGTGCGTGGTTTTTGTACAGGTACTCAGGTTTCGTCCAAAACTTGAAATACACGGGGTTAGGGAAAATGGAGTCTCAGCATTTCCTATAGTGAGTGTAGTATCCTATGTACTTCCCCTGACTAATGATGATTGGAATAGGCTCTAGGCTTACTATGACCTAGCATTCAATGAGTGCTTTGAAAGCACATGTAGGAATTACTCAAAGAACTGCTTGAGTAGAGAAATATAGATAAACAGAAGACAACAGCAGTTAAATCATGTGACCTGTATGTGGAAACAGATTAAGCAACTTACTAAAAAACCTAAAGTTCCACTTAGGGGGAGAGGTTCATAGCTGACATGTTTAAGGAGCACAGAGATATAAGGCATCTAAATCTTTCTGTGGCTAAATAGCCAGTGAGATAGAACAAGTCACATATTTTGGAATGGTTAAACGGTTAAGTAAGCAGCCTTTTGACACGAGAAAAACCAGCAGTTGAGTCAGCAAGATCAAAGTAGAAATGGGCTGATACCATGCACTAAATTTGACTGTGCAAGAAGATTTAGCAACAACCTGAACTGAAAGAGGAAGACAGCAACACTGTATATGTGACACTGTGGATCCTGATTGCATGTGACCACGTTAGCTACCAAGTGGTCCCATCAAGCGAGGAATATATATATTGGAGACTGAGCATTAGAGCTGAAGAGGGTGCACAGAAAGCCATGATTACAAATCACAGCCTGAGACAGCAGGCAGAAAAAGGTCTGCGAATTTGCACATCACTCATAGTCTGTTTCAAGAAAAGAGATGGCAATGAGTTATAAATACAAAGCAGCACAGGTCAGTGACACAACTCTGCAGAGTGAAGGAAATGAAACGGTTTGAAACAGGATGCTATCTCAAGGAATTGATGGCCTGGGAATCTGCAGGTCTTCTGTTTGCAAGGAACTGTAATGAAAAAGTTCAGGCATCCATGTGCAGTTCAAGTGAGTCCAAAATCCCAGGTAACCTAGGGCAATAAGGCAGGGGATAACCTCGATAAGCTGTCAGTCTGTCACATGACAAATATACACATTATGAGCAATCCACTTAAACCACATGTCTTTTGACTGCACAGTGATTCTAGAGTACACAGAGGATGTCACACAAACACAGGGAAAACATACTCCATAAAAACAGAGCCATGGCAAGAATTTGAATCCATAATCCTGAAGGATTGAGACCACAGTGCTATCCACTACCATCAAGAAACACCCAACAAAATCCAGTAATGTAGACAAAAAAATGACACAAACATTGGGTGGGACGTGTAATGGGACAAATGCTATCAGAAGCATTGATTGGTCATTTGGAAAACTCCCACCCAGTGAAGTTTGGAAGCTTAATTTAGTACCAGCAATGATTGGTTATTTTAGGATACTCTCACCCACCATGGGTTTTGAAGCCTCATTTGTCTCATAACTAGGTAGCACTGATGCCTGTCATCTCCAGGATAGGGAGATTGAATCCCACCGCTGCATTGTGTTAGCATGTTAGTTAGCATGTTCTCCCGTGTTGAGCAGGTTTTCTCTGGGAATTCCAGTTGCTTCTTGCAGTCTAAAGACTTGTACAGTAGTTACACTATTTGGTGACTGTAACGTTGCCCTTGAAAGTCCGAGTATGTGTATGTGCCCTGCAATGGATTGGCATCCTATACCTCAGTCTTGTGCCCTATGCTGCCTGAGGTTGGCTCCAGCTCCCCCATGACATGGATGAGGATAGACAGTTACAAGATGGATGGATAGAAGAAGCAAACAGGTTAATAATTTCCTTGTAGAAAATGTAGATAAGAAGTGATTGATGCATGGAGACATTCAATGGAAATGCAGACAAGGAGGCGTTTGTCCATGTTTCCTGTCGTGTGGCTGATCAGAAATCTGCTGCACAAAACAGTCTGCTTCTGTCAGCTCTCCCTGCTCGGAAGATTAAATTAGCCTGTCCTCGGCTGACAGTCCGATCATCACGAGCTGTTGCATGGCAATCACGTGGAATTTCGTATATCGTCAGTCAGTTCGGATATGAGTGGTGGGGAATTCATCCCTATATAAAAAACCATTTAAAAGGCACTTTAAATGCCACCAGAGACTGGGTTACTTGATGCTGTCTGTTTCCAACAGGCACTGGAAAAATGAAAAAAAAAAAACAAATTATATGACAAGTTATATTGAATAAAGACTAAAGTAGTCAATAAATGACTGCATCATCTGTGTATTTATAGAAAAGCATTGTTATTAAAGAACACATTCCAAGTTCAGCCTGGGGTGACCCATAACAAATAGATACATGTTCTGTCAAAATTCCGAAAATCACGATATTTCCTCCTTGTGGAAAAAACGTGTATTTTATAAATTCAATAAAAAGTAAAAAAAAAAAAAAAAAAGCAAAACAAGACCAGATAAGACAATACCAGTCAAAACAAAACAGTGGCACTGCGAGTGGCACTGCAAGGAAGATAAGAAAGTTTAGCTTGACAGTGAACATTTACTATCTGAATCACCCCTACTCATGCAGAAAGGTTTGGATTTTAAAGGTCCTGTTGAAGCTGTCCACATGACTGCCATGCTAAAGAGCAATGAGGACCCCCTGTGTCATCAGCCTGAATGGGAGCTGTCCAGTGCTGAACCAACAGGAGTTGTTATGGATGCCAGCTTCCAACACACAGCTGAGTAGTGTAGACCTGTGGTTCTCAAGCCAGTCCTCAGGGACCCCAGATAGTCCACATCTTTGTGATGTTCTGCCTCCTACATACCTGAACTTGTCATTTGCTGACAGTGTCCTTGATTACTTGGCTTAGAAGTGCAGGCGGTGGAATGGAACAATAATGTGGACCGGTTGGGGTCCCTGAGGAATGGGTTGATAACCACTGGTGTAGACACCTTAATGAGCAAAATGTAAAAGTGGGGCCTTTCGACTGAGAACGAGGCCTGTCACGGGCTGGCAAGGGCATGTGGCTCAAGCACTGCTTCACTTTTAGTTTGCTTTCTGGTGTGCGACCAAGAAGCAGGTAGCATAGCTCATAAATGTGGTTACCTGAATCACCACTGCCACCTTCTGATGCCCTTGTCTGAGCTTGTAAATAGACTAAGGCCTGCAGGATGGGAGTGAGCCCCAACAGAGTTCACGGTCAAATGGATTGCTTGACCATACCCTGCTAAAGTAATCACTTACTTGATTCCAGTGGATTTTGTTGGTTTACATTTAATGTGCAACTCACATTTATATTGTACCTGTTCTCATATTCACTTTCATCTCATGGTCCCCCTAATGGCTTTAATCGTGTTTAGATCATTCACTCTCATTTGTCCAGTGAATATTTAACATCTAAAGCATCGAAAAAAAATGTCCAAGGTGTTTTATTTGCTGTTTTCATATATTGACTGAATGCCGCTGTGGCAGTGACATTTGAGTATGGGCTACTCACTGAGCTGCCTGATAGCTCTCCTCAGGACCCCATCTATCCAATCAACATTCTATTTTTTTAACATAAATGATCTATTTTAGGAAGCATTGTACAGTTTGTGTGGCATTAGGTAGCATTTCATTAAAGTCACAAGCATGTATCCTAAACATTGTAGGATGAGATTAAAACCCTAATGTGTCTAATACAAACCGATCCAGTTAATATCCTGCTCTATAAATCAAATGAATATTTTAAGTCTTTTTGGATAAACGTAATTCATTTACAGAGCACAGCTCCACTGGGTCAATATTAGGCTGGGATCTCTAATAATTCGCTGTTATCCCCATTGCGTCCTAAGGTCATCCAAAATAACAGAACCTCACTCCACTTTCCCTGAGGGACACCAGATGACTGAGGTCCATTCCTTTTCTTGAGTTATGATTTCCACAGCTTCAGCTGATGAGTAGCATGGAGTCAATGGGGTGAAAATGCAAGCAATGTCCAATTAGAAATGCTAAGAAGCAGGCAGCCATTTCCCTCTGGCTTCTTAGATACATCACTCCAAGAGGGTACTACAGCTAATAAAAATAAATATCAAAATAAGATAGAAAAGAGATCAATCTTCATAGCTATTGCATAAAATAGCGATTTTCTGATATTGTCTTTCTTTTCATTTTATTTACCTCTAATACCTTTTTCCCTCTAATCTAATATTTCAGACTTTGTTTCCAATTATCATTTACCATTTTTCAATAAGCATATAAATGAAGAAGAAAAGATTGGAGATGGAAGGAAAACTCAACAGGAAACTACAAACTGAGAAGCCAGACCCCATAGCCATTTTACAAGACCAATCATATGACTGATAATTATCCAGTAAATCTGAGTAATTCATAATTCCCAGAGGCAATAAGCTAAGATAAAGAATGGAGATACTTGGTATGGGGATCAGGAAACAGAACTAAAGAGCTGGACAAACAGAACCAATACCTCGTTCTTAATTTAACACCCAGACAGATGTATATCTCAGAGAGCGTCAGCATGGAACGTAGAGGTTTACGGAGCGCATGAACATTCAGGTGACAGACTGGCACCCAACCAGGGGGTCAAAGAGCTCATGGCAGCACTGGAGCATGCGTTTGACGGGAGTGCCTTTGGCCTCATTACGTACCCATCCATCCTGCTCAGGATGGAAATCTAACAGGTCTGCTCACTTCTCAAAAAACTTACAGGGCTCTGGGTGACTTTGGTCCCTTTCTGGTTTCCATAAAGTGTGTGGTAGTAACGGTGAAGCTAAAAAAAAGTCTTATATTACTTTGGAATTTAATCAAATAAGTTCACTTCGTGCTTTATATCAGTGTTTTCTGCAATATTGCAGTTTCATTTTTATTTGATGTCCTGGAGTTCCAGACTTGACTTTACAACCTTGAATTGTGCATCGCACCTCTCAGTGTGACGCTGACCTGAGCCACACACACAGACCAAACATCAGAAAGTAACGATACCTGATGGTCTGCTTTAGGAAGAATGGGAAGCTCACAGTTTTGATGTCTTCCTTGGATGTCCCAGGCTTGTATAGAAAACCGATAGTACATTAAAAGACGGGGGGGGGGGGGGTTAAGCAGTAGCCTGCTGCAAGCTACTATGCGCATGTGCCAAAATAAATCGAAATAGCTAAATCAGCAAAATCTGCCGCGATAAATATGAGGGAATAATGAAGTCGTGGAGGTCATAAGGAAGAAAATAAAACAGTTGGCAAGATGGGATGGGATGAGGTTGGGGGGTGTTGTTATCGAAGCCGTTGAAACATTTCTTTGCTCACAAAGCAAATATCAGGAAACTTTTAAAAGATTTCTGCATTTCTGAATAAACTGTAGTCCATCGTTGTTTTCAAAAGTCAGGCCAGTGCAGGATTAGCTACGGTTTTAAAGCAGATTATGGGAGGATTATTTGTTTTTTTTTTTAACAGATAAAACCCATCCCTTTTGCTCAGAGGCCATTAACTAATTGTAATGTCATACATTACATGCATCCTGTCAGAATGACAAACACGTGGCTTATAGCAGCGGGATTTGGAATGTCTGTCCAGTTTCTGTGCCTGACACAGTCTTGGCGAGGCAAATAAACAGCCTAAAATATCAGACAGCCATTTTACGTGACAGATGAATGTCAGCCGTTCAATGTGTGACATGTTACATGCTCAGCTACATGTTCTCCCAAGAACGACTTCCTTTTTTATTTAATCAGGCATCCTGATTGGTTGTCTGCCTCTCAGCTTGCTAATACCGACTATAACTATTCAGTGATCAATTATGGCTAAATGAGGGTTGCCGACCCTGGCCCACCTCATTAACCTGGAAGAGGTGAATGCTGTTGACCTTTTCTGTCACAGTGGTGCTGTTTCACCCGATGGCAGCTCTGTGCCAATCAAGAGCACTGTAAAAGGCAGCTTTATTCCAGTGTGTATAGGTTATGGCTTCATGCAATTAAAAAGGAGAGAAGGACAGCTTTAAAAATTTGGAAATTTGCCTCATTTACAGCTTTGGTGCATCTGAGAATTGACCACTTACAGTCGCCCAAACCAAAGAGTCGACCATTGACAGGATCCACGAACCCCCGACCCAGAGAGTCAACTATGGACAGACTCCATGAATGATCAAACAAAATTATAGTTAAAGCAGAAAAGTAGCTGTTAACAATGCAGATTTTTCCAAACATTTCTTGTAAAGAATTCTCCACTTTGTGAACAGCTACGTTTAAAAACCAAGGGGCCTTCTGACTGGTCCTCGCCCACACATACAAAACAAATTCATGAATAACTTCATGAACACACCAGCGGCACTTAAACAATCTCAGGAATGAGGCACAGGACTGTTTTCCCCATCTCTCTACAGAGGTCTTCATGCCCCCAAGACACAGCGCCATCCTACTGGTTACCCCAAGGCACTCATCACTTAACACACAGATAGAATAGAGCGATCCTTGCACCACATGACCCAGCACAGGTCATCCTCGGCTGCTCATTTTAAGAGTCGATTGCCTTTTTCATGCGTAACATGAGGCAATTGGGCAAAAGAAGCAAGAATATGCGGGGAGGGGCCGGGAAATTGTGTGTTTTTCCGGAATCTATATATTTTTTCACAATTCAGTGGTTTTGCATAGGTGACGGGCACAAGATCTGCCTACTCCGTGAACCATGTAATATCGACATGATGCTTCAGTTAAATTATGATGTATGTGTCAGACCTGCAACTCTGGCATGGAGATCAGATCTGTGTACATAGGAGGATGGAGGTGGAGGTTAGCAGATCTTTTCTGATTTGGCAGACTGGGACCAGTCACCAATGACGTCCACTCTGGGTCTCACCATGGGATTAACAGACCAGAATTTATATACTGTAGCTAATAAATAGTTACTGATTCTTGATGAGTAAAGGGGCCTGTCACCTGACTTTGCCCCGCTTAAAGAACACCAACTTCCTCCCCCATCATAATATAATGAGGCCATACTCAAAGTACTCAGAGTACATAAGAAATGGAACCATTTGCCAAGGACCATCAGGGCTTGATTCTGGATTCTCTCATTTTCAGTATCTACATACCATCGTTCTCTTATTACAAGAAATGCTAGCCATACATTCCATGGTTATTCTGATTTATTTGCTTACATATTTGCTTACATTTACCTAATTGGTTATGTTTTTTTTGCTGGTCTACAATTCTTCATGGTGACCTTAACATGCAATTACTCACACGACCCACAGTTCATTCGCAACAGATAATGTGATTAATGCATTTAAGGACAACATCTCCGAAAACAAATCAGCCCTGAAAAGTGAGAGTGAGAGATCGATGCTAACATCAGCCTTAATGACCACGAAGAGAGCTTGGAACTGAAACCCATAGCAGATGCCACCCATTAGCCACAGGATGAAACAGCAGCAATAAAGTTATACACTCTAAATTTTTTCAAACCCAGTCAGCTCAGCCAATATTTCATGTTTGTTTATCTGTCAGTGCCCTCACGTAATGGGGTGAAAGGAGCTCAGTGGTAAGGGACCTAACCTTTTTACCTAAAGGTGGCTGCTTTAAGTCTCCGTATGAGCTCAAGTCAACAGAGCCCTCAACGAGAAACTTAACCCATATCACTTTGGGGAAAAAATGCATGTCCTGATAATGAGTAACAGTGTAATCCGTCCTGGGCAATGTGTCAGCTGTTCCGTAAAATCCTAAAATGAGTGTCGAGGCTTTAGGACCAGGCTGTTGCTCTTTTGCTGGCTGACCTTGGCACTCAGCTGAATGCCAGCTGCTGGAGTTTAGTCACACCGCCATTAACAAAGATCAGAGAAAGCTCAATCGAGTTAGTCACCGTGGCGGCCATATTTAATCTCACACTTCCTCTTTGCGAAGCCAGTGGCTCAGACAGAAAAGACGGGCTGAAGGAAAACTCAGTCATGTCACCTTTCTATTTTGCTCTGAAGACATTATTCAGTACTTAAACCACAGGTTCATTCATGGAGATTTTATTGGGTTTGCCCCGTATGGTCTGTTGAATCACATTTTCAGCACCTGGGCCTGAAACCACAGGATACATGATTAGATCATCTATACTTCATTGGGTCGGTGGCAGTGTCATGCATCAAGCCAACCCCCACTGCGGTCAACTTCGCTGGCGAGTGATAGAGGTGGGAGTGTGATCCCATCTGCAGAAGAATTTGTTGTTCAAAGGGGGTCCAGATACCTGTGGCCAAACGTTCCTAGTGTTTGCAAGCCATGTTTGTAACATCTTCAGCTGTTACTGTGTACCCTGGAGTAGTAACGATGGGAAGAGATTTCGCTCTCTGACATCATCAGGGTATTGATTTGATGGTCCATTGTTATTTAGCCTAAGGTCTTTTTGAGCTTCTTCTGTTCCCTTGATTGGCCACGTGAGAATGGAACATCTAGAATTATGCTCACCATGACTCACAGTGGCAGTGTTATCCTAAACCACCGGTTAAGTTGATACATGAGCCATGTCAGGACGGTGGAATGACTTTAACCTAATGAGCAACATCACTTCTAATTTATGTTTAACTCTGTCTGGCTTTTGAACCAATCGATAATTTATATTGGTTATTCAGAACAATTGAAAAAAAAAGTATTCCTATAGTGGAGAACAATTAGAGGCACGAGGTAAATCTTTTTGACCTGGGCACGTGATATGATTCCTGTACCTTGGAGGGTGAATGGGTTTTTAAGGAAAACCAGGACAAACATTTTTTAGAATGAGCTGCATAGAGCCTGAACTGTATGTGTGTCAATGAATGGTGCCTCACTAATGACATCAGGTTAATCTTTAAAAGTCTCTTAAATGTGAAAAAGATCAAACTGTAATAGGTAAGGACGCCTTTCTAAAGTCAGAAAATAAGAAGGAATGTATGTGGGTTATCATACAGTGTAAGAACCAGGATTCTGCTGTTAACGGATTCAGTGCTTTGCAGGCACTTGTGCAAGCTTCTTAACAACTGGATTCTGACACCACCCTACCTGTCCTGTCACCTGACCATAATTCCTCAATGCGGTTAGAATTTTTGAGTCTGTGTTCTTCAATGCCAACAATGTCGACACCAGTGCCAACACGGCCAAGGAGTAGTTGATGTGACTTTTCTCCTTGGTATAGTGTGCACAAGCTGCATGTGGAGATCAACCAGAAGCCTAGAGACAGACAAACACTGCTTTTCTGTACCAGTGGGCCCACGGGAGAAGACCATGAGAGGTGGGGCTCTTCTCACTGAAAGCCCTACAGCTTGTTCCTGTAGGCAGTGAATGAATGACCTAAGTCCCTCCCCCCAAAAGTTGTTTCCCATCCAATGTATCTACGAGGTACTGTCTCCACTCCTAACGTGGCCTGTTCTGTGTATGCCTGGGCATGTGTGTGTGCTGGAGTGAGCTAACGAGCTTGGCTGCTAATGAGCCCTGTGCCCCGGGGGCTCACCGCCACTCTGGCTATCAATCAAAGCCCTGCAGATGTCAGCACTAAACAAAGCAGACAGCAACTCATTCATTTCATTTTCTAAAGACATCACAGCCTGATGCAAGGAGTAATTTATATCTATATGAGTTCTACTTATATATTTTTATTTACAAGGAGGCTCAGACTGACAGCTACTCATCAACCTGGGCTGAGAAAGGGCTTTAATGTTATATTTTCATCATTAAATCTTAAAATGCATGCATTATGTCACCTTGTTAGAACCCTCTGTGATTCTTTTCCAGTTAATTACCAGTGCTGCCTGTCCTTTCTGAGGTGACCCGCCTCTTCTCAGTTCTCCTTCTACTGGATCCTCTTGTAACTTTCACTGCTGTAAACCAGGAAGCTAAGAATCAAAGGAACGGTACTGTAATGTTAGCCCTACCAGGTAGCCTAACAGAGTTCTCTCTGTGCCTCCAAAACATATTGTATTGCAGTCCAATAGAGATTAGTGCTAAGCACCCTCCTCTTTTCCCTATACAACACTGCCGGGTTCCATCACCCCCTCCCTTCATCAAGGCAACACCGATGACAAGCAGCTCAGATTTTGCTTCCTCCCTATGAATCTCAAGTTTCTTCCTGGATTTTTACATGTCATGCTCACATCTCTATTTGGGTGGTACATCAACTCTATTGAGGAAAGACTTAAATGTTTTCCAGTGAGCTAATCATTTAACCACCAGCTCACCATCACTCTTAAATAACAACTGCCAAAAGCCACGCTGACATGATTAAGAAGAACCTTACCTTCTCCCATCTTAATCACCCAGGTCTGCATATTTGCTCTATGCAAACCTTTTCATTCATCTTCACACCACCTTGCAATACTAATTGCTGGTTCATGGCATTATCACCTTTCACCTAGACTACTGAACCACTTGCCATCACAGACTTCTCTATAATGCTTTGAAGACTGCTGCATCATCACTTCCGTTCCTTCACCCAAAGTACTCAGACATCTCTCCTTACAAGGCTGCCAAGGAAACTGCATTAAGACACCTACAAGATATCACCACCAAACCCTACATCCTCGATAGCGGTTTGCATGAATGCCAGGGAAACAGCACCATTATGTCCACAATATCTTGTTGTCAAGCTCTATATTCCCTTAAGGTCATTGTGCTCCTCTACATCAGGTTACCTGATGGATCCGGGTCTAAAAGATCAGTAAATCAAAAAATAAATTTAAAAAACTGTTTCTGTTTTATTTTTCTACTTTGCCTTATCTTCAGGACCACAGGTTCTCCCCTGGTCTTCAAGACTCAGTACTCTTCAGAGCAAAATAAATGTATCTGTATTTTTTGCCATTGGCCATATTATAACATAAAAATCTATAATTATTATACCCATGACCCTGACCAGGAAGTTGGGAGATTGATATATGGATGGATGGACAGATGGACGGATGGGTGGAGAATTGGTGGTGACTCAGGTATACATATGCTCTATATTTTATAGTTACAGATATTTTTAACTCCAAGTGACTGTAGAGTATGAATACATTGTGAGACACCATTCATGTATACACACACAAATATACATTAAGGACTAACGCAGTGCGCTAGCAGGAAACTAGTTTTTTATTCTGTTTTCTGTCTATCCATCTTCTAACTTATCCTGGTCAGGCTTGCCGAGATCACAATGTTTTACACAATATTTTTTTTTCAGAATACTTGAAAATTAAAAACATTATAAAATTACAAAACAAAGGACAAAGATCACCAAGAAATTTGCTGATTGTCCTTATATCTTGGATTGCAGAAAATATCCACCATTTACATTAATAACGACTTCTCAGCATGCCACGCATAAGGCATTTATTTAATTTCTGTCAACAGGAAATCACCGAAAACTTTTCAAAATTTTTGAATCAGTATTTACCCTTTCTGCCTTAGAAATGCACAACAGATTTAAAATTTCAAACTTATTAGATCAACTTCCACTCTTGTTAAGAATCAAGTCAATATAAAGCATAGATAATTACAGTTTACTTAAAATCTTTGTGGGTGCAGGATGTGTCAGTGTTTTTGTGTATACAATACCAGAATTTTCAGGACTGCTTACTAAGCAGAACAGGCAAAGTTTGTACTGAAAAATCCAAAGGAAGATGCATTAATTTTTGGAAACCAACCAATAACTTACAATGCAAGCCAATATTTTCTTTTCATTTCCTCACTTTTTGCCCTAAAAGGTTTTAATTACCTTTGCTCAGCTCAATAATGCTGCTCATTGACAGCCATCAGCAAAAACTTTCTCAAAAGATTAGTTTTGAGTTTAACTGATATCCATTAATTCATCTGATAACCCTAGGTAGGGTGTGGGGCTATAGTCTATCACACGGGGTATGAAATTGAGGTACACTGGATGAGATGGGATACTCGACAGACCTTTTAGAGACCCCAGTTAAGCTAATTGGATGTTTTTGGGCTGTGGGAGGAAACCAGAGTTCCTGGATGAACACCGGAGAAGCATGCAGACTTTACACTCACGGCTGAGGTGGCCTTCAAAAATCCAGCCATTGAGGTGTGAGGCAACAATACTACCCAGTGGGCCACCGTGCTGCTGTTTAACTGATGCAGTGTATGTCAATATGTTGTGAGTTTCTGTATAATATTTACATAAACTATTAATACTGAAAGCAATGTTTTATTCATTCTAGAGGAATTATGCAGTTGAAATACTACCACCATTACTACTACTACTACTACTACAACAACAACAACTAATAACAACAACAACAAGAATAATAATATCCTTGTTAAGTACAGCGACGGAAATGATGTGGCTCCTTTAAGGAAAGTAAAGTTTCTCTCGCCTCGGGATTCTTGACCCAAATGCATGCAGTAGTTTCCCTCCGTTTGACAAGCAGTGGGCTGCAGTACAAGGCTCAGTGGGAATGTATCGCCCAGCACATGTAACACTTGGGAGCTATATTTATTCAAAAGAGGTTACTTCCAACCACTTCTGCTGGTAGATCGTTTTATGAAGGCCACTGAAATCACCAAGGAACCATAAATTAGGCTGTACCGTTAACCCTCGAAATTTCACTAACTCAGCAGCCTCATTCGCCGTGTTGATCATTTGGGTAAAACATGTATTTCGGTTTAGTATCTTCATAGACATATGCCAATATATGTGAAACTTCAGTGTAACACCTTTATATTAACATAGTTTTACATCACTTGTACTATGTAACACGTAGTTTCAGGTATGAAATAATGAAACAACATTGCCATCTTCTGTAATATTTCGAGAACTGCAAGAAACTTAAAATGTCAAACTATTTTCTATTATGCTATATTTGCAAAACAGATTTCCTAACATTTAAGTACAATGACATATTTTATTTGACTTTGACTAGACCACCTGAGTTCTACTTTAGAAAAATGAAATTTATAAAGACATTCATTCTTTGCAGCTTGTTGCTTAATTAACGATTCATTTGACCAAAATTGTGATCCTGATTTGTTATTCCACATAAGAAGTTAATGTTTCTACAAAAAGTTTGAGTTTGGAGCTGCATAAAATTAATGCTATTCCAGGCCTGCTTTTGTCATACAAATGAGTATTTACCTGCTGGAAAACTCTGACAGTTACAACGTCAACAGCCAGAGGGATACCACCAGTTAGGGTGTGTACCACAGAATATAAGGACTTGGACTCATAATTTATAGATTTCTGACTCAAATTCTATATTTAAATTTTCATCATTACACCCTAAGCAGACCAGTTCTAGTCCAGAAATCCAGCTGTACTAACTCTCAGCATCAGCCAGCTGTCTAGCACTACCAGAACAATGCCGAGAACATCTCCATATGACTTCCTTGTAACTACCTTTGCTTTGTTCATTTTCTATGTCCTGGGTTGCCTTTCAAGCTACAGGATAGAGCTTTCCCTGCTTTTCACCGACTTGTTTTTTTTTTTACTGTCTTCCCTCACCTCTATGCCTTTGGTGTTCAGTAGAGGTTAAGCACATGCACTCATAACCACTTAGTTGCTAGTTCATAAATAGCTCCTGACAATCTTACTCTTTGGATGGATTACACGGACTGTACTTAGCGGTATTCATGCTTGCACAAATTTCTCATTGCAAGCCTACTCCCTGCCTACTTGTAGGATTTTTTTTTCCCCCTTCTAAGGAGTCACTGGTCTAAAAGAGTCTGAGAACCCCTGACATACACAATCACACATCAGGCCAAATGGTCCAGCTGAATGTCTTTGGACTGCAGGAGGAGACTGGAGAACCTGGAGGAAACCTGTGTGTAAGAACATGCATGCTCTGTGACAGACAGACATCCTGCCCAGCGTGTAGCCCAGTGTCATGCCTCATGCCTCCTGAGATGCTGCATTCAGACAATTGTTCCTATTACAGTGCAGCACACCATGGTTTGGTACTGCTTCTTCTTTAATGAACACATGTCCTATATTACTTAATGAGTTGTCCTACATTACCTAACACAGTAACCAAAAACTGGGTTAGAGTCAAACTGTACAAATAGCTGTCTCATCTCTCCGTAAGGATGACACTTAATTCTCCACTTAAATGTGGTTCAATGCTTTATGACAATGGATGGATATGTTAACTGTGAAATAGGCAGCAGAAAAAAATGGTGTAAAAACAAGAATTGGATTGATCTTGAAATCATATGCTGACAGATCATATTTTGTTCCCTGCACTCTTGCTTTCCAGCCTTCACTGAATTAACTGTCTTTGGAACTACATGAGGATGACACTGTAGGTCAGGAGGCAGCACTGTTAATTTTAATAAGAGTTTGCATGTCCTCTCCATGTTGCATGGGTTTCCTTTTGAAGTCCAAAGGAATCTGAGAAGGGTAATTGCTGTCTCTAAATTTATATAAAATAAATAGTGTTTCTGAAATGTGATTGACTGCCATCTCGCTCAGGGTGTACACCCGCCTTATGCTGCTGGGAATAGGCTCCAGCCCCCTGTATGACCCTGACCAGGAAAAGCTGTTTGAAGATGGATGGATGGATGGACAACTCCACACACAGAAGCACAAAGAACATGTTAAAAATAATTCTTATCCCAGCTTTTATAGGATACAGATACAATGGGGATTCTTTTCTTTAGTTTTCTAAGGTTTTAAACCAACACAAGATTACTACCCTTAAGAGTAACTAACAGAAGCAAAATCTTTGATACTGTCTACATGTGATGGGACTGTCTAACTTCAACATGACATTTCCAAATAACGGTCATAATTTTAAAACTCATTTATAAACTTACGCTTGAATATTTAAACGACAGAGAAAAAAAGCATAAACTGCTGTTAAGAAAATATATAACGCGCTATGTACGAATATACTGTGTATTATTTCTCAATGATCGCTATTGTAAAATAAGTTACTGAAGCAAAGAAAAAAGTCAACGTAGGTGAGATTAAGTTGTTACGGTAAAATTTATTTTGGTGTTGTTTCGGAGCAATCTGTCATCTGACTGTGGTTCGCATTTCGCAGATCACTTTCTGAAAACACTCCAGAGATACCCTAGAGAGACCAGACGTGGAGTCACCCTTTGCACAGGTATCTGCAAAGAGACCATCGGTGTGATCCTTTGTGCATTTAACTAGCTATTAGCTCTCATCCTCCGGTGCAAGTATTGACTTAATCAAAATAGTAACTGAACAGAGGGAGCTGAAGAAGACAAGTGTTGTATCGGGAACTGAACAGTCCAGATGGGTGCAGGACAGAATTTTAATCACACTTCTTTTTCACATCCATGCAGTACACCAAGACAGATTAACTCCTAACAGAACCGACACACTCGTTTCGCACCAAAAAAAAAAAAAAAGAAAAAACTTATTTCGCGCCACACTGCCAGGATATTACTTCAAAACATAGCGCCACCTAACGGTATGGCATGCTAACATGATATATTCACGATACGACGACAGGGGTCATACCCAGGAACCGGCGGGAACTTTTACTGGCCGGGAAATGGTAAGTTCTCCAATACACTGCCCAGACTCAGAGTTCGATGAAGCAAACGATTCTTTCAAGTCTCAACAACAACCAGCCTATGTGCAGTACAGCACATGGTAGGCACTATTAGCCTATGACACGTACATTTATGATGAACAATTTATGACACTAGTACCCCAGTTTCCCTCCACCTGTGCCACAATACTTTTATACACACGGATTAGTAAATCATATTGCAACTTGTCGCTAGCTGTAGTGCATCCCTGTGGAAACTTGCACAGGGGGAGGGAAAGTATGTAATCCCAATTCTTTAATAGCACCCAGTGTCTGACACAGACAGAATAAGGTCGCCATCCGTTGAGCTAAGCCCTCCCACCCATCGCAAACCTGAGAATTCCCGTCAAACTACCACTTAAATACTTTCCCTCCCAGGTGGATCCAAGCTCCCAAATTCAGGGTTCTACAGCTCCCCACAAATCAATGTTTGTCCCCTAGGAAGACCCATAAAAACAACAACACAGAGATAATCTCTCAGTTCTGAGAGGTACCTGGATGGTGTTCCAGAAAGCAGGTTTAATCATACAGTTAAACCTGAATTCTGATTGGAGAAAACTGAAAGCCCGCCTTCTGGATTTGAATCTTGACAAATCCTGAAGTTGGGCTTGCTTGTGACCTTCTACTATTGCATCATTGGCATACTGCATCTCAGCACAGAACTCCAACTGCAACACTGCGGACAGGGAAGTCAAAAACAGGAGACAATTAATTGTCACTGTCGGTAATGCTATTTCTGAATTTGTAGTTGTAGTTCATGTTGATCTTCTAACACCTGAGGAGGCTGTAGGACTGGAGTCATGAAGATGGAAAGACACACAGGAATAATTTAGCACGAACGATTAACGCTTACAAAAAAAAAATCAGGATTACAATGCAACATTACTCTTTATTAATATGGCTAGTGAAATCATAGTCAGCATTTGTGAAACATCTATGCAAATTTATTTATAAAATACTTAAAGGAAAAATATTTATAAAAGCCATCGTATATATGCATATTTTTAAACAATGGTCTCACACCTGGAAATCATTTCTTGATCAGCTTCCTTTTTCTTTGCAATCCATGAGAGTGGAGTATGATTTTTGGAAGGATGACGGAGGGTCTTTTCTGTGTGCAGAAGTGAAGTGTGTAACATGGTTTACCCAGGTGAGGGCAGTATTGGGAATAAGGTGATAATGTAAGTGTTTTCGAGAGTTTCACACATGTTTATGGATGAAGTTCTTCCTATAGGGCCTTAGGTAACCATGGAAAGGATAAGCTCTTATTTGTTACGGATATGTATACTTCACTGTATTTCCCAGATTTGATTTGCAAGGGGTGAAGACAATACAGATTATATTAATAATGAAAGACAGTATACAATGGGCTTGGCACAGAACAATGTAACTGGACGTAGACTCAGCTAGGACACCTTGTGGCAGCATACCAGAGAATCATGAGATAGTCCACTCTACGTCAAAATTGGTCCAAAACCATCACGCCATCATGAGCATTATAACTTGATAGATGGTGGCACTGCACCAGAAGGAATGTCCATCAGTTTAAGGTGTTTTAATGGTCCTAAGAATTTACACATAGAACATATATTTAATGTTCAGTAGCCTAATTAATAAGAAGCAGCAAAACTGTTAGCTAGTGTAAATAATATTCAATTCAATTTATTTTTATAGTGCCTTTCAAAACTCAGTTGCCCCAAGGCACTTAATAGGAGTATGTGGTACTTACAATATACTCTAATGACA
Organism: Gymnarchus niloticus; assembly: GCA_009936485.2. Lineage (NCBI taxonomy): Eukaryota > Metazoa > Chordata > Actinopteri > Osteoglossiformes > Gymnarchidae > Gymnarchus > Gymnarchus niloticus. The sequence continues at coordinate 173,781 of JAACJT020000090.1, read as the reverse complement.
GATGGCAATGGAGGACAGTAACAGTATTCATTTAAATTTAATCTGATCATGCATAATTGGTCATTGAACTATGACTGGAAACTGTGTAATAGATTCTTACTTTTAGTTCTTGTTTGTTTTGAGCAGGAATGAAGAGTAAGAAATAGCCTACAAAGAGTTATGTTCCAGACTTATTTGTTGCGATAAATTTGCAGCGGATGATGTCCATGTATTACAATGGTTGCCTTGGCTTTCAAAGACAGAACTCTGCTTTATAAATGTGTTTAGTCATTGGTCAGGAGTGAACCCAAAAGAGTTTTTAGTTAATGTTTGGACTGGCCGGGAAAAGGTAAGTTCTCAAATACACGCTGTTTACACGTTTGTGTTGTGTTTTTTTCAGGTCTATAATGTCACGTTTTGGCACAGGACTTTTGTGCACCTGAGTGCAAAAAACAGAAAGGATGCAAAGATGTGTTTGACCTGCCGGGCAACGAGTATATGAAAAATGTGAAGAATAAAAGAAACCAAGATGACTTTTTAAATATCCAGGCGATGGGGTGCCCTGCTAGCCAGCACCACCTAGGTGTCACATGACCCTGTTTTAGTGGGTGTCATCCATGTCAGGAAAAGGGAGGGAAAATACAAGGAGTGAACAAACCACCAGACCACTTATACAAATTTACCACTAGGGGGCAATGAAGTATTGTTACAGTTTGGATTTCTAAATTCATTTTAATACATAATTGAGTTTTTTCATTTTTTGTTGCCAGCAATAAATTGACATATGTTTCTCATGTTCCCAATCAAACTACTCCATTATGTAGTAACTCATCAGACTTATATTCAGCAGTGGGTGAGAATCCTCTGCCTCACTGCATGAAACAAAAAATATAAGTTGCCAGTGTGGAAAATGACTGCTTCCAACCCATAGGTTGAAGAATCATGTGTTAGGTGGATTGGCAGAGACTGATCGAAATGTGTCAGAGACTCAGATTTCAGGAGAGTATCTTTTGCCTTTTGAAAAACCTCTGAGTAGTTTACTTCCACTTCTCACGTTGACCCAATGATTTGTGGTTTTAGCACTGAAATGTCCACAGTATAAACAACAGCCATAAGAAGGATCACAGCTGACTTGTGTTTTGAGAGTCCATGCTCCTTCAACTTTTCAAAAGTTTTATACAAGTTCCTCAGATGTGATGTATCGTATGCTTCAGTAACAAAGACATCATCTAAACAGCACTGAACTCTTGGAAACTCAGTCATTATTGTATTCATAGTTTCCTGGAAAACACCTGGTGCTGAAGTAATCCTGAAAGGGAGACGACAGTATTTAAACAACCCTTTGTGTGTAATGATGGTGAGCAGGTCTTTTGACTGTTCATTTACATGAATTTGTAGGTAGGCTTGGCACAGGTAAATTTTACTGAACTTCTGACCTCCAGCTAGGCCAGCAAACAGATTATCAGTGCAGGAAAGTGGATGTCATTCTGCAGTCAACACCAAATTAACCCTGCCTTTAAAATCAAACACCTCCATCCTCCACTCTTCAAGCCTGGTACAGTAGGAGTAGCCTATTGTCAGTTTACTTGCACTGACTAGTCCTTAACCCTCCATTCTTCACAAAGGTGTCTAAGTTTACCTCCCTGGCTTCTGTATGTTTCTTCAAAATATATTGTAGGCCTGTGCTGTGCTGTTACATGTGTACAGACAGCTGATCCAGTTTGAGTTACCCGAGCTAAGAACATCCAAGTAAAGTGGGCTAGTGTCCCTCGACTACGTAAAATGGTAACTCCTGAGTTTGTCCTTCAGTTCGATCCTTGTGTGGCTACAGTTACTCCAGTGTGTGTTTATAATACTGTGTTGACAGGCTTGAATGAGAGGTAACTTAATGCCTTTCAATACACTGTGTCTGACATGAGAAAAACAGCTGTGCCCGGGTCAATCTCTATGCACACTAGCTGTCCCTTCAACAGGCCAGAGACTTTTGGCCTGTGAACTCCCAACTACTGTCAGTAGAGGCAATTGATGCTCTTCAGGTGTCACCGTATTCGTCTTCATCATAGGCTCTGATGTTTTTATGCTTCCCCGTTTTGAACATCAGTGTCTTAGTTCCAGTCTTTGGCGTTTTCTTTGTGCTGTTCTGATTTTGACAGGCATGCTCTACGTGCCCTTTTACATAGCAGCAGCCGTTGATGTCTTTACACCAGCATTCAGATGGCAATCGTCCAGTTTTACCATGTAGGAAACATGAGCTTTGACTGTTCTGGTGTTTTCCATCTGCTGCTTTGTGCACTTTACTGATTGCACTGAACTTCTGGGCTTCCTTAGCTGCCAATTTCATGGAAACATCGAGGTCAGCAGGTTTCTGCAACATCAGATTAGCAGCTGTTAACAGGCACTTTGCTACGGCTTCACTTTGAAACCACACACAATCCTAAAAGTGAATCATTCCGCACGTCATTAACCTCACGATGTATCACTGACTTCTTCAGCGCCACAGCAAACAGTTGGTTACTCCAATAAAGTCTAATCCTCTCTACAATAACAAGGGCTTTACGTATCTCCTCGTACGTTTAATTACCTGGCTTCTCCAGGTGTATCGGGTTATGTAGCAAACTAAAAGTTTTTGGTCCCAAAACATTTTAAAAAGTAGGCAGCACTTTATTAATTTCAATACCGTTTGCTTAAATAATCACAACAGTATGAGATCCTCTGCTCCACACTGTGAACATAAGATCCAATATTGTGGGTAATTCACTCACTAGTATTCACAGTACTTTTGTTTTATTCCTGCGTTTTTCTTTTTTCGCCGTGAAATAAAATTCCCATTGTTTGCGTTTTGCTTCTCTTTCAATTGGGTCGCTTCAACCATTATACCATCTTCCATCCTGTCTTCTGGTTTCACCGCTTTCTTTCTCATGCTCGCTAAACAGCTACTTCCTTACACTAGTCTGTGGAAAAAATAAAAGTTTTAACAGGTAACACATGACGTCTTTCATACCATGTGTCCATGGATTCAGATGTCCTCGTCGCCATTTTTATTTTATATCAAGGGTTTCATAGCCTTGTCCGTATATAACAACAAGACGATCAAATGACAAATAGGAGCAGTCGGTTATTCTAATTACTAATGTTAAGGATACTGAAATGAACATTCAAAACTTCCTATAGTACCTTACGTACAGAAGACCACATACTCTGTATTAAATGAAATAAAATTGAAGATGTGCATCTTCCTGAATTTCTGTTTGAGAAAAGCTTTTCCCTGGAAATTGGCAGTTTTAGGTGGTGATTCACATTCTTCCATGTGCCATAATTAGTCCATCTATTTTCCATAACCACTCATCCAATTCAGAGCTGCAGCGACTGGAATATAGAGACACCAATTAATGAAACCACACTTAGACTACAGGAGGAAACCAGAATATTCCAGAAGAAAACTTGTATGAACATGCATACTCCAGCCATGCAGAGTCAAGGCCGTGTATTGACTCAGGAAAAATGAGGCCAACCCCGTCCAGGGTGTCCCCTGCTTTGCGCCCTAAGCTGTCTGGGATTGGCTCCGGACTCCAGCATGACCCTGCATAGGATAAGAGGTTTGGAAGATGAATGGATGGATGGCTTACGTGGCCATTGTGCAACACAAGGTCATATTATGCAATAGTTAGGGTTCAGGCATGGAGAAATATGTTGGCTCAGGTGTTCTCTCCTTGTATGGGTCTTCTGAGAGGAAGGTCTGCAAGCTTGGGTTAATTCTGCGGGTGGATTCTGGGTGGCACCTTCCCCCTCTGGTGTATTGTGAAGCACAGATGTTTCTTAAGGTCTGTTTATGCAGAACGGTGCAGTCCACATACACAAGCTGTCATTTGTGTCATTTGTCTTAGACCATCCTGCTGATACAGCGCACTGCCTGCACCACGTTGCCTGACCGCACCGCACACTCTGCATGACCAAGACAAACGTTTGCTTCCGCTTTTCAGAAAAAGGATTTTCCACCATAATTGTGGACTTCTAGGAACAGGATGCCAGATCATATCCTGAGAAAATAAATATTTCTTAGAAAGCTTTCATTTGAAGCAAATTCTTGTAAGGCTTGATTCAGGAACATCTTTTTTGAAGTGAAATCTGTGTCTTGTTAACATGTGCGCTGACTGTGGACAAAGAGAGCAGCCCTCATCTGAAGAGACACTATGGACTGCCCAGTGTATGGGTGGTTGTAGGTTGATAGCTTATTTACTATTTACTAAACTGACACTGTTTCACAAAGTGTGCCTCTTTTCTGTACTACGTAGTGCCCTGACCCCATGACCTCAATCATCTCCTGTCAGATGTACAGTACTGTGCAGAAGTCATGAGCTGCCCCTCATTTCTTCATATGTTTCAAAAGAGCCAGATACAGTGACCTACGTAGGAATCATTCAAGCATAACAAAGCCATCTAACTTAAGGCATGAACCAGTGAAGAAACAGGTGCAGATGATTACAGATG
>JAACJT020000090.1:137204-159607 GCA_009936485.2 Gymnarchus niloticus | reverse complement strand
ATGACTCTCTTCTTTAATGACTCTACGACGTACGTATGACTCTTCTTTAATGACTCTACGCCGCTAAGTATGACTCTCTTCTTTAATGACTCTACGCCGCTAAGTATGACTCTTCTTTAATGACTCTACGCCGCTAAGTATGACTCTTTTCTTTAATTCTGAGCGTTCTTTTCAACTGTGTAACGTTCAACCTGTTGTAACGTTCAACCTGTTGTAACGTTCAACCTTTTCAACCTGCTGTAACGAAGTAGTGCAGCTATACCCAATAATAGATCAGGTATTTACTGTGACATAGGGACATTAGGAGTGGAATGCTGGATCAGTACTGTAGCTCAAACTACCAATGTTCTTGGTCAAAGGTCTTCCCCAATAGCTTAGTTCAGCATTTCTGAACCGAGTGGGTGGGCAAGTTCTCTCAGGGGCATAAGAAAAATTAAAAAGCACAAAAAGACATTGGTGGTATCTAGTGGCTTTCAGATGGGAGGGTGCACAAACGGTGAAACAAAATTTCTCAGCCTATTTCCCCTCGCATGCTTTTCTTGTCATGGAACCCCCCTCCTGGTTGTTGGTTACCTTGCACAAAAAATATTTACACGGCAGGAAGGGGGAGGGAGGGGCTAAAATCTTTTCTGCTTTTGAAGGGGGAAATGAAAAACGGTTGAGAAGCACTGGTTTAGGTGAATGATTTCTATACATTGCCCTTGTTCATTTGTGTGCCCTGCGATGGAAATATATCCAGGGTATCTGCTGTGCATCCAGGGACAGACTTCAGGCTGACCATGAAGCTGTACCGGACAAGCCTTTCTGGAAGACAGATGGATATACAATTGCATGTGATTGCTAAATGCCAAAAAATTCCAATGTATCACTATTGCATCCTATTCACGCAATAGTATTCAAATTGGGGGCATTGCAAGGTTAACTGGAATGAGGATCTTACACAATGTTTTAAATGGAATGACAGAAGTACAAAAGACATCACACATGGTATTGAAATAGAGCAAAGAGGCAACTTCCTATTTATAAGAAGTGAATGCTTGTTTGGTGATATTCGTAGCCAAAATAGTGGCCTTGAATTCCTCCTGCATTGCATTATAAATTATGACTGACAACAAAAACAAACACTGATTAAAATATTTCACTTTTTACAATTAAAAGGAAAGCCAACTGCATAATCATAGTAAGTTCTTCTTTTTCCACCATCTGATAATTTGTTTGCACCCAGGGGATATTGTATAACTGTATCCTTCTGTTTTTGGGAAATTAATGATATTTCAGCTTTCTGTTGGCAGGGAGTATAATTTACACTCTCCTAAAACTGTTTTTTTACATTTCACTGAGGAAAACAAAACAATTATATATACACACTCACTGGTAAACAAGATCATGCAGATTCCATACTGTGATCCCCACTTCAGGAAAAACAGCTACAAGAAATTATTACTTAGGAAGATTGACACAATCAATTCTCAGTGAAGTAATCTAAAGGTCCAGTATACAAACCGAGCAGGCTGAGGGAAACTTTCTTTAAAAAAAATAAAATCCATATTAATAAAAAAAAAAACCCTGGATGGCCACCATTACTGCCAAACACCTCAAAGGTTGGGAGCTCAAATTTTGCCTCTGCTCCGTGTTTGAGGATATCGTGTGTGTCACCCCGGGTTCCTCTAGCTACTCCAGTGTTCTCCTGCAGTCCAAAGACCTGCAGGTAAACAAACCGGTGTCTCCAAGTTATCCATTGAGTGTGACTGTATGCGTGAGTGTGTGTATGTATCCTGTGATGGACTGCCATCCTGTCCTGGGTGCAGCCCGACCTTGTACCCCATGCACCCAGAGAAATGCTCCAGATGACTCTGACCAGAGTGAGTGGTTAGAAGACAGATGGATTATTGACCTTGTTTCGCAGGAGCACTCTGCTATAGAAAAGTGGAGGTTGACTGAGCTTCCTTCTCTTCCCATGATTCTTTTTGTTTTGTGTGTGATGCTACACTTCATTATTTATTTATTTATTTATTTATTTATCTGTTTTCCCAGGTTAACTGTAATGACGACAAGGGAGTCTTATTTGGAAGATGGCAGGGCAGCTTTGCAGATGGCAAAAGCCCCATGTATTGGAGAGGTAGCATGGAGATTCTTCATAGCTGGGACTCCAACTCCTGCCAGCCAGTCCGCTACGGGCAGTGTTGGGTGTTTGCAGCTGTGGCATGCACAGGTAGGACCCCAATACCCTTTAACAACAAACACCAGTATAAGTTGGTATACAAAGACCACAGATATCCCAATTAGGTCATGACCTCTTCATTGATAATAAGAAATGTCTGTCAACTTTCTCAGGATACCATGTTGAGACCTTGTTGCTCCACCTATAGACACATTGACAATCTTGTTTTCCCCACCTGTTTCCGCTCTCGTCTTTTGTTTCTTTCTCCAAGTTTCTGAAATGCCAAAACCCAGATGAAGTCCCCATTACGTTCTCCCGTGTTACATGGGTCTTGCTTCTGCCTGCAGCAAGTTTCAAAATGTCATTGTATTTTTTTGATTCCGAAGGGTACGCTTGGTAGATAAGGCTGTTTGTAGGACGTTGACCTGAGTATTTACCTAGTGCATGTGTTGTAATTTGGTCTTGAAGTGTTCTGAAGGATGGCACCTAGCCATATCAGCATGGTTGATAACCTTTAAACCTCCCTCATTAGGATGTTATAAACAGAGGAAGAGGTGGGGCACTGGCAGGATATTGTAACTATACACTGGAATGGTCAAATGAAGACTACCTAAGCACTCATGCAACAGAACACTTTCCATTATCTGATTTTATTTTAAAATATGTTTAGTAGTTTTACTTGCTCTTGTATCTCGCACGTATGCTAGTTGCCAGAGCCCTGGGGATCCCCTGCCGAGTGATCACCAACTACCTGTCTGCCCACGACACCAACAGCAATCTGATTATTGAGCGCTATGTTGATGAGAATGGACAGTTTTTGGAAAAGTCCAGAGACATGATATGGTAAGCAGGGCAACAGTGCCAGCAGCTCATTGGTAATTAACTTTTGAAAGGAGATGCAAAATGGTGATACCTGTATGAATCCATTATGAATTTAACATCTTCTCTGCAGGAACTATCATTGCTGGGTGGAGGCCTGGATGTCTCGTCCTGATCTCCCTCCTGGTTATGATGGATGGCAGGCCAGCGACCCGACCCCACAGGAGAAGAGTGACGGTAAGGTCTATGGGCGATAGACGAAACTGCCCAATGGCTAATGAAGATGAGTGGTCTTGTGCATCATTGGTTTTTCATCCTATGGCCCCAGAATATCCAGTAAAACATTCACCATTCCAGTGACATTGTCCCTCATTCCTGTGTGCCTGTCTTCCCCTAAGGGGTCTTTTGCTGTGGCCCCGTCCCAGTGAAAGCGATTAAAGAGGGTGAACTCACGCTGAAGTACGACGCCCCGTTTGTGTTCGCGGAGGTCAATGCCGACGTGGTGGTGTTCAGGAAGCAGAAGGACGGCAGGCAGGAGAAGGTCTGCTGGACATCTGAAGTGGGGAAGAACATCAGTACCAAAAGTGTGGGCAGTGATAGGAGGGAGGACATCACCCATTGCTACAAGTACCCAGAGGGTAAGTGAGCCACTCTGCAATCATATGCTAATAAGTCTGTTGAAGTATCTGCACTCACTTTGAATTTGAAAGCCATTTTATGTGTAAAACTCTCAGAATAAGGCTGAAGGTGGTTAGACAGTGAATTTTCCACATGCAGGTTCACCGGAGGAGAGAGAAGCGTTTAAAAAAGCCAATCATCAAAACAAGCTACTGCAACAGCAGGGAGAATCGGAGCTGCACCTCAAGATCACCGTGTCCTCAGAAATGAGGAAAGGATGTGACTTTGACGTGTTTGCCAATATTACCAACAAAACAGCCTCTACAAAGCTGTGCCGACTCATGTTCTGCTCAAGGGCCATCTCATACGGTGGTGTCCTAGGAAGCAACTGTGGTTTTAAAGACCTGCTCAATTTAGAGATTGCATCTGGAGAAGGTTTGTCTGATGATGGTCTTTATTCATTGGCTTTCTCCAGTGTATTCACACTAATTTTTGACTTATGACCTTATTTGTAATAAGAATTGTGTTTTTGGTTTTTAGAGAAGAAGGTTCCTCTCAGGTTGAACTACTGCAAATATGGAAACAACCTCACTGAAGACAACCTAATCCAACTGTTAGTACTTTTGGAAGACTACAGTAGCAAAGAAGTCATTCTGGCAGTGAGAACTATTTTCCTGGAGAACCCAGAGATCAAAATCAAGGTATATTAGTACTGTAGAGTAATTAAAGTCGGAATGACATAAAAATATTGATTATCCAAAAACAAAGATGGACCAAATGGCCCGTAACATGTTATACTGTGTTCTGTTGACTGTTTATCTTAGATATGTTTGGTTTTCTTTTTAGATCCTGGGGGAACCCAAAGTGAATCGCAAAATGGCAGCAGAGATCTCTTTGAAAAACCCTCTCTCAGAGCCCCTTGTCGATTGTTGCTTCAGTGTGGAAGGCTCTAACCTGACTGGCGGGAAGGTTATTACAGAAAAGTTAGTTTCTCTTTTCCTTTTAACTCCTATCTTGCACGCGCTCTGCATTCAGTCCACATGAGTAACCTCGTTTTTTCAGACACCTTTTCTGCTGAGAGAGATAAAACTAAGCAAATGTTTAATAATTGCTGTGTAGAGCCAAGGCTGACAGGTGTAAGTGCAGAAAGAAATTGCATGACCAAGTCTGAGCTGCATGGCTACCTCTGGATTACAGCCAGAGAATGTTACAGGAAACTGGATGCTAAGAAATCTACACTATCTGCTAGTTCTACGCTACAGGGTCTATCGCAAAATATCCATACACGATCCATGTTTCTAATTACCCCAGATGCTTTTCCTCTAACAAAAAAAAATCTGAAGTTTACATACAACAACAAAGAAATATGCAGCTTCAGAAATCAGAGAATGACAGCCAGCATTACTTTCATGGCACCGTAGATGGTTTCGCTGGACTTGAAGCAGCACTGATGCGTACGGCACGCGGTGCATTACTCCGTGGGTGACGATGGTTTTCTCCTACAGGCTCGAATCAACAGTGGCACCCGGGGAGGAAATCAAAACGAAAATTTACTTCACCCCCACCTGCTCTGGGCTTCGGAAGCTGGTGGTGGGGGTTAACAACAATAAACTCGGCCATGTTAATGGCTACCGAAACGTTATCATTGGGAAATAGAATGCAAGCTTATAGGTTACTGTATAAAGGGAAAGCAGAATGCATTTATTTTCAAAGTACAGAATTTATATTAGCTCTGCATTTCTTTTTTTGCATGTATGGTTTTCTTTTACAAATCTTGTTATAATCTAAAAAAACAGTATATTACCTGTGAACTTTTTGGAGTAACTTAGATGTTCAACAAATTCCTAAAGAATGAAAGATCTGTTACAATTTCATTTTAAACGCTGTTTTGCATGTTTTTTTTTTTACTAATACATGTCCATTAAACTGCATTGAACTTATTTCTTTGTTTTGTAAAATGCTGTAAACAGACATCATACATTCACATGAAACCGTCCTCAAAATTACATACAACCAATCACTGAATGACTAGACTTCATTTGATAGCTTCATCAAAGAATAGAAATTCAGATTTAGGATCCTAGTCTAGGCTGAGCTATACATAGAAGATACAAGAACGGGGTAGGGGGCAACAGGGACCGACACGGGGAAGAATGTGGGACAGTGGTGCTTATTTACCATAAGGCAGGCAAAGTGACTAACACTGGATACACATACAGCAAAAGTGAACCAGGCCAAAATAGAGTGTAAAACACAGATCTCTATACACGTTCCAAAAGAATAAGCAGGTGTCAAACTCACAGGTCTATAAGCAAGTAAAGCACGCGCACACAGAGAAAATTCCCCCCCAAAATAAAAGTCCCCCTTTATTCTCTTCCTCCTTCTTTTAACACAAACACAACCTATGCAATGACAGGGATCACATGGTCTTCAAAAAAGCCGGGAGACAGTCACCACACACAACACGGAACCTGGAACACAACACAAATTACACACCAACCGCGAGAGACCTCCTGAAAAATGCCTTTTTTCCCTGTTAATTGCTTAAGGTTCACCCCTTTGGATTTTTTGTACAATTTATAGTTTAACAACCTTAAAATTAAAATGTATTTAACTGATATTTTTACCATTTGATTTACACAGCATACTTAACTCTTTGGAGGTCTAATTTTTTGTATCACACAAAAATTAAACCAAGAAGCAAGCATTTGTTGTTTGCGTAAGTATTCACCCCCCCAAGTCTACACTGAGTAAAATTATGTTTTGCTGTAATTGCAGCTGCAAGTTTTCTGAAGTAAGTCTGTACCAGCTTCACACGTCAGGATCCTGCCATTTTTGCCCATTTTTCTTCCTTCATAATTGCTCGAGCACTCCCAGGTTGGATAAAGGCTATTGGTCAACAGCCAAATCTTCTCAGTCGTATTGGTGTCTTTGACAGGGTCATTGTAAGGCAGTCAGGTTCTAAGCCTCTCCAGAATAGCTTTGGCTTCATGTTTCTGGTCATACTCCTGGTTCTAAGCCACTCCAGTATAGCTTTGGCTGTGTGTTTTGGGTCATTCTCCTGCTGGAGAGTCAACCTCCACTCACATCTCATGTCTGTCTCAGCCTGGGAGAGGCCTTCCTCTAGATTTGCCTTGTACCTGGCCATTCATCTCTCCCTCAGTCCTGATCCGGTTGGGTTTCCCAGTCCCTGCAGATAAGATGCATCTCCACAACATGATGCGAGAACACTTCCAGCAGAGCTATATCTCTGCCACCAATATAACTTCTGATGACAATAGGTTGCACCAGAGCTTACTCAAGACTTATAAGATTTTTATTTGTAAATAATTCTAAAAATAACAGATTTTTAAAAATGTTGATATTATTGGCTTTTTTGCATTGATTCATGATGTAAAACCCACTTAAATCCAGTTTATTTGCATGGTGTAAGTCTACAAAACAACTAAATGTCTTGGGGGGTGAATACATATGCAAGGCAGGGAGTTCTCACATGCCATTGTTGTCTGTTTATATTCCTCCATGGGCGCTCACTGATACAGCTTGTGACGTCATCCACTCCACTATCGCGAGGCTTCAAATTCAACACCCTGAAGCATTTATGGCAATTTCTGGAGACTTCAACCGTGTCACACTTGACTCAACCCTGTCTGCTTTTTATTAGTTTGTGGACTGTCCCACAAGGAAAAATAGGACAATAGACCTCATGTATGCTAACATTAAGGATGCATATAGTCCCTCCCCCCTGCCCCCGCTGGGGAAATCAGATCACAACCTAGTCCTTCTACAGCCCCAGTATAAGCCACGTGTGCAGAGTCAACCCACTATGACATGCTCCTTCCAGAAATTGTCTCCTGAGGCAGAGGAGCCTCTGAGGGACTGCTTTGAGTCCACTGACTGGAGTGTAATGCAGGATCCACATGGGAAGGACATTGAGGGGGTCACAGACTGTATCACGGACTACCTTAACTTCTGCATGGACATTGTTGTTCCCACAAAAACTTGATGCTTTCCTAACAACAAGCCCTGGATTACCAGTGACGTAAAAAACCTCCTTAATGGAAAAAAGAGGGCGTTCAAGGAGGGAGACTGCGTAGAGCTGAAGTCGCCAAGCAACTGGACAGGCTGGTGAGAAGAGCTGGCTCTGTGGTTGGCACAGAGCTGGACTCCATTACATCAGTCACAGAGAGAAGGACCCTTAACAAACTTCTAACCATCATGGACAATGACAGTCACCCCCTGCATAGCACATTCTCCAGGCAGAAGAGTTTGTTTAGTGGCAGACTCGTGTCACTTTGTTGCTCGACAAACAGACCGAGGAAGTCTTTTGTCCCCCAGAACATACAGCTCTATAATGCATCACAGGGAAGGAAGAGGGAAAGGGACCCTTAGGCATGAGGTTGCCTCCGTGTTCCCACCATGCTAACCCCCCATAACTACAAGTGTGTCCCTTCATATCCTGCAGAGTAATTCAACCATATTATACTTATATTTATACTGTATATGTGTATATATCATTTTATATTATACAATATTATTATATTACAGTATACAGATTATGCATTCTATATTTTATTTATATTCTATATATTTTGTATATTATTTATAGTGGTAATTATTATTATTGACGTATACAGCTTTATGAGGTATCAACCTCTTGCACAGCATTCATAGACAAACTTTCTCACCTGAGTATTATTTTATATTGTGTGTATTATTGTGTATTTGAGCCACTGGATGCCTAAATTTCCTTCGGGATCAATAAAGTATTTATCTATCTATCTATCTATTGCATTTTTTGGCTCATTATTAAGAACTCAGATGGCCTTGTTACTTTACCAGCTTCGCTTTAGAGCACATGCAGAAATACATGATGATCCATCCCACAATCTGCTCCAGGCCATGCCTTTGCTCTGTCAATTCAGCTATGGTTTGCCATCACTTTCTTTTATGCAGTTTAAATGTGTCTTTGCCACTGACATCACCACGGTCATCTGCCTCTGACATACCGTAGTCATGTCAATGCAGGAGGTAGATTTCGTCTGGCACCACCCCTATGACATGACTACCATGGGTGATCCCAATATCCCTTAGTTTACCTGATGCAGGCAAGCCATTTCATTTTAAAGGAAATATACATTACAGGAGTTTCAACACTGCCTGAAACTGACATTGTGTGCATTATACAGAAAAATCAATGCTGAGTTTTGAAAAAGAGAGGTGACAGAATAGCACTACTTACATTTACAAAACTGAACTGAAAATTAGAAACGGAGGATATAGATTTGGGTTTTTTTCTAGTCTGTCCAATAATTTTTCCACGTTGCTCCATCACCAGCCCCCCTCCACCCATTTTGGCATTAGGGGGCATTCCTGAAAGCCTTATCTTTAACATGCAGACTGAAGCGAGATTTCCCTGACGCAACTGGCATGGGGGAGAGTCATGCCCTACCTCAAACCCTAACCTGAGTCTCAAATAAAATTATGGACCAGGTCCTCCCATTACATTTCACAACATTACAAGCAGCATTTTAGTTAACAAATTCCTATTTCCTTTCTGTGCTGAAACAAAACATTACCAAGTTTGGGTTTTCTGTGGAAAGACCCTTTTGCTATTGTTTAGGGATGGCTCGATAACTACTTTTTCTATCTCTGATACCAATAACACATCTTTAAATATCGGCCCATGCCAATCCCAAAGTCTGCTTGTTTCTGCATGAGAAACTTTTAAGTTATTTGAATGCCATATGCAATATTGCCATTTAAAAAATGCACAAGGTGTGAAACAAATGCTCTAATTCCCTAAAGGAATAATTATGAAACAAAATGCCAGTTTGTTACATGAAGAGAGGCTTGTCAGTACATGTATCGTACCAAATTATTTTTTCTGATAAGCGACACAGTGTTTTTGGTTCATATCAGACCGTAGAATAACATTCCTAAACTACACTTTTGAATTATTACATTAATACCTACTATATGTTGGCAAACAAGTATAACTGGATTTAAATTCCTGTGTCTATCAGTGAATGATGGGTCAAATTAATACAAGATCATGCTAACTCCCCAAACATAATTTACATTCTTTTGCCGGCCTATGCTTCCCTTGAATAGTCTTCAACATTATAGATATTTCCGAAGAATTTTGGACATTACAATTGAAGGCATGCAGCAAAGCAATATTGGAATTGTTCATAGTTAACTTTTATAGTGTTGTTTAAGGCACCCAGCAGTTAAATCGACCCCATTTGCATTTACGGATCCTAAATCAGAATAATATCTAAAGAACTCCCAGCTACTGATTCTGGTCTTGAAACCAGGAAAAAAATCTCCATCTATTTAAACCAGTGTTTTTTTGACTGGGGTCATTCCCTCTGCTTAAGATTACTCAGTTCATAGTAAATTTTTATATACATACAGTAAGTCAAATACTGAAACAACTCACTAGACAACTGTCAAAAACAAAAATGTAATAATTGCCTTCTTACTATCATTCAGACTGCAAGCGAGACATTTATAAATAAACTTCCACTTCATGTAATTCCGCTCCCAAGAATCATTATATGGAATACGTGGGTGAGGTTTACGGCTCACTGAATTTCACCATTTCTGGCACCGAACTTTATAACTCAGCTACATACACACCTTGCTATTTTCATCCTACCCTTTCGGCTATCTTTATGAGTAGACCGGTCAAACAAAAACTATTTACGCAGACTTAGCACACTTGTTCCGAGAGCCAAAACTGCATGTTTTTATCCTTGGGCAATATTTTTAACCTTTGAAAGAATAATTTTATGAGCAGTCTGACAAAGCTAATTGCAGTCGAGTAAGGTGAAAAGTTCTTGCCTAAACAAGGATGTCATACGACCTGAGTATGGACCACAAACAGAGATATCAGTATCACTCGACATAGAACTGCCTAGAAAAGAAGATACCACTCAGGATGTGCACTGTGTACACGTGATAAGGTGGAAGAGCCAAGCTGAGGTCACAATTGTTGGCCAAATGGACAGTGGCCTTGACTCAACCTGCATTCAGCACACTTGGGTTTTTTCTCCTGCTGTATCAGCTTGAATTTGTGTGCCCTCTTATGGACTGAATTCCCATCCAGATTGTACCCTGTGCTCTAAGGGGCCTATAAGAGGTTAGAAGGCAGATACAACCTGACCAGACAACTACAACCACAAACAAAGCATGTAATCTAAATGGACCATACAGGCTAAGAACATTTAATGATAAAGATGGCCTTTAAGCAGAGCTGGGGGGGGTAAAATACTTACCCTTGTAACTCGCCTGTCCGTTTGTTTTAAACGCAAAGCTGAGGGTTTTAGAGATGGGGGCAAAAAAGCCCCCACAATGTTCACATAACATTTTCTATGAAATTGCTGAATTTACTGTCTGAGTGTACCATGAAGCGTTAACATAAGTTACATGTTTTGCTGGAGGCTGGTTTCTCAAACTTTCAAGTACTGTGTATAGCAAAACCAAAATAAATCCTCAGATGTATCAGACATTTAAAAATGATGCAGGCACACAGAAAAAAATTTTTCCACTTTTATTTTCACATAAATGAAGTATATAAAGGATCTTAAATGACTCATGAAAGTTACTTCAAGAGCATAATGCAGGGCCAGTCAAACCATTACTATATCAATTATAATCATGTCAAGCAAAGGCAGTACAAATTATTGTGTCCAGATTTACTTGACTAATTGGACAGCTATGGAGAAATTCAGTTCACGCACCAGCAAGTTGAATTTTGGATAGCATTTCATAAACACAAGCAAAATCTCTCCAAATGAGTTTTACAAACTTCAGAACCTAGTGACCTTCAAAGGGCTTTTTTTAAAAATAAAAATCAAATCAAACCTGAACACAGGCAAATACAAAGCCTTACTAAGGTAATTTGGATAGTGCATTATGCAAGAATGCAAAATTAAATTACCTTGCCACAAATCTAAGAGCTCCAAAGCATCAATTCAGAAAACATAGCATTAATTCATAAATCCTTAATGCAACAAGACACCAGAGACTGCAATCCAAACTACAGCTCTAGAGGGACAGGTTTTGTGCACTTGTCACATACCAATTTGGTTCTCTTTCATAAAAAAGTAAAACTGATAAAACCTATGTTGTTCTGGGTAGTCTAAGGCCCCAGCCCCATTTGTGGAGCTGGTCAACCAGGAATCAGGTTTTTTTTTTTTAAAAAAACCCCCCACACACACACACACACACACACACACACACACACATCATCTCAGAATGCACCTCTCAAGTTTGACACTGCAACTGTATCAACTTCAGTAGTTTTGCTGGATGGTGCTCCCCCGCCAATACAAGAATGGGGAGAGGAAGTTACCGGAAAAAAGGGGACAGGGAAAAGCTTCAGTCAGTAGAAAAGAGATCCCCAGCAGAAGGTAGAGGGGCCAGACCCCCTGTAACATTGGGCAGCAGGGAGAGGTCTGGCAGGCTCTGCAGGTGAGATTTCAGCTCCTTGCGTACCTGTGTCACACGGGCCAGCTTCTGCTTGTACTCCTGGAACGAGGTCACAGCAAAAACAATGCTAGTTTCAAAATCGACAGACACACTGATCATGTTACTTCTTGCAGAGTCATGCACCACAAGCCCAGCACAAATATTCATGCTCACACGTTACTATTAGGAGTGTAGAAACATACAAAAAGCTGTGAAACAGGGATCAAACAGCAATACTTCTGTCAGAACCCAAAACATACTTCAGCCCCATTCAGAATACAATCAATTTACTGCAATGCATAGCCAATTTGTTTTTTTTTTTTTTTTTTTTTGTTTCATTGATGTTTTACTCAGGTTGTATACTTTGCTTCTGGTTAAAAGAACCCTACAACTCTCCAGCGAGTTTCATTGACCACGATCCCCCCACCCCTAAAGACAAAAGGGCAGAGTGTGATGCATTTTAGATGACAGACAGGGAGGTAGAAACACCAGGACACCTCCAGCTTCTTCTCTCTCTCCATGAGGGCTTCCTTCTGGCTGTGGATGTAATCTGTCAGCATGCGTGCCAGCTGCCTCCTGTCCTCCAGCTCTGCAGCAAGACGCCCGTTGTACTCAGCCAGGAGCAGGCAGGCCTCGTCCACCGTCCCGGATAACTTGTCTGCAGCCTCCTTATCTGAAGATCAGCAGAGTGTGGAGGTTTTGCAGCTGACAGCTTGCACTTTTCGACAATGTTTACATTTGTACATGACTTTACACCTCACAGCTGGATGCCAAAAGCACAAATTGCTAAAGTGTTCCTGTCCTTTACGAGTGTCTGATACTTTGAAATAAGGAAAATGAGGTTTTGGAAGTCATGGCGTCTCCCTACAGAGATAAACCAGCCAGTGACCGTTGGACCAGAGCAATGACAGAAACCCACATTAGGCAGAAATGTTCTGCACTTTGTGAGACCTCACCTGTAATCTTCTCAAGCAGAGACACATCCTGGACCTCCTGCGGCAGTGAGGCAATCTTCTGGCGAACAGCAGCATCTCCAGAGGCTGCATTCTCCAAATCCTGCAGAGCTTTGACCAGCTCCTCTGTCTGCAAGTAGTAGTACGACATGGCAGGATGCCCCTGGGTCATGGCAGTGCTGCTGCCAAATCCCACTAAAGGTCATCAAGCAATGGGGGCAGTGTGAAGCGGGAGTCATTAAATTTGGACTACTAAATACCAAGATGAAATTACAGATTCATTTCCTGGGATGAGAACTAAGTTAGGTCCTGGTCTTTTGATTGAAAAGGTGTAGATTTTTGTAAAATACCCATTGTTTTGGATATGCATCAGCTCAGAAAATAAATTTACATTATTAAGCAAACAAACGTCAGACGAGTGAGGAAAGCTTGGGGTCAGTGAGCCAGATCAGCGAGAATCCCTAAAGCATTTTAGGTTGTTCAAGGCTCCAGGAGTAATAGGATTACTCTGCCAGTCATAGGACTCGAACCCAAGACCTTCCAGACACAGGTAAAGATCCTTAATCCACTAAGCTAGACACTGTGCAAAAACCAAAGGATTTCTTTTTTTTTTTTGCATGATTAAAGCAATACCATTTTCATGAAATTTAACTTTTCACAATGCTAAAAATATTAAGCTCTTTTTCAAGAGCCATTTCCATATCACCCTCTTTGGGAACTTATCAGCCAGTGAATGATGACAAGACTGACATCTGCTGGCGAGTATATGAACGTACACCTGCATGATATCTAAAGCACAAGACAACCTAAACACTAAACTCTTCCATACCAGCAAGGGGGTTGTTGCATCAGTGTCCCGTGGAGAATAGTGTCCCCTGTAGTCATCATCTTCCTCCTCCTCCTCCTCCTCCTCCTCCTCTTCCTGAATTTTCTGGTATGAGCGTTTGGTGGCTCTCTTTTCCTCTGCACATAAAACAACCGGACTAAACTAACCATCATCTTAATTTGTATCTTTCTCAGGGTTCCAGGGGGCCTTGATGTGATTCCAGGTGGCACAAAGCACGGCTATGCCCTGGATGCGATACCAGGGCACGCACACATACACCCACACCTCTATGGACAATTTAAAAACCCTAACTGGCTGAATTGATCAGACTTATGCCGGCAAATTTGGCAATGCACCATTTTTAGCTTTCGCAAATTGGAAGTGTGTTAGCCTTGGATTGCACTGGTTGCTGAACACCAATGTAGAAGTGTTCTAAAAATTCCTCAAGGCATCCACACCATCACTTACAGGTTAAAACACCAAAACCCTGGAGTCAATGTCTGTGGCATCACTGGTTATGAAGGCTCATATCTTTCAGTGATAATGACTCACTATAAAAGCTGCCATTAAAAGTCACAGGAAGGCCACCTACAAGGGGTCAGTTCATTTTACTTGTGGCTGGAAAAGAAACCAAGCAACCATTACGGATTTCCATAAAAACAAATCCCCTTGGGGTAAACAAGACATTCCATTTTGAGCATCCAATGCACTTTTAGACTGAATCTATAAAAGTCTGCTGTTCCTTCCATTTCATTCTACAGAAAAAAGGGTCACACACATTGAAGATCCTTGAAAGAGTTGAAAATATTCATAGACAAACCAAAAATTAGGCCGTCACCCTAACAGAAACACTCAAAAAAATCTGAACCACCAAACAAGCACAATGCCTAATGCATTCACAGGGCCGAACACGGTTAATGTTCAATAATCAGGAAAACGGCCCACTCTATCATGCAGATTTAAAACACCATGCACCACAAACTGCTAAAAGCATAACGCCATAAGCAGAAGAGAATGACAGAAATAAAATCACTTTAAGACAAACACCACAGCACTATTCAGAGCACCAGTGATGGGACTGTCATGGGAAAGGGGTTAAAATCAAACCCAACTGAGCAGTCTCCAGCCTGGAGAGATGCCATCGCCAGCTGCCTACCTGACTTATGTTTGGGGCTGTTGGAGTCCTCAATGGCCAGCTTGAGCTGCTGAATGAAGTCGGCCCTGTACACCCCACGCTCCTGCCAAATGTTGAGCAGTCTCTCCATGTGCTTTTTGCACCCTTCGTCTGCCTCTCTGTCGTAGACCACATTGGTTCAGTGAAGGGGGCGTCTCATTTCACAAATCTGTCATTCAGGACCTCTACGTGCCGTTAAATTACAACTACTTCCTAAAACACAAGTGTATTTAATCAAGATATGAAATGAGTTTAAGAGAGACTTGGTTTAGGCATTTACCAAAGACACTAACAGTGCTTCACAACCACGTGGCCACAGCCACAAATGAACCACAGATCTAGACACTGTATATATTCTAGGGTTAAAAGCTTTTGAAGCCCTTGGCTAACACAATGGACACATTAAACAATCTCAATATTCGGTGCTTGTACAGTTTGTGTCTATGCACAAATGGAATATTATTATTCTACAGTATGAATCAGATATGGAAAGCTCATAAATACAATCTCGGAAGCAAAAGCCCAACAACACAGTGTCAAGAAGAGGTTGCCTGGTTTCTCTCCCAGGTGTTAAAGGTAGGAGCCTCACCTGGCCACATGAGAGCAGGCGTCGATGAGCACCATCTCGAAGTCCCGGGCAAACTCCGGCCCCTTCCTCTTACTGTTCTGAATCACGTCATTGGCCAGGTACAGGAAAGTCAGCTTGCGGCTGCTTTTGGCTGAAACGGTGGCGTTACAAATTCACGGCTTTAGCAGAGGTGTGTTTAATGAACCATGACTCAAGTGACAATTACTTGCAGTCAAAGTTACTGTCTTATCGCTGGCATACAATCTTGTGATGTCGTGCGTCCAGCAAACTCAAAACGTGATGCATGCACGCATACTCAATACTGCCCCATAAGCAGTGCATGGACGGATGTCTAATACAGCATCTGAACATCTCAAATGCTTGTAAATTAAGCAAGCGATAACTTCGCGATCGTTTGCATCACCTCAAAGTTCCATATTTAAATGGAAAGCACATATGATTAAATCGTCCTCAGAAAACACACAAAGCAAATCCACGTCATTCGTGTGTATACGAGCGCTCGCGTTTCGTCTGCCAAGTTTGAATTTGATTAATTTAAATTCCCCCAGAAGACATTTACCCTTCTTCAACTCGCGGTGCCAGACTCGTACGATGACCGGCGAGTGTTTTCGGTGGTGGATGAGCCAGAGGGACAGCGTCTGCACACTGTGCTGCGAGTTGCTCAACTCGGACAGCTTTTTCTCCAGGGCCGTGTCCGAAAAAGACGACATCGCCTTGCCTGTTTCTTTTTTTGTTAAATTTAGCTAAATTACACAGTTCGCCGGAAGACAGACAGATTACATTTAAAATCCCATGGGCACGAGACGGCCCCCGTTGCCAAGGCTACTAGCTTGTTAGCCTAGCCTGCTAAACAGCTAGCAGGCGAACGGCAGCTAGCTAAAGCAAAGTTAGTATTACAGGTTTTCTGTATATATTTAAATAGGAAACGGTGCAGGTTTCCCAGGAAAAACGCACTAGGGATCTCAACGCGGATTTCAAATAGGAAGGGGAACAGCTTATAACGCCACACTTAGCTACCTGTTACGTTAAATAGCGTCGGCAAGTTTAAAACCTGACTAGACCACCTTTTAATAGTAATGCGCACGACTGAGGCTTTTCATGAGTGTGTAATTAAATATTCGGGACCTACTTTGTGGCGACTTTTACAGCAAAAGCCCACTGACAATAAGCGGAGATTAAACTTGAGTGACTATCCGGAGGGAGAACGCCCTGTGGCTGAGTCTATTAGAAAGAAGAAAGCACCCAATTAACACATAACAATTAATCATTCAGCGTAGCGCGCCTCAACTTCGCCCAGCCTCTTTTTTTTTTATTATTTTAAACAGTTCGGTTATGCGCACATAACCCAAAGACAACTTCTTGCTAAAAGCTAGTTAGCTAACTGGCTAAGGCTGACGAGAAGGCCGTGTGACGTCACGCCAGGGGTCGTAGAGCAATGTTCGAACGCCACTTCTTTCATTGCCCCCAACCAAAGTATTTACGCCGAACACAACAATGTCGTACAAATAACAAGTAATGTGTTACATTAATCCTAGTTAAATGAAATCACCCCCCAGCTATTCATTTGACAGCTTGAAACCAAGTCTTATCACCAAATAGGTCCCAGAAACAACAACCCCCCCCCATTTTATTGGGAGATTAACATTACTATTAACCACTTACGTGTAAAATGAGATGTGAATATTAATTAACCAATTAGGGGGTAGAATTCCATTAATTTTTTTAAGACTGGAAAAGTAACAACAATAATAGTAGTAGTAATAATAATAATAGACCTTATAAATAAAACGTGAGATATCAAACAAAAGAGCAAATGTAGCACGTTAACAAAAATGTGGTACAAACAGACTAGTGCTCTTCAACAAAACATGGACGTTAAGTATGCTATTAGAAGGACTTTCTTTTGTCGAGACTGGCGCCTACGATCTCGGATATAAGCCTATTTTATTCCTCGTCTACATATTGGTAACCTCAGAGGAACCAGCAGTCTGCATAACGAAGTTTGGCTATCTGTAACAGGTTTCATTACATGAAATCTTATGCACATGGGCCTCGTGTGGTGTTAATGCACTGTTTCCTTGTTCCATGGGATTTGCTCAGGAATATCCTAACACTACAGTTTAAGCGAAGCTTAAAGAGACAGTAATTATATTGTGTAGGACTACTCCAGTTCGATCATTTTCAATTAACATAGCAAACGAATTTGGCCTGGCTTTTGTAACCCATGATGCAATAACATGCGATGACCCCTCTGTGGTTGCTGACCTTTACAGTTTATCCATAATTCTTAAATCTATGAGGCTGATGGCAGTATTTTGGATATCTTCATGCTTTATTTTGTAATATGCACATTTAACTATTTGTGATATTTCACAGTGAAAGTGCCTTATTTATTAGCAAAAACATCTGGAAGCATTTAAGCTTACTGAACAAAAACATAACACTTTACCATTTCAAAGATTTTATTGAATTGCTGGTCACACAAGATACTGATCTTCTGTTTAATAAATGGAAATGTGATAAATGAAATGAATTCATGAGATTCTCTTGGTCCCAGATGGTCACAGATAGCTCAACAAACAAGGCAGATCATGGAACAGAAGATCAGTATCTTGTATGACCAGCATTTGCCTGTAGCAGTGAGACTCTTCTCCTTAGTATTGAGTCAATCAGGTGGTTGATTGTGGCCAATGGAATGCTGTCCCACTCTCCTGCTATAGCTGTGTGAAGTTGTCCATTGGTGGATCTGGAACATGCTATCATGTGGGATCCGGAACATCCCAAAGATGTTCAAAGAGTAAGTACGCAGGCCACAGAAGAGCTGGGACATTTTGAGCTGCCAGGAAGTATCTACAGATCCCTGTCACATGGGGCCATGTTGAAAGGTGTGGTGATGGCAGTGCGTGAATAGTATGACAATGGGTCTCCAAATCTCATAACAGTATCATAGAATATGCCTGCCCATACCAAAACCCAACCACCATGGGGCCACTCTGTCACAACACTGACATCAGCAAAATGCTCAGTAACATAATGCTATACACGCTGCCAGTCATTTGTCGGATGCTGTACAAGTCAGGATTCATCTTTGAAAAGGACTGCTCTCCACCGGCCATCGGAGTTGAAATCTATCCCAGTCAAAGTGGTTAAGATGATGTATGGCATGTCCCCATGAGGAAGTGAAGCACACAAATGACCTTCCCTAAGATGATTTCTGACTCATTGTGCAGAAATTCTTAGATTGTGCAAACCAGCTGTTTCATCAGCAGTCTATGAGGCTGATCTCAGATGATGAAAACTGTAGATGAAGCTCCCTGATATGACATTCCTGAGCTGGAGCAGTAACATGTGGGTTGTGACTGTGAGGCCAGTTGGACATTCTGCCAGAAGCTGTTAACAGCTCTAGTGGACATCCCTGCACCATGTTTGCCAATGGTACAGGACAACAAAACTTGAGGGATCCGGGGCGTTGTGTTGCCCAACCAACACCATACATTTAAAGTGCCCGTTTATTGTCCCCATAATAAGGAACACTTGTGTAGTGATCATACTGCTCAATCTATGTGCTGATATGCCACATCTGCACATAGATGGATTATCACTAAATTACAGACAAAATGTAACTATTAACTTTTTAACTGGCAAAATGCAGAAAACATATTCTTTGTGCGCCGGCAAAAATTCTAATTTTTTTTTCCCTCAAATTGCTGCTGAATGGGAGGGCATAGTGGCGCAGTGATTAACCTCGTACCTCCAGAACTGGGGGTTTGAATCCTGCTTCCAGCTCTGTGTGTGGGATTTGCATATTCTCCCTGTGCTTCACAGGCTTCCTTCAGGTACTCCAGCTTCCTTTCACAGTTCAAAGACATGTGTTGTAGGTCAATTAAAATGGCTAAATTGTCTATACTGAGTTTGTGCATGACTGTGCCCTGTGGGTTGGCACCCTACCCAGGGTGTCCCCCACCATGTGCCCCAATGCTGCCTGGGATAGGCTCCAGGCCTCCCCACAACCCTGAACAGGATTAAGTGGGTAGAGAAAATGTATGGATGTATGTATGAATGGATGAATGGAAGTAAAACCAAAAGTGTTGCCTTTATATTTTTAAGTGTATTTAAACAAAAATTTGAATAAGAGCCACCACAAGGTGTCATACATGAGGCAAAGACTGTTGTTCGTTCAAAACCAGCCATCTGCCTGCATTAAGTGGTGTTTTAGTATTCAAATTCCTTAGCTTACAGTTGAACCTGTCATGTAATATAAATAGATACTATTAGAAAATTGCTTCAACAATCAGACATCTTAATAGATCACAGGAACATATTTCTTGTTATAATTATAACAAGGAACACAACCCAATACATCTGGCAAATATACAAACATATTGTTGTGACGATTTCTCTGTCTCTCACTTTCTATATGTATAGAGTGTCTTTGTATATATATATATATATATATATATATATACACACACGCACACATGTACGTGTCTGTGGTTGTGTGTTAGTTTACCACAATTATAGCTTAGGGGTAAGATTCAGGCTTATTTTTTAAAATTATTTTGTTTTTTCTCAGTCCTGATCCTGGAGCATTGAGTACAAAGCACAGGGAGAATCCATAGATAGGCTTATTTGATATTGAGTGGCATGAAGAGGCACACACACACACTCACACACTATGTAAAAGATAGCAAAATGTCCAAGGACTGGGGTATGAATAAAGAGTAACCTGAGGAGATATAGAGAGCATGCAAACTCCACATGCAGAAAAGTGGAGGGTATCACATCCCCTGGCACGGATATATAAAGCAATGGTGATACCTACCGCACCATCTCAGCACCTTCTTCACCTCCATGCATGTGATAGGAGTGCAAATTAGGACTAATCTTAGATGAGTTCAAACAAACTGTGTTCGCAGGTAGCTAATCTAAAACCTCATTTCTCAAACGAGATTGGATAAATGTGAATTGGAGATAGGGTAACCCGTTCTTCATAATCCCCTTTTCTCTTTTCAGAAGACAATGCATCCTGAGATGAAGTTTCAGGACATTCTATTAAAAATATGTCAACTAATCTATGCCCTGCAGTGTCAAAACACAAGATGAATTTAACTTCTGGGGTTTCATAACTGAAGGGAACAGGGTGAAGTTGAAATGCATTCTGACTTTTTATATTGTTTCCCCTTCTTACAAAGACAAGGCAAACTGGATTTAAGATTCGGTAATGCTGACCTGGTTGCTATTATTATAGTCTCCTGATTACAGTCGTATTCATAGCAACTTTGAATTATTTACACAGCTGGATATTTTGTTTTTTTCAAGAGTGAAACAGGGCCTGAACACCAGCAACCTTCAGATTTTGAATCCATGTCCTTAATTATTTGCCCTCAACTCTACTTTTAAATCAGTCTCCAAAAACACCAGGCTGTGGGAAGCTTTTAAATGGCAAATGCTTCATCAAATCCTTGAAAAGCACGGACACTTTTATGTCAATGAAAGGAGCTTAGAGTGAAATGAAGGGAGTGAAGAGCTAAGCAGACAGTCATCTTTATACCAAGGGAGTACAAAGTCCTTTTTCAGGAAAGAAAAGAGACACCTTTAGTTGAACATGGGTCATCTTTGCCTCCCAGAGCTCTACTAGAGCAACTTCCATTTGCTGCCTGCTCCTACGGCCTCCGTGGTGATGGGCTGATTGTGTTCGCTTAAGCACAGATAGCCTGAGTGATGTTCCTTTAATAGTCATTTCACATTCAAATCACCTGTCAACGCAGTATCGAAGGTATGCTTCTTACAGCTAAAATCATGATGTCTCATTACTAAAGAAAACTAACGCATGATTTTGTGTGTAGTAGCCTGGATTACCGCAATGTTCTACTGTCAGAAGTTACACACCAAACATTAAACACCTAACAGCATATTCAGAAGGCAGCGACCAGAATTCACTAGGAGCAGAAGGTTTGAACACATGACCCCAGTTCTCTATTTTCTCCACCGGCTTCCATTCAGATTTAGGACTGACTTCACAGTAGCTTTTTATCTATAAAGCACTTAAAGGTCAAGCACCTGCCTCCTTGATCGAACTGATTAACACCTGTACTCCAAATTGTTCACTTAGATTGCAAAATACAGGTCTCCGCTTTAACCCACATATAAATAATATTACTGTTGGCTATAAAGCCTTTTGTTATGGAGCACCTAGATTATGGAACTGTCTTCCAGTCTATATATATGGGATGCTGAGTCGGTTTCAGTCTTTAAATCATGACTGAAGACCTACTTCTTTAGTCTGGCTTACCTGCACCTTATTACATAACACATTGTAATTATGGCTGCTGTTGCTACTGTATGTGCCTGTGTGGTCCTTTATGCTGATCAGCAAGGCATAATCATCCATTCTGACCTTCTATGCTTCCTTTTTTCCCCACATGATGGGTTGATGTCCGACCTGGTCACCATCAAACTTGGATGTGGTATTACTGTCCAAGTATGACATCATCAGTGGGGCTGCAAACAAGATCTTAGGAGGGTCAGAATGATGAACCGCCTGCCAGATGATGGGGCGGACTACAATTTACTGTCTGAATTTACCCTCACTGGCCACTTCATTAGGTACACCTGTTCAACAGCTTGTTAAAGCTAATATCTAATCAGCTAATCACGTGGCAGAATCTCAATGCATTTAAGATTGTAGGCATAGTCAAGAGGATCTGCTCAGAAACTGCTGATCTAATGGGAATTTTTACCCATAACCATCTCTAGCGTTTACAGAGAATGGTCTGAAAAAGAAA